>JAJQQW010000024.1:330495-502602 GCA_025583905.1 Ia io
CCTCAGTGTTAAGAGTGGCCTGGTGCTGGAGAAGCCCTGAGATGGCTGGGGAGTCTACCCCAACCTCAGTACTAGCTTCCGGTACCCCAGATAAGTAGAAGCAGCAACTCGTCGCAAGCGAGGTACTCTCCATATCTTTTTTCCAGGGCTTCTCTCCACAGGCATCCTTCTGCTGCTGGTAAGGGTTTACACTGAAACACAACTTTCTCACACATGCATCACTTAAGAACACATTCTTCTGAAAGTATGCTACTTGTAACTCACTCAGGTGCAAAATATCTTTTAACACTGAGAAGCACGGCTTACACAGATGGGTCCTCTGAGTGGCTTGAGCTGTCTTGGAAGCCCTAACATGAGAATCTCCTATAGATACATTGTGCTCAGAATAGGCCTCCAGATCATCCATTTTATGCCAAGGACCTGAAAACAGAGGAATGATGCGGAAATGAATGTTGGCTGTGGTAACAGGGGGAAGTCCCATTATAAAACTGTATTGCATATATTACATTGGTTTCATGCAATTGGCTGAAAATAAAAGACCTGCATGATGGCTTAATAAGAGGCCCCTGTGAAGTTCTTGACCACTGAAGATCACAAAACAGGGGGGATTTCAACAGAAATAGAGCAAAAACATGGCAAGCACCACATGGAAGAGAAGCAGACTGTCCAGCTCATTCTGCTAATAACAGCATTCACTAGATCTTCTCTGCTAGTGACATGGGCAAGCTGTGCAGAAGGTTGGTTACATCTCATTCCAAGTAAAATTCAATAAACAAGTAGCTGGTGTTTGAGGGGTGTCTAAGCATGTACGTGATCCTCATAACACTTGCATAGGTCCATGTTGTAGTATACTGCAGAAAGAAATGTGCAGAGGAATAGGTGATGTAAAAAGGACACAAGGCAAAGACAGCCAAAACGAAGAAGTTACTGATGAAATGACAAGTCAGCAAAGTGTCAAGTGTGGAAAAGGAAAGTTATAAATGAGGGGTGGCCATTGGAAACTACACCAATTGCCGTTGCACAGTAGTAGGTTCCTAGTACAATGTGAACATCATCCTAATGTCATACTTCCCCCAGTTGCCACTCAGCAGGGCCAGGATCCTCTTAGTTCCAGGGTTCTCCCTGCAACTCCTTTTATAGAAATATGTACAAATTAAATATACCAAGTATAATTGAAAGACAACAGAGGGGATCAGCCATCACTTGTCCATAGCATTCGGCAGCAATAGTATTCAGAGAAAGTAATATTGCAAACAACAATTGAAGGAGGGTCTTCTAAGAACAGCCCTTGGTTCATGTATGTAAAGAAGATATCTGGCACAGGAATTCACCAAGGTCCTTATCAGGAAAGTGGCAGAAGTAGAAGCCATGGATCTGGATATAGTTACCCTCCCTGGGAGTGGAAGAGCAAGAGGGACCCATTAAGCTGTCTGTTGACACCCAGACACTTGCAGTTTTGAGACAACTGGTGTTAGGGAGGTTTATGGAGTCCATTGCTGAGGACTCTCCACAGAGCTCAGCACTGGTAGCCAAAGCCCATTTGACAAGACAGTGGGGGAAATTAGCTGAGCCCATGGTCTGGCTTTGAGAGAGAGTGCTATGTCTGGAGAATATATAAAGAATGGGCATCACTTCAGGACACTAGGAGAAATGTGAAGGTCTTACCTACGAATGATACAAGTGCAAACACTTCCAGCATCACATCACAGTACAGACATCTCTGAGCCTCATCAAGGACCTCCCACTCTGCCTGAGAGAAGGCAATGGCCACGTCCTCAAAGCTCATATCCTGTCATAATGGAGACAGTACATCCCATGGTAAGATTCTCTCTTGAGATTCCAAGTTTGCCATACTCCCCACCCTGCACATCCATCTGCTCCCCTACACCCCACATCAGAGAAGATAGCAGGCCTTGGTCCCATTAAAGTCAATCTCTCCTTATATCATTACTAATGCTGTGTCTCCCCACAATAAAGGCAGATGAACAGATACAAGATACGTGTGTCTGATCTTCAAATGTGAGTCACACTGTCCCCTTTCAATAACAGTGGGTGTCAGGACCATAGGGTAGGAAAAGATGTTGCACAGAATGGGAATGTCATGGATTTGACTCTGGTCTTGTCAGGCAATATCCAAGTTGTCCTCCAAATTGTCCCTCCAAGACACCAAACAACATGGTAATGCCCAAGGCACTTCTGACTCCAATCCCAGTTTGCTGAGGCCATAAATTTGCATTACCTGCTGCCCATAGTTGTTTGATCCACACTTGTCTCACACAACTTCATTCCCAAAGGCACAACTTCACTGGTAACACAAATAAGCCACGGCGAGGACAGGGTGTTTTCTAATTAGCTTCGATCCCAAAATTCTAGTTTATCACCTCTGTAATACATTTCTCTCTCACCCTTCTCTCTTCTCATTTCCCCATGCCGGTGGGGATTTTCAAGTGCAGGTGATACTGATGTATGCTATCTCATTCTTTTTATTTTTTATTTATTATTATTATTTTTTAAAGAAATCTTTATTGTTCAGATTATTACAATTTTTCCTCTTTTTTTTCCCCCATAGCTCCCCTCCACCCGGTTCTCACCCCACCCTCTGCCCTTACTTCCCCCACTGTCCTCATCCATAGGTATACAATTTTTGTCCAGTCTCTTCCCGCACCGCCACACCCCTTTGCCCTGAGAATTGTCATTCCACTCCTTTTCCATTTTCCTGATTCTATTATAGTCACCAGTTTATTCTGTTCATCCATTTTTTATTCACTTGATTTTTAGATTAACTTTTTTTTTTGTGGGTTTTTTTAATCTTTTTTGAAAATAAATCGTTATTGTTTGGATTATTACAGGTGTTCCTCTTTCCCCCATAGCTCCCCTCCACCTGATTCCCCACTCCATGCCCTTACCCCCTGCCACTGTCTTCATCCATAGGTGTACAATTTTTGTCCAATCTCTTCCTGCACCCCTCAGACCCCCTTCCCCCGATAATTGTCTGTCCCCTCCCTTTCTATGTCCCTGATTCTATTATCTTCACCCGTCCATTCTGTTCTTGAGATTTTTTATTCACTTGATTTTTAGATTCACTTGTTGGTAGGTATGTATTTGATGTCTTTTTGTTGTTCATAATTTTTACCTTTACCTTTTTTTTCTTCTTCCTCTTCTTAAAGAATACCCTTCAGCATTTCATGTAATCCTGGTTTGGTGGTGATGAACTCCTTTAGCTTTTTCTTGTCTGTGAAGCTCTTTGTCTGACCTTCAATTCTGAATGATAGCTTTTCTGGGTAGAGTAATCTTGGTTGTAGGTTCTTGCTGTTCATCACTTTGAATATTTCTTGCCACTCCTGTCTGGCCTGCATAGTTTCTGTTGAGAAATCAGCTGACAGTTGTATGGGTACTCCCTTGTAGGTAACTAACTGTTTTTCTCTTGCTGTTTTCAGGATTCTCTCTTTGTCTTTTGCCCTTGGCATTTTAATTATGATGTCTTGGTGTGGTCCTCTTTGGATTCCTCTTGTTTGGGGTTCTGTGCACTTCCTGAACTTGTAAGTCTATTTCTTTAACCAGGTGGGGGAAGTTTTCTGTCATTATTTTTTCAAATAGGTTTTCAGTATCTTGCTCTCTCTCTTCTTCTGGCACCCCAAAAATTTGGATGTTGATACGCTTAAAGCCGTCCCAGGGGCTCCTTACACTATCCTCACACTTTTGGATTATTCTTTCTTTCCGCTTCTCTGGTTGGGTGTTTTTTGCTTCCTCATATTCCAGATCTTTGGTTTGACTCTTTGGTACGGTGATCTACAGTTGAGTTTCTGTATATTCTTTATTTCAGACAGTGTATGCATGATTTCTGACTGGTCCTTTTCCATTTTTTTTTTTTTTTTTTGGTATTCTCATTAAGATCCTTGAAGGTCTCTTCAAGTTTCTCAGAGGTTTTTAGAAGATCCTTGAGTAACCTTATAAATGTGGTTCTGAACACTGTGTCGTCCAGTGGTTTACTTTCCTCCATCTCTTCTACTCGTGACATACTTCGGTGTCTCCGCATTTTGGCTGCCTCCCTGTGTTGATGGAGTGGCTTTGTGTGGTCAGTGACCTATAGGAGCTGGAAGCTCAGCTTCCCCAATCATCCTAGGTGGTCACTCTTTGTACACCCCTTTGTGGGCTGAGTGGAAAGTCTTGGTGTAGTTAAAAGCCTTGATAGCTGTTGGTACACTGGGAGGAATTGACATCCAGGCCCATTGGCTGTGAGGACCTGCTGTGTCTATAATGGAAGCACTGCTGCGCTGGAGATATGCTTGTGGTACAGGGCTTGTTTGAGTGGGGCTTTGGTGCTCACTGAGTCCGCCTCCCGAGTGTGTCACTTATGGATGTGAGGAGTTGAAATCGGGTGCCTCACACTGACCACTAGGTGCATTGGCTTCTGGATCTCCAATGGGATGCAGTTCAGCTGCTGTCTGAGGCTACCCTGCAGGAGCTACAGCAAGAACTGCCGTCCTCTCCTCCCTGCTTGGAGCTTGGAGGCCTTGGAGCTGTCTGTATCGGGTTGCAAGTTTACTAGTTTAAACTGCAATAGAGAAGGCCATTCATATGCAAAAGCCGATGCTAGGAGCTTGGGTGTGTTTGTAGATTGTGCAGTGCGGAGTCTCAGGGCGTCACTAGGCTAGGGTGTGGCAAACAGCAGTGGCTGGCAGTGAGCCGCCTCCAACCGCGTCCCCACAACCGCGTCCCCGCCGTCTCGCGCCCCGTCGCAGCCAACAATTCTACCTCCACACAGCTCTGCTAGTAAGCCACCCTCACTCCGACCCAATGGCAGACAGCCCAGTCTCTCCCCAGAAACTGGATTTCAGAGAGATTGGGGCTTGTCTCTCTTCGGATTGAAGAAAGCAACGTCTGCCTCCAGCTGGGCTCTGCCGCCAGCTCGTGTCGCGCGTGCGCTCCACTGTACCTCAGTTTTTCAGCGTTTGTGCCCTGATTGCGCCCGTCTCTTTTGGTCTAGTTGTAGAGGTTCCGCTCAGCCAGCTTTCCCATGGTTCTGGGTGATAAGCGTTCTGTCTTTTAGTTGTAGTTTTGGAAATTGTTGTGGACGGCAGCAGCCCAGATGTTCATCTACGCCGCCATCTTGGATCTCTCCCCTTAGATTCACTTGTTGATAGATATGCATTTGTTGTCATAGTTTTAATCTTTACCTTTTTCTTCTTCTTCCTCTTCGTAAAGAATACCCTTCAGCATTTCATATAATACTGGTTTGGTGGTGATGAACTCCTTTAGCTTTTTCTTATCTGTGAAGCTCTTTATATGACCTTCAATTCTGAATGATAGCTTTGCTGGGTAGTGCAATATTGGTTGTAGGTTCTTGCTATTCATCACTCTGAATATTTTTTGCCACTCCTGTCTGGCCTACATAGTTTCTGTTGAGAAATCAGCTGACAATAGTATGGGTGCTCCCTTGTAGGTAACTGCCGTATTTTCCGGCGTATAAGACGACTGGGCATATAAGACGACCCCCAACTTTTTCAGTTAAAATACAGAGTTTGGGATATACTTGCCGTATAAGAATACCCCTCTTCCAACACACACCAAATAAAAATTAAAAAAAAAAAAACAAACAGCCAGAACTGGTTTGGCTCAGTGGATAGAGTGTTGGTCTGCGGACTGAAGGGTCCCAGGTTCGATTCTGGTCAAGGGCATGTACATTGGTTTCAGGCACATCCCCAGTAGGGGGTGTGCAAGAGGCAGCTGATAGATGTTTCTCTCTCATTGATGTTTCTAGCTCTCTATCCCTCTTCCTTCCTCTCTGTAAAAAATCAATAAAATATATTTTAAAAAATTAAAAAAACATCAGATTTGATTTCAATATGGTCATTTTAATTCAAATGCTTATGACATGCAGGTACTTAGCAGGAAAACTGTCACTTATAAACATAAGGCTGTTTTTCATCAAATATGTAAACATAAAACAGTGGAGTAGATTAAACTTTTCCTAATTCACTCTAAAGCTGAAACAATGGGTAAGACAATAAACCCATGGGAGCTGCCATGCTGTTTATTTTCTAAGCTGTCAACCAAACTGGAACTGATGATGATAGGAGGAAGATAACAAACAATAGAGAGCCGAAACCGATTTGGCTCAGTGGATAGAGCATCGGCCTGCGGACTATAAGGTCCCAGGTTCGATTCTGGTCAGGGGCATGTACTTTGGTTGCAGGCACATCCCCAGTAGGGGGTGTGCAGGAGGCAGCTGATCGATGTTTCTCTCTCATCAATGTTTCTGACTCTATCCCTCTCTCTTCCTCTTTGTAAAAAATCCATAAAAAAAAAAAAAATAGAGAGCAAGTGCCGGGAAAGATCCTGGCAAGTTAGCAATGCCGCTTCACTGCAGTCCTCAGGAGCGAGATCTGAGAGGCAGAGAAGGAGGTATGGTAATAGGATACAAGGGCAGGCCAGACGGGTGAAAGAGGCATGTTTTTCTGGGCACAGCTCTATCTCTTTTTTCCATACCCTGGGCATCCCGGACACCTGCAGCTTGCTCCGCCCTTCACTTACACCTTCCCGGTGAGGCACCCCCTCACCTTGTCATCAGGACCGCGTTAAATCACTTCTTTCCACGAATCCTGGTGAGTAGATTTTCTTCTACCAAACTTGTACAGCACCACCCTTGTGCTTTCACACGGTTGCCGCATACGTTGAGGGGGAACTCAAAAACGGCCACGGCCGGTTTTCAAGGTGCCCAGATGAGGCCCAGCTGTGAAGAAATGCAAGCTACTGTGGGGCCTTGTGCCTTCTTTGGATGTTCTAGGTCTCATTGACTCAGCAGCAGTTTCTTAGGTAAGTTTAGATTTCAAAGGACCAGGTCATTTATGTGCAAAAGTTTCTGTGCACAGCTGGGATGGGGCGGAGTCTCAAGGCATAGCAAACAGCAATGGCTTCCCATCAGCCCTGCCCTAAGAATCCCCTGGTTCTCAGTGTCCCTTAGTAATTGCTGCAAGCACCTCTGAGAGAAAGCCGCCCTCAAGTTCTGCCTGATGCCAGACAGTCCATTTTTTTTTTCTTTTTTTTTTAAATTTCTTTATTGATTAAGGTGTCACATATTTGTCCTCATCCCCCCATTCCCATCCCCCCCCCCCAACCCCTGTTGTCCTTAACCATTGGTTAGGCTTGTATGAATGCACACAAGTCCTTTGGTTGATCTCTCCCTGCTACCCCCACCCTCCCCTACCCTCCCCCTGAGGCCCGACAGTCCAATCGATGCCTCCTTGTTTCTGGGTGTGTTCTTGTTCATCAGTATATGTTGTTCATCATTTCTACTAGATGAGTGAGATCATGTGTTACTAGAAATATAAGAACCGAATGTGAGACGAGCAATAGTTATGCTGACAGGCAAATGAATCAGTCTATAGTAAGTTTCTTTCTGGACCAACAGTTCTTTTGAGACCCATTTTCAGTGTTCACCAGTTCCTTATGTGTACATGTCGGCACTGACTTTTCAGCTCTGGGTGGTGGACCAATGGTGGTAATGCAGGTCCGACTCCCTCTGGTTTGGTCTTGCACAGACCCAGGGGCGCGGCTTCAACCGGACTCAGGGGCGAGCGGCCTTATCCGATCCCGGGATCCAGCCTCACCTGGACTCAGGGGCACGTGGCCTCACCCGGACCCAGGGGCACGGCGTCACCCAGACCTGGGACCCAGCCTCACATGGATCCAGGGGCGCACGGCCTCACCCGGATCTGGGATTCAGCTATACCCAGACCGAGGTGTGCGTGGCCTCACCTGGACCCAGGGGCGCGTGGCCTCTCCTGGACCCAGGGGCGTGGCCTCACCCGGACCCAGGACCAAGCCTCACCCGGATCCAGGGGCGCACGGCCTCACCCGGACCCGGGATCCAGCTTCACCTGGACCCAAGGGTGCGTGGCCTCTCCCGGGCCCAGGGGCGCGGCCTCACACAGACCCGGGACCCAGCCTCACCCGGATCCAGGCGCGCACGGCCTCACCCGGCCCCAGGACCCAGCCTCATCTGGACCCAGGGGCGTGTGGCCTCGCCCGGACCCGGGGTCGCACGGCCTCTTGTGGACCCAGGGGCGCGGCCTCACCCACACCTAGGGGCGCGCGGCCTTACCCGGACCTGGATCCAGCCTCACCTGGACCCAGGGGCACGGCCTCACCCGGACCTGGGACCCAGCCTCACCCGGGCCCAGGGGCGCGTGGCCTCCCCTGGACCCAGGGAAAGGCAGCCTCGCCTTGACCCGGGACCCAGCCTCACCCGGACCCAGGGGTGCTTGGCCTCGCCTGGACCCAGGGAGGCGCAGCCTCACCCGGACCCGGGACCCAGCGGGGCCTTGTCTTCTCGATCCCAATTCCTGTCAGTCATTTCCCTCTCAGCAATTCCTTCGGCCATCCTCTCAGAGCTCCAGGGCGGCCGCCACGGAACTCGCCAGGCGGCGGGCTCGGCGAAACTCCGGTGCGCCCGATGCAGGGCGGTGGGCCGGTCTAAGGTCGCTGCGATGGCACTCGGGCCTGCAGCGGCGACCAGTCGCCGGGCGAGCGCACCTGGATCCGGGACCCAGTGGGGCCCCGTCTTCCCAATCCCAACTCCCATCGATCAACCCCCTCCCAGCAATGCCTCCGGCCATTATTCCGGATGGTGTCTGCCCTCCAGTTGCAGTCTCAAAATTGTTGTGGTAGGCAACAATCAGGCATCTGCCCTATGCCGCCATCTCGGTCCTCCAGAAGATTCTTAAGTAACCTTATAAATGTGGTTCTGAACACTGTGTCGTCCATTGGTTTACTTTCCTTCATCCCTTCTATTCATGCCCTCCTTTGGTGTCTCCATCTTTTGGCTGCCTCCTTATGCTGATGGAGTGGCTTTGTGTGGTCAGTGACCTATAGGGGCCGGTAGCTCAGCTTCCCCAATCTCCCTAGGTGGTCGCTCTTGGTACCCCCTTTGTGGGCTGAGTGCAAAGTCTTGGTGTTGTTAAGCCTTGATTGTTGTTGGTACACTGGGAGGATTTGCCCTCCAGTCCAATTGGCTGTGAGGATCAGCTGTGTCTATGCCGGGAGACAGCCTTATTCAACTAGACTTGCAAAATTGTAAAAGCCTCTGTGCTCAGCTTGGATGGGGCGGAGTTTCAGGGTGGAACCTACAGCCTTGGCTTCCCATCAGCCCCGCCCTATGAGGTTCCTGGTTCTGTTTCGCTCTGTACTCCCTGGAAACACCTCTGAGAGAAAAGCACCATGGAGCTTCGCCCACCGCCAAACAGTCTAGTCTCTACCTCAATGAATCTGGATTCCCAGATTCTTGCCCAGAACTGGGTTTCAGTGTAGTCCGAAATGGGGCTCAGAGCAGTCTGGCTCCTTTGTCTCCTCCCCGCCAGGGAAATCCAGCAGCACAGTCAACAGACCATCCCCTGCGCACATTCCCGTGCGCGCCTCTGGTGCTCTGCCCTTCACCACTCCGCTGCGTCTCTGCCTCACAGTCCAGGTTCCCCCAGCATGAGCCTGGCTTCCCAGGGTCTCAGCCAGTGCCGGGGGACGGTGCAGCCGGAACTGGGGTTCAGCAGGGTCCGGAGCCCCTGTCTCCTCCCCGCCAGGGCAATTCAGCGGCACACTAAACAGTCCGTCCTCTGCACGCATTCGAGTGCGCGCCTCCGGTGCTCTGCCCTTCGCCGCTCTCCTGCGTCTCCGCCTCACAGCCCAGGTTCCCCCAGCATGAGCCTGGCTTCCCAGAGTCTCACCCATAACCGGGGCCCAGCGCAGCCGGAACTGGGGTTCTGCAGGGTCCAGAGCCCCTGTCTCCTCCCCGCCAGGGCAATTCAGTGGCATAGACAACAGTCCGTCCTCTGTGTGCATTCGAGTGTGCGCCTCCGGAGCTCTGCCTTTCGCGGCTCCTCTGTGCCTCCGCCCCGCAGCCCAGATTCCCCCAGCATGCGCCTGGCTTCCCAGGGTCTCGCCCGGGACTGGGATTCAGTGCAGTCGGAGCTGGGGTTCAGCACAATCTGGATCTTTTATCTCCTTCCTGCTAGAGAACGCCGGCCAGGCCCTCAGCCGCCCTGTCTTCTGCGGCTCCGTCCTCCTTGCTCGCGCGTGCGCCCGTATCTCCATACCTCAGGCTCCTATGGCTCCTCTGATTTTCCCTGTGGTTTTCTCTTTCCTTCTAGTTGTGGGCATTTCAGTCAGCCAGCTTTCCTGTGCTTCTGGATGATGTCCGTTTTGACCTTTAGTTGTATTCTTGAAATTGTTGTGCCAGGCTGCAGGTTAGGTGCTTAACCTATGCCGCCATCTTGATTTCTGACAGTCCATTTTCTCCCTGTATGAGTCTGGGTCCCCTGAGTCTCGCCCAAAACTGGAGTTTAGAGCAGTCGTGAGCTTTTATCTCCTTCCCACTTGAAAAAGACAGCCACGACTTAGTTGCCAGCCCTCTCTGCATGCGAATCTATGTACCTCTACCTTTACTTCCGCACCTCCTATGAGTCTCGGTGTGCTTTTCTCTTTCCTTTTAGTTGTAGAATTTCCGCTCAGACAGCATTCCTGTTGTTCTGGATGATGTCTATTTTGTCTTTTAGTTGTAGTTTTGAAGTTGTTGTGCAAAACAGTGGTTCAGGTGTTTACCTATGCCGCCATCTTGGTTTCTCCATGCTATCTCATTCTTATTGTTCACATGGTCAGCCCTCAACAAGAAATGGCAGGTGGGCCCATATATGGGCTCTAAGCTCTGAACCTGGCATGAAGCACCACAGCAACCCATCTTGTTAGAAATTATCGTAAAATTCCCTATCTATACTAATAAAATAGAAATATACACCCACCAGACGATCAGAGCGAGTATGCAAATTAACCCAACAAAGATGGAGGTTAATTTGCATATGCAGGCAGAGAGTGAAGACTGAAGAGTGTACAAGGAAGAGGGATGGAAAGCAGGGCAGTCCCGCAGCGGCGGGAGATGGCGGCGTTGGCAGCAGAAGGCTGCAGTGGCAGGCGGGAGGCGGCGGCAGGAGGTGGGAAACGACAGGAAACGGGAGGTGGTGGCAGGAGGCAGCGGCAGGCAGCAGCAGGAGCTGGCAGGAGGCAGCGGCAGGCAGTGTGAGTCGGGAGGTGGTGGCAGGCAACAGGAGTCAGGAGGCAGCAGGAGGTGGCGGGAGGCAGCGGCAGGTTGGAGGTGGCGGCGGGAGGTGGGAGATGGGGTGGAAGGTGGGAGGCGGCAGGAAGCAGGAGGTGGTGGCAGGAGGCAGTGGGTGGAGCTGGCGGGAGGCAGCAGCAGGAGCTGGCAGGAGGCAGCGGCAGGCAGCGGGAGTTGGGAGGCGGCAGGAGGTGGCAGGAGGCAGCAGCAAGGCGGGAGGTGGGAGGTGGCGGCGGGAGTCAGGAGGCGGTGGCAGGAGGTGGCGGCAACTGCCCTCCCCTGGTCGCCCCTAACTGCCCTTCCTTGCCAGCATGGTCACCCCAAACTGCCCTCCCCTGCATGCCTGGGTCCCTCCAAACTGTCCGCCCCTGCAGGCCTGGTCGCCCCAACTGCCCCCCCTGCTGGCCTGATCACCCACAACTGCCTTCCTCTGCTGGCCATCTTGTGTCCACATGGGGGCGGCCATCTTTGGCCACAAGGGGGTGGCAATCTTGTGTGTTGGAGTGATGGTCAATTTGCATATTACTATTTTATTAGATAGGATATAGTAGGTCCTTGGGTTATGTCGGAGGTCTGTTCCTACGGCGCAAGGTAATGCAATTTTCTTTTTTTTTATATTTTATTGATTTTTTACAGAGAGGAAGAGAGAGGGATAGAGAGTCAGAAACATTGATGAGAGAGAAACATCGATCAGCTGCCTCCTGCACACCCCCCACTGGGGATGTGCCCACAACCAAGGTACATGCCCTTGACCGGAATCGAAACTGGGACCCCTGAGTCCGCAGGCCGACGCTCTATCCACTGAGCCAAACCGGTTTCGGCTGGTAATGCAATTTTCATCGTCAGAACACACCTACAAAAGCACCTACATCACTTACATGGCACACATACACAATAGTAATGAAGTGAAACAGTAAAAAAAAAAGAAAGAGAACATTTCCTTTCCTTTACTTGTGGTAAATAAATAATGAAAAACAAAGCACATCTATATATATATATATATATATATATATATATATATAGAACCCTAATATGCAAATAGACCGAACAGGGGAACGAGAATGACTGGTCACTATGACACACACCATCCAACCTCCTATGGTCCCTCACCCCTCACCTCCCCTGCTGGCAGGCCCTGATCGGCCCGGCCCCAATCGACCTGGCTCCGATCAGCACTGATCGCCAGTAGGTCTAGGGACATTACCGATGCATGAATTTTGTGCACCGGGCCTCTAGTATATAAATACAAAGGTAAATTCTGTATTATCCTTACCTTTACTACTGTTGTTGGCTTGCACGCTGGGTGTTTAAAAGGGGGGAAAGACAGGCTTACACTAGGCTCCTCGGGGGAGGAGGTTTGAGAGGCAGAACCTACAGAAAGTGCATAAGGGTCAGGTGAGTCCAGAGAGGTAGAACCTGCAGAAGGTGCTGGAGATACTGGGTCAGGTGAGTCTGGAGAGGCAGAACCTGCAGAAGGTGATAGAGATCCTGGGTCAGGTGAGTCTGGAGAGGCATATGAGGTAGAGGGTATGAGATCTGTTACAGGCCTCTCTACCTTCTTAATATAATGTCCGAGGCTAGTTTGGAAGGATACCTTCTCCTTGTAACACCACAGGCTATCCATGACCCTTCTGGAAACCTTAGTGTACCTGTAATTGTTGGGGTCCTGAGCCTCAAACCTTGCCAAGGCATCCTCTATCATGGCAAAAGCACCTAATTCCTTGCTTGTAAATCTCCTGGGCTCTGGGGTTGGTGTGTCTTCCTCTTCAATTAAATGCTTTTTCCATAGATAGCTCTTCTCCATGAGATGCCAGCAGTTCTGTGACATCCTCACCCTCCACCACCAAATCAAGCTGCTTACATCAATTCTTGATGACAACCTCAAATGAATCCTCAAAGCCATGGAAATCATTAACAAACTGGGGACACAATTTTTTCCAAACAAGATTCAAGTTCATCTGCTTAACTTCATCCCAAGAATCAGAAAGGTTTTTTGCAGTAGCAAGAACACTGTAAGATTTCTAAAAGTCATTGAGAGTCAACTCTTTATCCTTCTCAGTTGCCCTAAAAGCCATAGCAAATGTCCTTCCGAGTTAGTAGGCCTTAAAAGAGGCAATGACACCTTGGCCCATAGGCTGGAAAAGGGAGGTGGTGCTAGGTGGAAGGTAAACCACCTTGACATTTGGATCAAAGTCATTCAAATCGGCAGGGTGACCAAGGGCATTGTCCAGCACTAGCAACACCTTGAAGCCCCCTTGAAGCACAGTTGTCCTTCACTTCTGGCACAAAATCGTTTGTGAACCAGTCCTCAAATAGGCTAAGTGTCACCCATGCCTTCTTGTTAGATTTCCAGATGACAGGTAGTTGACCCTTCCATATGCCCTTGCGTGCCCTTGGATTCTTGGCCAGACACACCAACAAGGGCTTCAGCTTAAAGTCACCAGCAGCATTAGCCCCAAGTAGCAAAGTCAATCTCTCCTTGCTGGTTTTATGGCCTGATGCTGTCTTCTCCTCCTTGGCAATGTACATACGTGTAGGCATATGCTTCTAGAACAAGCCTATTTCATCCACACTAAACACTTGTTTATCACAGTAACCCCCCTCCCTAATTATCTCAGCCAACGCACTAGGAAAATCACCTGCTGCTTTAGCATCATCACTAGCAGCTTCCCCGGCACCTTAACATTATGCAAATTAGGATGAGCCTTAAAACGCATAAACCAACCTTTACTATCCACAGTCTTCACTTTTCCTCCCTTCACCCTTTTCTTTTTTCAAGGCCTCAAACAATCTTTTAGCCTTCTCCTGAATCAACATCAGGCTAACTGGGATACGCCGTTGATGATGCTCATCCAGCCAAAGCACTAATAATCTTTCCATCTCAATAATGAGACCACTACGCTGCTCTGTAATCACAGTTGATTTCATAGGAGCAGATCCTTTCACATGTTCAAGTATATGCTTTTTATCACCGATGATCATAGAGACAGTCATATGACTTAAGCAACCGGCCGAAGTTCGTCAGTGTTTCGTCCTTTTCCGAGCGTCTTATTATGTTTACTTTCACTTCCATTGTGATGGATTTCCTTCTTTTTGTAGCACTGCCATCAGAAGAATCTGCCTTATGCTTAGGTGACATAAGGGCAAAAAGTGCTCAAAAGAACAATACAAATGAAAGAGAGCGAATGAAGCACAATCCAAAATGGCTTATAAATGGCGACTGAATGACAGCATCTTCCTAGTATCGTGCCACGTGACATATTCATCCGCTCCACTCACCAACTAGTTCCCATGCAAACTTCGTGCAAACGCCTTACATTGAAATGATAGAATCTTTTTATATATAAATAAATGGGAGATGGTGACAAAACGATGAAACGACGTACATGGATGTAACCAGAGGGCTATCTATGTACCTGTAACCCCCGCAAACCACTGTCCCAATGCTGGAGCTGAGAGTGAGTACTGTATTTTCCGGCGTATAAGACCCCCAACTTTTGAGAAGATTTTCTTGGGTTAAAAAGTCATCTTATACGCTGGAAAGTATGATATATATAGAGAGAGAGACCTATTTTTTGTTCCATTAATTTTATACATTCTTTGATTAACTCTTGTAATTGATCTGACCAGGGTTGGAACTTATAACCTTCCATTACTGAAATTATTCACTGACCCATTTAGATGTTTGGCCTCGGTCAGACATATATGACATTTTAAGTAAAATAACCCAATAATTTACCTGAGAATAGATAGACACAAAAACCATCATGATGACAGATAGTGATGGAAGGCTAGAATAGGATTCATGGAATTTAATTATTGCCTTCTTTACAAGGAAATATTTAAAGTAAGCTATTTCAATGTCAGACTGAATTATTGCATCAATTATTTTATAGAACGAAAATGAAGCACTGATAAGGGCAGGAGAAACTTGGTATCAGCAATGCAGGCATGCAGGGAAACACCAAAAGTGTATGTGATTTTTTTCTAACGTCCACTTTAAATCAATTTTACTTAAACCAATCTTTTAAAAAGGTTTAAACTTGATGTTTCCCAATAATTTTGCTTTTTTATTATGAAAATTTTTGAACATATTTGGTGCTACTGTACCAGCATATTGGAAATAAAAGATAATGATGTGCTACTGAAGTATTTTATAATGTCCATGTTTAGAGCCATCATTTTGGCCGTTTGAACCTCACAACAATGAGAATTTTTACACCAGGGATATTAATAAAGATTATAAAACTAGACTTCATTTGAAGTTTGAATGCTTAGACTTAAGTAAGAATGGTGGAGAATGTTACCAATGCAGAGTAAACCTGTGAGTGTATGATATAAGTGGGTTTAAATTATACCTAGAAAAAATATGGGTAAAATTTTTCCATTCCAATATTCAAATCCTATGGTTTCATATACGTAGCAAAGAAGTCATTTGGGTCACTGAGGTATGAGTGAACTTCAAATATTCTTAAATTTTGCACTGTCTTCCTATTGGTTAAAATAATAAATTCATTTTATATATATACTAGAGGCCTGGTGCATGAAATTCTAGCACTTGGGAGGGGGTGTTTCCTCAGGTTGGCCTGGCCCTCTCACAGTCTGGGAGCCCATGGGAGATGTTTGACTGACGGCTTAAGAGCGGGCCTAAGCCATCACTTGGACATCTTTATCACTGCCGTGGATGCGGGAGAGGCTCCTGCCATCTACACTGTACTTGCCAGCTGTGAGCCCAGCTTCTGGCTGTGTGGAACTGCACTGTGGCAGCACACTGACCACCAGGGGGAAGATCCTGGGTTGAGCATCTGTCTCCTAGTGGTCAGTGTGCATCATAGCAACCAGTCGTTCCACTGTTCAGTCTATTTGCATATTAGCCTTTTTATTATTATGTATATATTTAAAATATGTTTTTATGGATTTCAAACAGGAAGGGAAGGAGGGAGGGAGGGAGAGAGAGATAGAGAGAGAGAGAAACATCAATAATGACAGAATAATTGATCAGCTGCCTCCTGCACACACCCCACTAAGGATGGAGCCCACAACCGAGTATGTGCCCTTGACGGGAATTGAACCTGAGACCCTACAGTACACAGGCCAATGTTGTATCCACTGAGGCAAACAAGCTGGGGCTCATTTTATATTTTTAATTTTTTATTGTTGAAATAATTACTTATGTCCCATTTTCTACCAATTGATTTCTCTAGCCAAATACAAAATCATGCAAAGGAAGGGTCTGAATCCAAGAATACTGTACCCAGCAAGGCTATCAATCAAAATTGAAGGTGAAATCAGGAGCTTCACAGACAAAAAAGGACTAAGGAAATTTATTACCACCATACCAGCAATACAAGAAATGCTACAGGGTCTGCTGTAAAAAAAAAAGAAAGAAAGAAATAGGAAGTGAAGAAGGAACACAGGGGTAAAGAATAAAAATGGCAAAAAATAAGTACCTACCAATAATAACTTTAAATGTAAATGGATTAAATGCCCCAATCAAAAGACATAGGGTAACGGATTGGATAAGAAAACAAGATCCATATATCTGATTTCTACAAGAAACCCACGTCAGAAAAAAAGATGCACACAGACTGAGGGTAAAGGGATGGAAAAAGATTTTCCAGGCAAATGGAAATGAAAAAAAAGCTGGCGTAGCAATACTTATATCTGACAAATTAGATCTCAAAGTGAAGGACATAACAAGAGATAAGGAAGGCCACTTCATAATACTAAAGGGAGCAATCCAACAAGAAGAAATAACTCTGGTAAATATATACCCATCCAATACAGGAGCACCCAAATACATTAAAAAAAAAAAAAAAAAAACTATTGGAGGATATCAAGGGAGAGATCGACAGCAATACAATCACAGTGAGAGACTTTAATACCCCACTATGACCGTTGGACACATCCTCTAAACAAAAAATCAACAAAGAAACATCAATCCTAAATGACTCACTGGACCAGATGGAATTGACATCTTCAGAACATTTCACCCCAAAGCCACAGAATATCCATTCTTCTCAAGTGCACATGGGTCATTTTCAAAGACAGACCATATGTTGGAACATAGGCAAAGTCTCTTCAAATTCAAGAAGATAGAAATCATATCAGGCATCTTCTCAGATCACAGTGGCATAAAACTGGAAATCAACTACAATAAAAACAATCCAAAGAAATCAAACATATGGAGACTAAACAGCATGTTATAAAACAATGACTGGGTTACCAGAGAGATCAAGGAAGAAATAAAATATATCATGGCAACAAATGACAATGAAAACACAACAATCCAAAAATCTATCTGACACAGCAAAAACAGTCTTGAGGGAAGATCATAGCTCTACAAGCCTACTGCAAAAAAACAAGAAACAATGGTAATAAATTACCTAACCCTACAAATCAAAGAGATAGAGAGCAACAAGAAAAGCCCAGTGTAAGCAGAAGGAAGGAAATAATAAAGATCAGAGCGGAGATAAACGATATAGACACCAAAGAAACAATACAAAAGACAAACAAAACCAAGAGCTAGTTCCTTGGAAGGATAACCAAGATTGATGAACCTCTAGACAGGCTCACCAAGAAGCAAAGAGAGAGGACCCAAATAAACAAAATCAGAAATGAAAGAGGTGAAATAACAACAGACCCCACCGAAATACAAAGAATTGTTTAAAAGAATACTACGAACAACTCTATTCCAACAAACTGGACAACCTGGAGGAAATGGACATATTCCTAGAAAAATATAACCTTCCAAAACTCAATCAGGAAGAATGTAAACATCTCAATAGGCCAATAACTATGGAAGAAATTGAAGCAGTCATCAAAAAGCTTTCAGAAAACAAAAGCCCAGGGCCAGACGGCTTCACAGGGGAGATTTACCAAACATTCAAGGAAGAACTAAAACCTATCCGCCTCAGACTATTCCAAAAATTTCAAGAGGAAGGAACACTTCCAAGCTCCTTATATGAAGACAGGAGCACCCTAATACCAAAACCAGATAAAGACAACACAATGAAAGAGAATTACAAACCAATATCCCTCATGAACATAGATGCCAAAATCCTCAACAAAATTCTAGCAAATCGGCTCCAGAAGTACATCAGAAAGATCATACACCATGACCAAGTAGGATTTATCCCAGGAATGCAAGGATGGTACAATATCCAAAAATCAATGAATGTGATACATCACATAAACAAATTGAGAGATAAAAATCACAGTCATATCAATTGATGCAGAAAAAACATTTGACAAAATCCAACACCTTTTCTTGATAAAAACTCTCAGCAAGGTGGGAATAGAACGATCAAACATCAACATAATAAAAGCTATATATGATAAACCCACAGCTAACATCATATTCAATAGGCAAAAACTAAAACCATTTCACCTAAGTACAGGAACATGACAGGGATGCTCACTCTCACCACTCCTGTTTGACATAGTACTGGAAGTATTAGCCATTGCAATTAGACAAGAAGAAGAAATAAAAGGCATCCAAATTGAAAAAGAAGAAGTAAAGTTGTCCTTATTTGCAGGTGACATGATATTGTACATAAAAAACCAAAAAGACCCCATCAAAATACTAATAGACTTAATAAATGAATTCAGCAATGTAGCAGGATACAAAATTAACGCCAAGAAATCTGTGGCATCTCTATACACCAATAGTGAACTTACAGAAAGAGAGACTAAAAAAGCAATCCCATTTACCATCACACCAAAAAAAATTAAGATACCTAGGAATAAACTTAACTAAAGAGGTAAAAGACCTATACGCGTAAAACTACAGGACATTGAAAAAAGAGATAGAGGAAGACATAAACAGATGGAAGAACATACCATGTTCATGGATTGGTAGAATCAACATCATTAAAATGCCCATACTACCAAAGCAATCTATAATTTCAATGCACTTCCCATTAAAATACCAACAGCATATTTCACAGAGCTAGAAAGAGCTCTCCAAAAATTCATCTGGAATAAAAAAAGATCCCGGATAGCCACAGCAATCCTGAGAAAGAAGAATAAAGTAGGAGGGATCTCAATACCAGACTTCAAGCTGTATTACAAAACCACTGTTCTCAAAACAGCTTGGTACTGGCACAAGAACAGACATATAGATCAATGGAACAGAATAGAGAATCCAGATATCAACCCAAACCACTATGCTCAATTAATATTTGACAAAGGAGGAGTCAAGACAGTCTCTTTAATAAATGGTGTTGGGAAAATTGGCCAGATTGATGCAAAAAAATGAAACTAGACCACCAACTTCCACCATACACAAAAAAAACCTCAAAATGGATACAGGACTTAAACATAAGACAGGAAACCATAAAAATACTAGAGGACCGGTGCACGAAATTCATGCACGGAGGGGGGTTGTCCCTCAGCCCAGCCTGTACCCTCTCCAATCTGGGACCCATCAAGGGATGTCCGACTGCCTGTTTAGGCCCGATCGGGCCTAAACAGGCAGTCGGACTTCCCTCTCACATTCCAGGAATGCTGGCTCCCAGCTGCTTGCCTGCCTGCCTTCCTGATTGCCCCTAACCGCTTCTGCCTGCCAGCCTGATCACCCCCTAACCACTCTGCTGCCAGCCTGTTTGCCCCCAACTTCCCTCCTCTGCCGGCCTGGTTACCCCTAACTGCCCTCTCCTGCAGGGTTGATCACCTCCAAATGCCCTCCCTTGCAGGCCTGGTCCTTTTCAACTGCCCTCCCTTGCAGGCTGGGTGCCTCCCAACTGCCCTCTGCTGCTGGCCATCTTGTGGTGGCCATCTTGTGTCCACATGGGGGCAGGATCTTTGACCACATGGGGGCAGCTATATTGTGTGTTGCAGTAATGATCAATCTGCATATTACTCTTTTATTAGATAGGATAGAGGCCTGCTACAGGGGTGGGGGCCAGCTGGTTTGCCCTGAAGGGTGTCCCTGATCAGGGTGGGGTTCCCTTGGGGCATGGGGTGGCCTGAGCGAGGGGCCTGTGGTGGTTTGCAGGGCAGTCACGCCCCCTGGCAACCCAAGCGGAGGCCCTGGTATCTGGAATTTATTTTTCTTCTACAATTGAAACTTTGTAGCCTGGAGCGGAGCCAAGCCTGTGGCTCCCTCTGCGGCCGGCAGCCATTTCTGTTGGGGTTATAATTGCAACTTTGTTGCCTTAAGCGGGTGGGCCCGGCCAGGGTGTGCGGAAAGCTTTGCTTCCCCTGTTGCCGCCGGCAACCCTGGCCTGCTCTCTCAAGCTCCGTTCTGCCGCCATTTCTGTTTGAATTTGTTTACCTTCTATAATTGAAACTTTGTAGCTTGAGTGGAGGCTTAGGCCTGGCAAGGGCAGGTGGAAAGCTTGGCTTCCTCTGTTACCTAGGAAACCTTGCTCTCTGTGGCTGTAGTCATCTTGGTTGGGTTAATTTGCATACTCGCTCTGATTGGATGGTGGGCGTGGCTTGTGGGTGTGTCAGAGGTATGGTCAATTTGCATATTTGTCTATTATTAGGTAGGACTAGAGGAATCCACAGGCAGCAAAATCTCAGACATATGCCGAACGAACTTCTTCACTGATACTGCTCCTAGGGCAATGGAAGCTAAAGAGAAAATAAACAAATGGGACTACATCAAAATAAAAAGCTTTTTCACAGCAAAAAGAAACCATCAACAAAACAACAAGGTGGGGGGGTTTGAGGACAAATATGTGATTCCTTAATCAATAAAGTAATTAAAAAAAACACACAACAAGAAAACCCACTGTATGGGAGAACATATTTGCAAATGTTATCACTGATAAAGGTTTAATCTCCAATATCTACAGGCAACTTATACAACTTAATAAAAGGAAGATAAATGATCCAATAAAAAAATAGGCAACGGACCTAAATAGAATCTTTTCGAAAGAAGACAGAAGGAAGGACAAGAGACACATGAAAACATGCTCCAAGTCACTAATTATGCGAGTGATGCAAATCAAAACGACAATGCAGTACCATCTCACACCTGTCAGAATGGCTATCATCAACAAATCAACAAACGACAAGTGTTGGCGAGGATGCGGAGAAAAAGGAACCCTCGTGCACTGCTGGTGGGAATGCAGATTGGTGCAGCCACTGTGGAGAACAGTATGGAGTTTCCTCAAAAAACTGAAAATGGAACTCCCATTTGACCCAGTAATCCCACTCCTGGGAATATATCCGAAGAAACTAGAAACACCAATCAGAAAGGATATATGCACACCTATGTTCATAGTAGCACAATTTACAATAGCTAAGATTTGGAAATAGCCTAGGTGCCTGTCTGAAGATGACTGGATCAGAAAACTGTGGTATATCTACACAATGGAATACTATGCTTCCATAAAAAAGAAGGAATTCTTATCATTTGCAGCAACCTGGATATAACTGGAGATTATGCTAAGTGAAATAAGCCAGTCAATGAAAGAAAAATACCACATGATCTCATTCATTTGTGGATATAAAGAACATTATAAACCGATGAACAAAAAGATAGATACAGAGGCAGTAAAGCATCAAACAGAAGGTCAAATTACAGCGAGAAGGTTAGGGAGAGTGGGGGGAGATAGGAGACCAACCGAAGGACTTGTATGCATGCATATAAGCATAACCAATGGATGCAAAACACTGGGGGGGTGAGGGCATGTATGGAGTGGGGTTGAGGGGGCAATGGTAAGATATGTACACATATAATACTTTAATAAAAAAAATAAAAAAAAATAAAATATTAAAAAAAGGAAAATATGCACTACTGTGTTGTAATGGAGGGAAAAATCAATGCCTGCATGTAGGACAGGGGAAGGTAGAGAGAGAGTTTGTAAAAGGGCAGAAGGCAAATATAGGGTATGCCAAAAGTAGGTTTAGAGTTGTTGGTATGGAAAGTAATCCAATTAACAAATAATACAAGAATTTACTCTGCCCTGGATAGTGTTGCTCAGTTAGTTGGGCATTATCCCCTACACTTAAAGGTCACTAGATCAGATCAGGACACATGTCCTCCTCAAACCCCAGTAGAGGGTGTGCAGGAGGTATCAGATTAACACATGTCTCTCATATAGATGTTTCTCTTTCTCCCCCTCCTATTCTCCTAAAAGAATCAATAAAATTAATGTTTAAAATACTTTTTAAAAATAATGAATTCTGTGTTTTGGGCGCTCACTACTGTAAACCAACTTTTGCTCCACCCTTTACATTGGTGTACAGTAAGTTTGTTTCATGTGTGACAACTTCACAGCTTTATATGTACATCAAAGCTCACCAAATAGTACACATTTCAAAAGTGCAGTTTGTTGCATGTCAGTTCTCATATCCTGGGAGGAATAGCCTTGCCCCAGTTACAACAAATATTGGTAAGCAATTTAGACTATTACCATTAGAATCCACAGGAATGTTGACTGGTTACAAGACACATCCTGCCATGAAGGTCTGGGCTACTGAAGATCACAAAACAAGGAAGACCTCAAACAAAATATGACACACACGGCAAGCAGCACATGAAAGAGAAGCGGCTCATTCTTCTACTAACAGTGTTCAGCATGGTTTGTTTGCTAGTCACATGGAAAGCTGTGCTGAAATAGGGTTATGTCTCATTCCAAGTAATCTATCTATCTTACCTAATAAAAGAGAAACATGCAAATTAACCATCACTCCACTATACCCACAGCCAATCAGAGTGAGGATGCAAATTAACCCAAGAAAGATGGAGGTTAATTTGCACATTCACGTGCAGAGCGGTGTGAAGCCTGCTATGAGGGGAAGGAGGGCGGCAGAGGGAGCTACTGGAGTGGTGCCCCAGACAGAAGCGAGGACTTGCCAGCTCCAGGAGGCCCAGGAGCAGGGACGTGCCAGCTCCCGGGTGGCCGGGGAGAAGGGACTTGCCGGCTTCCGGGCGGCCGGGGAGCGGGGACATGCCTACTCCCAGGCGGCCGGGGGGAGGGGACTTGCTGGCTCCAGGGTGGCCCGGGGAGTGGGACTTGCTGGATCCCAGGTGGCTGGGAGTGAAGCCAGGGGCCTATTGCACGAATATCGTGTAACGGGCCTCTAGTATATATATAAAAGGCTAATACGCAAAGTGTCCCCTCAGGAGTTCGACCAGGAGAACGATCACTCATTATGACCTGCACTGACCACCAGGGGGCAGTGTGGGACATGGTGGGTGACCAACGGCAGCAGCAGGGCGCTGAGTGAGCGAAGGAAGGAGAAGCGGGGGGGGAGTTCGGGGGGGGGACCATGCAGTGGCTGTGTGCATGTGGCGAGGGATGGAGGAATTGGGGAGGCAGGGAATAGGATTGGCCCTGATCACCGGCCAGGGCTAGGGACCCTATCCATGAAAAATTTCATGAACGGGCCTCTAGTATTCAATAAATTATTAGCTATTGTTCAAGAACTATTTAAGCTTGTATGTGCATCTCATATAACACATGTGCAGGTCAACGTTAGAGAATACTGACGATGGAGCTATGCAGAGGAACAGGTGATGCAAAAAGGCCACACAGGTGAAGGGAGTCAAAGGCCAGGAAGTCACAAGTGAAATGACAAGTTAGCACAGTGTCAAGGATGGCAGAGAAAAGGTAGAAATGTGCTACTGCCCATGGTACTTGCAACTAAACACTGTTGGAAATGAGCAGGTGCTTGGTATCATCTAAAACACCAACCTAATATCATATCTAGCCCACAGTTGCAACTCAACAGGGCCGGCCTCTTCTGAGACCATCCTGCCTGTACGCCCTGCACATTCTTTTCTACAAATACGTACAACAAAAATATTCCAAGTATTAATCACAGACGACAGAGATGGGCAGCCAACACTAGCCTAGAGCAATTTTTCTTGCAATCATATTTATTGAAGATAATATTACAAACAACGGAAGTGTGATCTTGTAAGAACATTTCAAGGTTCATGTAAGTAAAGACCATAACCTGGCACAGGCAGTCACCAAAAACCTTTGGCTACAGGAAGGAGGTAGAAATGGAAGCCATGGATCTGGACATAGTCACCCTGCCAGGGAGAGGAATAGCAGGTGGGACCCATTAAGCTATCTGTAAGACTCCTGACTCCTAGACACATCAGGCACTGTCTGAGGCAATGTTTGTGGAGTCCTTCACTCAGGGCTCTCCACAGACCTCACCCATGGCAGCAACAGCACATTTGACATGACAGTGGGGAAAATTAGCAGAGCCCATTATCTGGCTGTAGAAGAGCGAAAGCTACATCAGAGGAATAAAGGAAGAGAGGACATAATCTCAGGACATTGGGAGAATGTGAAGGTCTTACCTACAGATACAAGTGCAACAACTTATAGCATCACATTGCAGTAGAGAAGTCTCTGAGGCTCATCAAGGAGCCCCCATGCCTCCTGAGAGAAAGCAATGGCCACATCCTCAAAGTTCATATCCTGTCATAATGGGAATAGTACAGCCCAGGGTCAGATTCACTCCTAAGATTCCAACTCTGTCATATTCCCACCCTCCACATCAATCTGCTCTCTCCACTCCACACACTAGAGAAGATACCAGGCCTTCATTGCATGAAAGTCACTGTCATCTTATATTTCTACTGATATTTTGTCTTCCCACAATAAAGGCAGTTGAGCAGATAGAAGATAACTGAGCTCTGGGATTCACATGTACACCACACTTCCTCTTGACAGTAGAGTGGGTGTGAAGAACATAGGGTAGGAAGAGATGTTGGTCAGAAAGGGAGTATGAGTTATTTGATACTGGTCTTGTCAGGCAATACCTGTGTAGTCCCTCAAACTGTTCTTCAAAGATACCAAATGCACTGCGTCAAACTTCACCTTTACAACCACAATCCCAGAGTGCTGAGGTCATAGCTTTGTATTACCTGTTGCACATAGTTCTTTGAACACTTCTCTCCCGCAGCTTCATTCCCAGAGGCACAACTTCAAAGGTAATGCAAATTCGCCACGGCAAGGACAGGTTGTTTCCTAATTTCCTTATTTTTCAAAATTATAGATAACCATCTCCGTAATCCATTTCTCTCCTACTCTTCTCCCTTACCATTCCCATGGAGATTTTCAAGCCTGGGGAACACTGATGTATACCATCTCATTCTTAACCATCAGTGTGTCATGCCCATTAATAAAATAAAGGTGGATACATAAATGTCATCTAAGCCCTGAACCTGGCAGGTAGCACCAAAACATCACCATTTTCAGGCAATTATCCAAAAATTACCCTTATTTTATCATCCAGACTCCACCAGAAATGGACTCTCCCTTCTTTCACTCTTATGTCAATGTCTGGGTGCTCTGGCCATGAAGTCACATTCCCTCTCCAAGTGCTCATCACTCTTTCTACCACAATTCTCTCACACCTGCACTGCTACAGTCCCACCACCCATAGTCATCTCCTCACCCTCTTACTTATTATTTAGCATGTGTGGTCAAGAGAACACTTGCCAAATTCAAGCAGGATCAAGTACTGCCCAGACTTTGATAGTCCACACTGACAGAGGCAGCCTTGAGTCCTGCTATGTAGACCTCTCTCCATGACTGTTTTTCCCTTAAATCTAATGTATAAAGAACCACAGTCAGATCTCACATACCCAGAGCCCACCTCCCCTGGTGCTGCACTTGATGTCCTTTCACCAGTCACAGCCAACATCTCTCCACTTAAATGTTACTCAAGTCGAGCTGTGCTGGCCCATGCTTTGTGAGTCTCAGAGATGACCATTCAAGCCGCTAAGCTAATCCACAAAACTGACTGTTACTCCCCCATTCAGGCCACACTGAGAGTCACAACAATATCCTGGTGAGGGTTTAGAGAAATAAATATGTACCAACCCAATCTCATCTTGTTTGAATTACTCTGCGGCCTCCAATTAATCTCAGGTACACTCATCTTTTAAAGGCCTTGGCCACCTCAAAACCATTATCTCTCCCCGACACTCTACATGACAACTCTGTCACTACGCTGTGTTGTGACCCATCTCCCACAAGCAGTGGACCCAGCAGGAAAGCTAGCACTCAGGCTCACACTGTTCCTTCTGAGCTACTGCTAACATTACCACTCTGACCATGATTCCCTGTATTAAAGTGATCTACATTCCTGGCTGATGTCTGAGATGGTTGAGCATAGTCCCATGCACTAATGAGGTCACATGACTGGGTTGTGGGCTGGACTCACAGTAGGGTTTGTGTAGGCAGCAACTGATCCTTCTATTTTGCTCATCACTGTTTCCCTGTCTCTCCCTTCCTTTCTACATCTAATATATATATCCCCCCAAAACATACCTCTCGGTTCCTGAATCAGCTCACTCTTCACTCCAAGCCTTGGCACATTCTGGAACCTATGCCCTGGAGGACCTCCCACTCATTACACTGGTTGACAGAAAGAAAGGTCCACTTCAAGAAGCCCTAGCCCTGGCCTTAGGATTCTGGGTTTAGTGTTTATTCATAGTACCCAGGCCCAATAGCTATAAGTGCAGCTGGATAGGCCCAGGAGTCCACTCTATCAGAGGCCACAAGTGTGTGAGACCCTGAAATAAGCTCCACAAACCAATACACCTAATCGATTCTGCATTTGCAAGAATTCATGGAAATAAAATGGTCTGTTGAGAGCCGGGCAACCACCAAGCTCAGGCTGCTCAGTACCCTCTCCCAGCCCAGAGGCCAGGTGCCCTCCAGATGCCTGTATTATCTCAGGGCTCAGTCCTCAGTGCTCACTCTTCCAGTTACCTTACCATTTAGAGGACTCCCCCTTCCTGTCCACAATGCTGTCCTCTGTCTTCTAGTCTGTTCTTCCCCTGAGCAATGTTAGGGAAAGTTAGAACCCTACCTCAGAAAATGTCCCTCTTTTTTTCACAACCATCTATGCTCCCAGCGTTCTGAGAATGAAAGTAAAACTCCTGCAAAATCCACACCTCACCTCTCCGTTGCCTTTAGATCCCAAACAGGCCCGGGTTTTCCTAAGCCTCCAGGCTCAGCCCCACCACCGTGTCCTTACAAAGTGGCATTGCGGCCTGTGGCCCTCTTCCCCCTTTTACACCCTGTGTCACCCAGAGGCGACTCACTGTTGTGGAGGCGGCTTCCAGGGCTGCAGTAACTGAGAGGCGCCAGTCCCCTAAGCTGGGGGGTTCAATGGGGTCAGGCTGAAAGAACGCGGTAAGCAGAGAGGAGTCTGGGAGGCGCGAAGGCCCCACCAAGCCTGATGGTGCTCAACAAGCCTCAGACACAACCTGCACAGCAAGGACGCTGCCTCCTGGGGCTCTCCTACTCACCACGAGTAGGCTGAAACCTGTGAGTCCTGGAAGAAACTGAAGAGGTCAAAATACCCGCCAGGAGGAGGAAGGCGGAAGTCCCGCCCTAACCGGATGCACTTACACAAAGTGCCCTTTAGCTCCGCCTACGTGATCGCATTCCTTTCTGGGTAAGGTAGTTTTCCCAAATACTAAGGGGCGGGCTAGCATTCCAGCCAATGACATTGGTGAATAAAGGTGATGTGGTTCAGCAAGTGTCCCTGGGGAAGGGCAAGATGGGACCAGAGGGGTGGTTAACTGGAACAGATGGGCAGACCTCCCAGGAGAGGGGTGTAGGGAGAACCGGGAGAGATCCTGCAAAGAATACATGTATAGGCACAGGCAAAAAATGGAGATATCTATAACATTATCAACAATCAAAAATACATAGTAGGGTCAAAACCGGTTTGGCTCAGTGGATAGAGCATCGGCCTACGGACTCAAGGGTCACAGGTTCGATTCCAGTTAAGGGCCTGTACCTTGGTTGCGGGCACATCCCCAGTAGGGGGTGTGCAAGAGGCAGCTGATCGATGTTTCTAACTCTCTATCCCTCTCTCTTCTTCTCTGTAAAAAAATCAATAAAATATATTTTTAAAAAATACATATGAAATTATTTAAAAATATATATAATATAGCCCAGCTGGTGTTGCTCAATGGTTGAGCACTGACCTATGATCCTTGAGGTCATGGTTCTATTCCTGGTTAGGGAACATGCATGGGTTTTAGGTTCAATTCTCAGTTGGGTGAGGGGGGGGACAGGTAACAGGCAGATAATCAATGATTCTCTCACATCATTGATTCATTTATTCCCCCCCCCTTCCTTCCTCTTTCTTAAATCAATAAAAATATTTTTTAAAGTATATACATAGGTTTCGGGCTGAAAGCAGTTGGGTCAATAAGGCACGTGCTCTGAGTCTCCTGTTCCGGGCGCGAGTCCGTGCTGTGGTCACTGGCAGTGGGTTTGGGACACAGGGGTGGCAGGCCCGGGACCTACTGGCCACGAGCCGGAACCAATTCAGACTGGGGTCCAGAGGAGCGGGAGCTGCAGGAGGTGGAGCGGTACTGGCTCCTTCCTGGGCCCTCGGCCTGAAGCAGGGCCTTGCTTCTTCCCTGATCAGGGAAGGTGTTCACTCCTTTGGGACCACGGTCCCTTCACCAGGGACGTATTTCATCGCCAATTAGAGAGCTCAGCTCGCCTTGCTCGGGGTCTGCTGTTGTGGGCGTTAGATTTCCGGGGCAGTGAACAAAGAGACGAGGGCTGGGCGCTCCCTGATTTAGCCCAGACGCTTCAACCACCCATGTTGCTCCCACGCATAGCTTCTGCCATTGGTTCTCTCCTCCAGCACCCCAAGACGACAGAAAAAAGCCATCCTGTTCCAGAAAATTCAGAGGCAAATGGAGCCGCGAGGGTCCCCGCCCAGGACTCTGACCAGGGAAGCCAGGGAGCAGATCTGGTATTTACATGAAGAATTTCCAGAGTCCTGGTCAGTTACCAGATTGGCTGAAGTATTGGATGTTAGCTCCGATGTGATCAAAAGGGTTTTAAAAAGCAAGTCTGTACCCACATTGGAGAAGAAACTGAAGCAGGATCAAAAAGTCCTTCAGAAAGCTGGGCTTGCCCACTCGCTCCGCCAGCTTCCAGGCCCTGGGGATGCCTGGGAGCTGCTTTCTGCAGGCCGCCCTGTGTCAGGAGCTGAAGCCTCATCCCAAGGCCAAGGTCACAGCACAGCTTTGAGGGGGACAGAACCGAATACTCAGAGTACAAACACCCCGAGGAGACAGAAGGGAAGGAATAAAGGAGTCCAGAGCCTGGAGAAGGAAAGCTTTGTGCCTATTCCTGCAGCCTAAGGTCATCACAGAGAGCTGCAGAAAGTACTCCACCAGTGGTTGTGAGGGCGCCAGAGGCACTGACAGTGATGGATTGCCAAGTGTGAAGGAGCTGGAAGCACTGAAGGCAAGAGAACTGGGTCAGCAGAACTTCAGCAGCAAGGTAGTGCAGAGGGGGCAAGAGTTCTTTGACGACAATGGGAACTTCCTGTACAGAATTTGAACTGGAGCCTGGCTTGTGGAGGTGTCATGTAAAATACAGCTGAGCGAGCATATTGGAGCTGCCTGGATTTCTGTGTGTGGATTGTCCACCTTGGAAATGATGATCCTGAAAATGGAAGGAGCTATTTGTATTTCAATCTGACAAGGGACAGTGAACTTCACAGGGCAGATGTATATGCGGGCAGCGTGAATAACAGGCTAGGTGTAGTCTAGCTCCTGGAGCATGGCTCCTGGTCTGACCATGTGGATATTCAGTACTCACCCTTCTTGCTTAGGCTTTCTATGTGTCAAAACCAGCCTGTGTCGTATATGTGAGGAATTTTGTTGTCTTTGCAATATGTGTATGGGAGGAATTGAAAAGTGTTCCTTCTGACATCATTTACTTCTTGATTAATGAACACTAATAGTTCTGGAGCTGCTTAGTCAATTGGTTGTATTCATTTTGTGCAAAGTAAAGTGAAATGCAGCAAAAAAAAAAAAGTATATACATATATGTATAGTCCATGAACATAGACAATAATGTGCTGAGTGCCTAGAATGGTGGGGGGAAGGGAAGAGGGAGGCAAAGGGGGATGAGGATGGGGGAAATTGGGTCTATTTGTAATAGAGTCAACAAAAAAAAAGAAAGTTTGCCCACATGGCATGGCTCAGTGGTTGGGCACGGACACATGAAACACGGGTATCTGGTTGGATTCCAAGTCAGGGCACTTGCCTAGGTTGGGGAGCTCCATCCCTGTAGGGGGCATACAGGAGACAGCTGATCAATGATTCTCTCTCATCATTGATGTTTCTTTGTTTCCCCTCTCTCTAAAAAATCAATTAAAAAAAAAGAAATAGTGTTAAAATTTATTTGATTCAACAACACCAATTTGACTGAAGACCATCATGTTTTCTTCCAGGTCATCTAAGCAAAATCATGCCTTGGTCTGTTTTGTAGAAGATGTTCCAGGCATACCTGTGTTTAGGAACAGGAAGCAGTGTGGAGCAGGTTGACCTCACCTTGGTCTGTAGTGTTAGAGTTCATTACTTTATGTTAGAAAAGATTTCAAAAAAAAAAAAAAAAAAAATATTTCACTGCACGAGTTCAGAAGATTTTGAGGGTACATTAATTGAAACTGGGGATAATGAAAAAATGTAGGCCTTAAGATAGCACAGGAAACAGCAGAGAGATAGAACAGGAAACAGCAGGCTCCTTTGACTCTCTAGAAACATTGTGGGAAATAAATCAGCCAAAGTGAAACTGCTGTTAGCACACTGGGCATTCAAAGTAAAGGAGGCATTGAGAACAGATTCAGGGATTAGACCAGGAGGAGCTGCCACTGCTCATTGCTACCCTGGTTGCAGGTTGCGTGGGATCTCTGGAAAATCTTAGGAGAGCCGGGCAAGCGTGGTTCCTTGGTTGAGTGTTAACCTATGACCCTACAGGTGACTGATCAATTCCTGGTCAGGACACATGCTTAGGTGGTGGACTGGATTCATATTGTGGTGCATGCAGGAGGCAGCCTATCAGTGATTCTCTCTCATCATTCATCTTTCTCTCTCTCTCTCTCCCCCTCCCTTCCTCACTGAAATCAATAAAATTATATTTTTGAATGTATATTTTAAATCAATTACACTTACATCAAAGTTTAAAAAAATAATTAAAACTTGCCACTTCCCATTATTTTACTATTTTATTATGAATGTTCTTGAGTATATTTGTACCTACCACATCATCATGTTGGAAATAAAATATAATGATGTGCTACTGAAATATCCTAGCAGGCTCATGTTCTGTGCCAACATTTTGTCATTTTGAAATTGATCATGATGAGAGTATTTACCACCAGGAAAATTGACAAATAGTACAAATCTTAACTTCACTTAATTTACTATTGAATATTTTGACTTGAAATAAATGGTGGAGAATGTTAGCAACATAGATTTAACTTAAAAGTATATCATTCAAGTGGGCATTAAATTGTGCATAAGATAAAATTTGAGAAAAAACAATTTTCCTTCCAATATTCAAAACATATAGTTCCAAAAGGAAAAGAAATCAGTTGAGTCCTTAAGGAATAGGTGAAGTGAATAGAGATGTCTTAGATTCTGAACTGTCCTCCTATTGGTTAAATCCTGAATTCATTTTAAAAATTGCAAAATTTCTGACCAGACCTTTCAATGAAAGAGATAAAGACAGTGTAGATAAATGCATAAGGAAATGCTCACCATAAAAATTTCTTATGGAAATGTATTAAAAAAAACAAGTTAACACTATACTGATTTATGGGCCTACAATTTAAAAATATTAAACATCACATGTGTTTACAGGGATAAAGAAAAAGTAGAATTTTCATTAGTGTGTGTGAATTGGAAGACAAAGAGAATGAGCATTTTAGATCAGAGTTTTGCATATCGTCATATGCAAAACACGTACCTACACTACACATACCTACACAGTAACATTTAGATAAGTAAAACATACATTTATATAAATAACTGAACACAGTATTTCCAGAAAATTTATTTATAATACCCTAAATCAGAAAATAACAAAAACCATAGACAGATCAATAGATAAAGTGTTATTACACAGAACATAATACTATTCAGCAATAAAAAATAACATTTCACATAAGTATTAGTGTTCAACCTCAAAATAACTGTGTAGCATGGCAGAGACCAATATTTGTTAAAGAATGAACACCTTATAGTGTTTCAAAATTTATGAAAAATGTGAACTAATCTTGTAAAGGAAGGAAAATCAATGAATGCATTTAGGGTGAGGAAGGCAGAAGACAGATTATAAAAGGCAGGAGGAAAATATAGGGTGGAGTAATGTAGCTTTAGAGTTGTATGAAAATTAATTCAATAATAAATAATAATAGAAGTACAAACTCTTCCCTGGCCATTGTACTTAAGGTGGTTGGGCAACATTCCTTGCCATGAAAGATCACTGATTCCATGCCAGGAAAGGGAACACACTTGGCTGGATGCCCTGTAGGTGGCATATAGGAGGCATCTATTTGATGTTTCTTATATCACCATTTCTCTCTCTCTCTCTCTCTCTCTCTCTCTCTCTCTCTCTCTCTCTCTTTCTTTTTTTTTTAAAAATCAAGGAACATATTTTTAAATATATAAAATATTTATTTAAAATAGAGAATAAGCTCTTTGTTTTATATACTAACTTCAGTAATTCTGCTTTTGCCCTAACCTGTATATGGATGAGAGATACATTTACTTCACATGTGACAGTTTTACAGTTTCATCCGTTTGTCCAAGCTTAACAAATGGTACACATTAGAAAAGTGTATTTTGTTGCATGTCAGTTATAAATATACCCAAATAAAGCCTTAAAAAGTGCTTCCAAATGAAGACCTAGATATCTCTGTCTTGCTGGAAAATTAAAATGGCATCCTTTTATGTGCTCTACCATCTCTCTCCTAATTTCCTGAGAGGACCAGCCTTGCCTCATTGGCAGCAAATATTGCAAGCAGTGAAGTCTATTGCCATCAGAATCAACAAGGATGTTGACTGGTTACAAAGACGCATCCATGCAGTGAGTATAGGATTATCCTTCCTCTAGCTTTGAGATCTTGCTGATCAGGAAACCTTGAGGTGAATGCCCAAGATGGTCCAGGGGAATCCAAAACATTGTGAGATTATTTTTTCTGCCAATGACTTCAGCCACAGGAAAGTTTTGGAAGCCCTGAGAATGTCTGTCTGCAAAGATCACAAAGCCACAGATCATTGATCATTTATGGAATACAATCATAAGAGGCACTTTTCATCTAATGCAATCTTTCCCACTCACTATGAGTAAAGTGATTATATCCTAGAGGTGGTTCCATTTAAACCTCAGAGTCATACAAAAGATGACACCAGGGTATGAAATTTCATACATCATGTCACATGGCTCCTTTCCAGTATGTGGGGAAGAATTCCCCTAAACGTTGTTGAAAATTATGTAATACACACTGTGACAAGAGACTATAAATAATTTTGTCCACAAAAACACAACAAAGGCATCCTTTCCATGGTGACCATTGACTTCAGCAATAATAGAGGCACCAGGCTGCAAATTAGAACTACAAAGTCATGCAGACAATTTTCAAGGCATTGGACAGCAATTCAGAAAAGCCAATATGGGACAAACAGTGATTTTCTGCCATTATTGTGTGCCTGCAAAAGCACAGAAAGTTTGGGACCCCATATCTGTTCACCTCTCCATGCTGAGAGATCACAACTTTCCTTTCTAGTCATCCCAGGCAGTGAATATAACCCCCAAAATTAAAGGTACAAAAAAAAAAAAAAAACACCTTTGCTGAAAGATCATAAACCAGAACAGAGGACAGCAAGTGGTTTGTAAGTTGGTGAATTAGAACCTGAAACAATTCATTACAGCATAATGTGACAACCACAATGTCCCTGACAGAGGTAGCAATTTTTACCTGAGTGTGGGTGCGCTGAATGAAACCTGCGTCAGGTGTATTCCCTAGTCAGAGATAAAGGAATGAAGATACTGCCAAGAGCTCAGAGTAATCATAATGTTCTCAAGAACAAGAGAGAATACAGAATACATTTCCCCTGAGCACACAGGGGTTGTGACTGATGCACACTCTTGAGGTGAGCCCGGTGTTAGAGGTGAAATCTCTTTAGCCACAAATACTCACTATGACATCAATCGGTTAGTAGGTCTGCGCATGTTAGCAAGTGCTGCGAGTGTCCCACGTTCGGCCTCCAGTTGCGAATGTCTCCCTCACGACCCACGTGGTTCAGGGTTCATATTCATGGTTCGGTTTCTGGAGGAGGCCGCACACAAATGAAAGAGACTAGAAAATAATAATTTGGCGATATTGGGGGCCAGGCGGAAGCCCAACTCAAGGGGGAGGACTCCCTTTGCCCTGGCCTTGCAATCCCTTTTATTTAGGTTTGGGATCCACCCACAGCCAGTAATAGCCAATCAGCAAGGATTTACTTAAGATTAACAGGTGGAAGTTGCTTCAGCTACCATTGTCTCAACTAGACAGTGAGTGGTTGGCTCTGGCCTTCCGGATTCCTTGTCCACAGCTCTCTGCTAGTGAGGACAATGGGCGGCTTCAGACAAAGTGTAATGCAGCTCCTTCAAGCCTCAGTTGCATCTGAAACTTACGATGAATCTAGCAGAGTGTATGTTCCATTAAAAGGAATTTAAATTCACATAAATGTGGCACAAAGAATCTCCTTCAGTGTTATTAATTTAAGAGGAAAAAAAAAAAGCATTCCCTGCACTATTTTTCCAGTTACATTTTCTGCACCTCTCCCAGGAGCAAGTAGTGATAGTCCCTTTCTTTGTTATCCCACACAAGCCAGAAACCTCTCTTTAATTTTACACCCAAAGGAGCAATGGTTTGATTTTGTGTTATACAAAAGGGAAGCTGGGTGGAGACCCCTGTGTAATTATACTTCCTTGCCCCACCCATGGTCCTCCTGGATGACCAAGGTGTTTGGTATTATTGGTGACTACATTAGGCGGGGGATCAGCCCACGTAAGGGCTCTTACCCATGAAGGGTCAGGAACATAAGTCCAAAATACTTCCCCATTTGCCCGAGGTAATATTACCGTACAGCTGATGACTGCTAGCATGGCAAGAAAGACGTTCTCAGGCGTTCTTGGGATTCTGGTTACGTCACAATTTCTTTTCTATATTTTTAATTTTTATTACTTTTATTATAATTTTTTTACACATGTGTCCTTATTCCCCCATTAGAAATTGACAGTCAGTTTGAAATGGAATTGCCATGGCCTAGAACAAAGCATATCCTTACATGATATTATTCTACAATGTCATTATAATTTTTCCCAGATTTGTATTACCCCCATTACTTATAATAGTACCTCACACCCTTGGGAATCAATAAAAAATCATGTTTTTGGTGCTAGGAGACAAAGGTAACACATCTCTTGATATTTTAGAATTACAACAGCATAATGTACAATTATCCCAAACAAACTTACAAACTAATTTTTTGAATGTCTGGCAGCAATTTAAAAAGGATATGAAAGGATTTTATCCCTTCCATTGTGTGGCGGGCCCCCTAGGAAGGCACCTGAGCAATTTATATTGGCCCCTCTTGCCCTTTTGGCCAAGAGGGACCCTCTTCTCATAATCCAATTGCCCACAGCTGTTGCCTGAGCTTTCTGTTCATGCTGAGGTTGAAGCCTCATGGTGGCTGGTACCATGGATCTGTCTCTTACCCAGTGGGGTGAGCTGGGCCCTCCCTGGAGAAGAAACCTGGGTTCCCCAAGATATGTGATCAGTGCCAGGGCCTCACCAGCCGGCGAGGGGATCCCAAGGCAGGTTCTGGGTGTGGAGGCCATAGGGTCATAGGCAACCAAGGAGACAGAAAGGAACCTAACATCACCCTGCTTGGCCACGGAGGATGGCTGGTTAGCCAGAGACAGGTAAGATTCCTCAGGGAAGGAACAACCTAAGACAGGCACAGTCGCAGAGGGGACATCAGGAGAGAACTTGGGGGTCAACAGAGGTGGGGCACAGACCCTCGCCCCCCCAACTTTGCAGGGGCCTGAACCCTCACCCCTTCTGAGGGAGGTCTCCTGCCCCCATGGCTGCTTCGCTTCCCATGTCCACTCAAATCGGGACCCAGGTAACAGACAGAGACTTTGCCGACAGCAGCTGCCCTCTCACTGCAACAAGACTTGCTTAAGTTGTCTAGTACCCATGGTGTGGGGAAGTGGGTTTGATATCTAAATCCAGCCTACCACCAGGAATGCTCAGGGCCTACGCAAGAAGGCAAATAATCTTTTCCACTAATATTTACACGGTAAAATAAGATTGTTATTAGAGTGTTAAATTTGACAGTAAAATAGTAGTCAAGTTCTCAGACTAATTTAAATTGGCTAATTGAAATAAGTGAATATTCTAGAAAAATTAATGGTACTGGACAAAAAGCTGTTCCTAAAGTGTTAACTAAAATTTTTATTGGTAGTTCATCCCATAGTAACATGTAATGAACCTAAAGCAGTCATATTTTAGTGCAAAAAATTAAAATTTAAAAGTTATCAAGACTACATTATAAAATTTCCAAAAGCCTACTAATATTTAAATCAAAAAGGGGGAATAGTTGAAGAATATCATGTAAGGAAAAATATCCTGTAAGTAAATTACATCTAGAAAATTTTTACTTTAGAAAATTAACTTTCATTTGTAATGCTAATAGCAAGACACCCATGAAAAACATACATGATGTCAAAACAAGCCAATGGAAAATCGTTAGGGCAAAAAATGAAAAAAGATCCCAAGTCAAATTTATAGAAAAGATTCCTTTATTAACTTTTGGTGGAGAATATGTTTGTATATTTTCAGAAAACAACTCCAAGACCATATGTATTCCTGCAACAGAGAGGAATTGACAGGACTGCTCCAGCCATGAAGACAGAAGAGAAACAGTCCAGAGATGGAAGATGCGGACGACGCCTTTCCATACTAGCAGTCTGCAGCTGTGCGTCACTGCAGGTTGTCCAGAACCAAACAATAGAGGGTCGGACCTGCATTACCACCATTTGTCCACCATCCAGAACTGAAATATCATTGCTGACACATACACATAAGGAACTGTTTGACATTGAAATTGGGACTCAAAAGAACTGTTGGCCCAGAAAGAAACTCACTACAGACTGATTCATTTGGGTATCAGCATAACCATTATTACTTGTCTCATTTTCGGTTCTTATAAGTGTATTTCTAGTATCACATGATCTCACTCATCTAGGGGAAATAACGAACAACAGAAACTGATGAACAAAAACAGACCTGGAGATAGGGAAGCATCGATCAGACTGTCAAACCTCAGAGGGAAGATAGGGGAGGGTGGGGGTAAAGGGGAGAGATCAACCAAGAGACTTGTATGCATGCATATAAGCCTAACCAGTGGTCACAGACAACAGGGGTGTGGGGGCATGCGTGGGGAGGGGTTTGGGATGGGAAGGGGGGGATTAAGACACATATGTGATACCTTAATCAATAAAGAAATTATAAATAAATAAATAAAATTAAAAAATTTGATTGATGATTGCTAAAACAAAACAAACAAAAAAACAAAAAAAAAAAAAAAAAAAGATTTTTTCCAGGGTGAACTCCCATGTGTATAAGCTTGCTAGTTTTATAGCTAAAAGATTTTCTTTTTTTTTTCTTTTATTTATTTATTTATTTATTTATTTATTTTTTTTAAATTTTTTTTCCAATTTTTTTATTAAGGTATTATATGTGTACATATCTTACCATTGCCCCCCCCCCACCCCACTCCCATATATGCCCTCACCCCCCAGAGTTTTGCGTCCAGTGGTTATGCTTATATGCATGCATACAAGTCCTTTGATTGATCTCTTATCTTCCCCACCTCTCCCTAACCTTCCTGCTGTAATCCGACAGACTGTTTGATACTTTACTGCCTCTGTATCTATCTTTTTGTTCAAGTTTTTAATGTTCTTTATTATCAATAAATGAGTGAGATCATGTGGTATTTTTCTTTCATTGACTTGCTTATTTCACTTAACATAATGTTCTCCAATTCCATCCAGGTTGCTGCAAATGGTAAGAATTCCTTCTTTTTTATGGCAGCATAATATTCCATTGTGTAGATGTACCATAGTTTTCCGATCCTGTCATCTGCTGATGGGCACCTAGGCTGTTTCCAGATCTTAGCTATTGTAAATTGTGCTGCTATCAACATGGGGGTGCATATTTCCTTTCTTATTGGTGTTCCCAGTTTCTTAGGATATATTCCTAGGAGTGGGATTACTGGGTCAAATGGGAGTTCCATTTTCAGTTTTTTGAGGAAACCATACTGTTCTCCACAGTAGCTGCACCAGTCTGCATTCCCACCAGCAGTGCACGAGGGTTCCTTTTTCTCCGCATCCTCGCCAACACTTGTCGTTTGTTGATTTGTTGATGATAGCCATTCTGACAGGTGTGAGATGATAGCGCATTGTTGTTTTGATTTGCATCTCTCGGATAATTAGTGACCTTGAGCATGTTTTCATGTGTCTCTTGGCCTTCCTTCTGTCTTCTTTGGGAAAAGATTCTATTTAGGTCCGTTGCCCATTTTTTTATTGGATCATTTATCTTCCTTTTATTAAGTTGTATAAGCTGCCTGTACATGTTGGAGATTAAACCTTTATCAGTGATGCCATTTGCAAATATGTTCTCCCATGCAGTGGGCTTTCTTGTTGTTTTGTTGATAGTTTCTTTTGCTGTAAAAAAGCTTTTTATTTTGATGTAGTCCCATTTGTTTATTTTCTCTTTAGCTTCCATTGCCCTAGGGGCAGTATCGGTGAAGAAGTTCTTTTGACATATGTCTGAGATTTTGCTGCCTGTGGATTACTCTAGTATTTTTATGGTTTCCCGTCTTATGTTTAAGTCCTGTATCCATTTTGAGTTTATTTTTGTGTATGGTGTAAGTTGGTGATCTAGCTTCATTTTTTTGCATGTGTCTGTCCAATTTTCCCAACACCATTTATTGAAGAGACTGTCTTTATTCCATTGTATGTTCATGCCTCCTTTGTCAAATATTAATTGAGCATAGTGGTTTGGATCAATGTCTGGATTCTCTATTCTGTTCCATTGATCTATATGTCTGTTCTTGTGCCAGTACCAGGCTGTTTTGAGAACAGTGGCTTTGTAATACAGCTTGAAATCTGGTATTGATATCCCTCCTACTTTATTCTTCTTTCTCAGGATTGCTGTGGCTATTCGGGGTCTTTTTTTTATTCCAGATGAATTTTTGGAGAGTTTTTTCAAGGTCTTGAAATATGCCGTTGGTATTTTAATGGGAGTGCATTGAATCTATAGATTGCTTTGGGTAGTATGGACATTTTAATGATGTTGATTCTACCAATCTATGAACATGGTATGTTCTTCCATCTGTTTACGTCTTCCTCTATCTCTTTTTTCAGTGTCCTGTAGTTTTCCGTGTATAGGTCTTTTACCTCCTTAGTTAAGTTTATTCCTAGGTATCTTAATTTTTTTGGTGCGATGGTAAAGGGGATTGCCTTTTTAGTCTCTCTGTCTGTAAGTTCACTATTGGTGTATAGAAAGGCCATAGATTTCTTGGCGTTAATTTTGTATCCTGCTACATTGCCGAATTCATTTATTAAGTCTATTAGTTTTTTGAAGGAGTCTTTCAGGTTTTTTATGTACAATATCATGTCGTCTGCAAATAAAGACAGCTTTACTTGTTCTTTTCCAATTTGGATGCCTTTTATTTCTTCTTCTTGTCTAATTGCATTAGCTAATACTTCCAGTACTATGTCAAACAGGAGTGGTGAGAGTGGGCATCCCTGTCTTGTTCCTGTTCTTAGGGGAAATGGTTTTAGCTTTTGTCCATTGAGTATGATGTTTGCTGTGGGTTTATCATATATAGCTTTTTATTATGTTGAGGTATGAGCCTTCTATTCCCACCTTGTTGAGAGTTTTTATCAAGAAAGGGTGTTGGATTTTGTCAAATGCTTTTTCTGCATCAATTGATATGACTATGTGATTTTTATCTCTCAATTTGTTTATGTGATGTATCACGTTTATTGATTTGTGGATATTGTACCATCCTTGCATTCCTGGGATAAATCCTACTTGGTCATGGTGTATGATCTTTCTGATGTACTGCTGGAGCCGATGTGCTAGAATTTTGTTGAGGATTTTGGCATCTATGTTCATGAGGGATATTGGTCTGTAATTCTCTTTCATTGTGTTGTCTTTATCTGGTTTTGGTATTAGGGTGATGCTGGCTTCATAGAAGGAGCTTGGAAGTGTTCCTTCCTCTTGAATTTTTTGGAATAGTCTGAGGAGGATAGGTTTTAGTTCTTCCTTGAATGTTTGGTAGAACTCTCCTGTGAAGCCGTCAGGCCCCGGGCTTTTGTTTGCCGGAAGCTTTTTGATGACTTCTTCAATTTTGTCCATAGTTATTGGCCTATTGAGCTGTTGAGATTCTTCTTGATTGATTTTTGGAAGGTTGCATTTTTCTAGGAATATGTCCATTTCCTCCAGGTTGTCCAGTTTGTTGGAATAGAGCTGTTCGTAGTATTTTGTAACAATCCTTTGTATCTCAGCGGGGTCTGTTGTTATTTCACCTCTTTCATTTCTGATTTTGTTTATTTGGGTCCTCTCTCTTTGCTTCTTGGTGAGCCTGGCTAGAGGTCCATCAATCTTGTTTATCTTTTCAAAGAACCAGCTCTTGGTTGTGTTGATCTTTTGTATTGTTTCTTTGGTCTCTGTCATTTATCTCCGCTCTGATCTTTGTTATTTCCTTCCTTCTGGTTACACTGGGCTTTTCTTGCTGCTCTTTTTCTAGCTCTTTGAGTTGTAGGGTTAGGTAATTTATTACCATTAAAATAGGCTTGTAGAGCTATGAACTTCCCTCTCAAGACTGCTTTCGCTGTGTCCCATAGATTTTGGATTGTTGTGTTTTCATTGTCATTTGTTGCCATGATGTTTTTTATTTCTTCCTTGATCTCTCTGGTGACCCAGTCCTTGTTTAATAGCATGCTGTTTAGTCTCCATGTGTTTGATTTCTTTGGATTGTATTTATTGTAGTTGATTTCCAGTTTTATGCCACTGTGATCTGAGAAGATGCTTGATATAATTTCTATCTTCTTGAATTTGAAGAGACTTTGCCTGTGACCCAGCATATGGTCTATCTTTGAAAATGACCCATGTGCACTTGAAAAAAATGTATATTCTGTGGCTGTGGGGTGAAATGTTCTGAAGATGTCAATTAATTCCATCTTGTCTAGTGAGTCATTTAGGATTGCTGTTTCTTTGCTGATGATAGGATTTGTCCAATGGTGATAGTGGGGTATTAAAGTAAAGTCTCCTACTATGATTGTATTGCTATTAATCTCTCCCTTGATATCCTCCAGGAATTTTTTTATGTATTTGGGTGCTCCTATATTGGGAGCGTATATGTTTACCAGAATTATTTCTTCTTGTTGGATTTCTCCCTTTAGTATTATGAAGTGGCCTTCCTTATCTCTTGTTATGGCATTTACTTTGAGGTCTAATTTGTCAGATATAAGTATTGCTACCCCAGCTTTTTTTTCATTTCCATTTGCCTGGAAGATATTTTTCCATCCCTTCACTTTCAATCTGTGTGAGTCTCTTGTTCTGAGGTGGGTCTCTTGTAGACAGCATATATAGGAGTCATGCTTTTTTATCCATTCAGCCACTCGATGTCTTTTGATTGGAGCATTTAGTCCGTTTACATTTAAAGTTATTACTGAAAGGTATTTGTTTGTAGTCATATCTATTTTTGTGTCTGTATTCCTTCTTACCTGTTTATTTCTTCTTTTTACAGTATTCCCTTTAGCAATTCTTGCATTGCTGCTTTGGTGGTGATAAACTCCCTGAGTCTTTTTTTGTCTGCGAAGCTCCTGATTTCCCCTTCAATTTTGATTGATAGTCTTGCTGGATATAGTATTCTTGGATTCAGTCCTTTGCTTTGCAACACTTTGTATACCTCCTTCAATTCACTTCTAGCTTGTTGTGTTTCTGTTGAGTAATCATTTGACAATCTGATGGGTGTTCCTTTGTAGGTAACTCTCTGTCTCTCTCTTGCTGCCTTTAAGATTCTCTCTTTATCATTTATATTTGCCATTGAGATTATGACATGTCTTGGTGTGGGTCTTTTGGGGTTGATCCTGCTTGGGACTCTCTGTACTTGCGTAACTTTTATCTTTCCCATATCCGGGAAGTTTTCTGTCATTATTTCTTCAAATAGATTTTCTAATCCCTGCTGCTCTTCTTGTCCTTCTGGCAGACCTTATATACGCATGTTACGCATGTTACTTCGCTTCATGTTGTCCCGAAGCTCCCTTAGGCTTTCCTCCTGCTTTTTAATTTTTTTCTCCAATTGCTGTTCAGATTGAGCTTGTTTCTGTACCTGATCTTCTAACTCACTAATTTGGTCCTCTGCTTTCTTGTAGTCTACTGTTGAAACTTTCCATGGTGTTTTTGATTGTAGCTATATCACTTTTCATTTCTTCCTGATTCTTGCATAAGTTGTTGATTTTCTCATCCATGCGATGTATAAATTCCACAACCATTGCTCTGAACTCCTTTTCGGTCATGTTGAAAGCTTCAGTTTCACTAATTTCCTTTCTTGGCGACTCCACATTTTCTTTCCTCTGTGAGTTATTTCGTTTCCCCATTCTGGCTATCACCAGAAAGCTCAAGCTTCCGTTTGTGTGCACCTCGGCCGTGCGCTGTGGGGACTTCGCTCCACCCGAGTTTCACTGAAGTGCTCTGACACTAGGACGTGTGGCTGCCTTTGGTTGGTGGGAACCAGACTTGCCCAGGGTCAGTGTCCCCAGTGTTCCGTGTGGTCTCGTGTGCACACTTAGAATCAGGGGCCCTGTCAGCACCACACTGTTGGTATGTGCCGAAAATGAGATCCTTAGCATGTGCCAGGAGTCAGAGTTTCCCTGTATCTGCACCAAGAATCGAGTGTCAGAGTCTCTGTTGCCTTGTGCAGTTTCTCGTTGAGAATCAGGGTCCCTGTGTGTGCATGCACCAACAATTGGGGTCGTTGGCTCTTAGTGTGAATGCGCTGTGAGTCAGGGATCCCAGGCAGCTGTGTCCGGCGTGCCAAATTCCCTGAAGTGGAGCTGTGTCCTGTGTGTGCTCTCTCTACTGAGCCAAACCGGCTAGGGCGCACATTCTCAAATCCCTGAAGGTGAGCTTCCTTTGTGCACTCTCCCAGAATCCCCGAAGAGGGGCGGAGTCCGTCCTGTGCGCCAAATTCCCCAAAGGGAAGTCCCTTTGTGCACGCTCTAAGATCCCCCGAAGGGGAGCTGTGACCCTCATCAAGCCAAATTCCCCCCAATTCCCCAAAGGGAAGCCCTCTGTGCGCACTGACAGATTTCCCCGAAGGTGAGCTGCTTCTGTCCTGCGCGCCAAATTCCCTAAGGCGGAGCGCGCGTCCCTGCGCAAAGCTCTGCAGCTTGAGTGAGGGGCGTGTCTATTAGTTACTATGGCGCTATCTGCGTGCGCCTGCGGGGAGGGGGATAGGCTCTTTGACTCATGGGAATCTGCCGGGAAGTCTGGATTCTTGTTGTTTCTTCCACAAAAGCTGTGATAGCAGTTCTCTGTCCCCAGTGGCTGCAGGGTCCTGGTTTGTGTCAGAAGCCAGGATCCGAGTCTCAGGCAGCTCTGTTTCTCAAGATGGTGTGGTCTCCGCATCCGCACCAGCCACTGAGAAGTGTCCGCTTTGTGCGCAGGGCTCCGCCGTCTAGGACTGCCCGATTAGGCAGCCCCTTGGAAGCCCTGCAGAATCTATCTGACCCTAGCTCATACCCACACACACACCACACGTCTACACGTCTACACTCTCCTCTATGGGTTCCTCACTCACACTCTCTCTCTCCCTACCTTCTTGCTGGTCGCCATCTTTTCCAAATCCCTTAAAAGATTTTCTACATTCACCCCTCATGAGATCTTTCCCCAGTGTGACTTCTGTGGTGTTCCATGAGCTTAGATCCATGGTTACAGGACTTCCCCAAATCACTACATTCACATTGCTTTTCTCTAGTGTAAACTCTCTTGTTGTTAAGGGCTGAATCATGGCACCTAAAAGACTCCCCCCAACACACACACAGTTTAAATTGTTTGTTTGTGACTCACCTTCCACAGATACACTCTGCTCAGAAGTTGCCACCTTATCTTCCATTCTATGACAAAAACCTAAAAAGACAAAATGATAAGGAAATGAATGTTGACTGTGGTACCATGGGATGATCTGATACAAACCTGTATTCTACATAATACAGTTTCCATGCAATTGTCTGAAAGTAAGTGGCGAACAGGAAAGTTTAATAAGAGGTTCCAGTGTCCCTAGGTACATGGACTAGAACAGATGTAACACAGTCCCAGGACACCGTTATTTCAGGGGTGATAAGATTAGGCAGGCAGGCAGAGTGGTTAGGGGCAATCAGGCATGCAGGCGAGCAGTTAGGGGCTTCAGGCAGACAGGCAGAGGGGTTAGGGGTGATCACACAGGCAGGCAGGTGAGCGGTTAGGAGTCAGCAGTTCTGAGTTGCTGTGTATGTCCCACATCCCGCGTGGTTCAGGGTTCAGGCTCTGTAAGAGGGGCCACACGCAAATGAAAGAGACAAGAAATAATAATTTTGAAATATTGGGGGACCAGGCAGGAGCCCAAATCAAGAGGAAGCACTCTGCTTGGGCTCCATCCTTGCCATCCTTTTATTCAATTTGGGTTACACCTATAGCCCTTAGGCAGGCAATTTCCAGTAACAGGCAGACTATCTTATCAGTAGGTATTTACATGACTGTGTGGTAGGGAAGTTGCTTCAGCTACCACAGTCTGGACTAAACAGTGGGTGTACAGCCCTGACCTTTGCCAGAGCTCACAGGTCACCAGCCTTCCAGGTTCCTTGTCCACACCTCTCTGCTAGTGAAGACAATGGTCAGCTTCCCCCATATTGCAATAGGGATGCCTGACTGCCAGTTTAGCCCCAATTGGGTCTTACTGGCAGTCGGACATCCCCTGAGGGATCCCGGGTGCGAAAGAGTGCAGGCCAGACTGAGGCATCCCACCCCCCCCTACCCCGCATGCACGGATTTTGTGAACTGGACCTCTAGTAAAATACAATGATTTGCTACTGAAATATCTTACCATATCCTTATTCAGTGCCATCATTTTGGCAGTTTGAAACTAACCACAATGATGGTATTTACATGAGGGAAATTAACAAAGATTATGAACTTAGACTTCACTTAATGTATTATTGAATGCTTAGACTAATAAAAGAGTGGTGTAGAATGTTAACCATGCATATAAAACCTGTAAGTATAAGTTACATGTGGGTTTAAATTGTACATAGAATAAAAATTGAGAAAATCAGTTTCCTTAGAGTATTCAAAACCTATGGTTCCATATAGCAAAGAAGTAGGTTGAGTTATAGAGGAATGAGTGAAATTCAAATAGATTATGAACTATCCTCATATTGCTTAAAATAATAGATTATTTAAAAATAGGCAAAAATTCTGAGCCAACATTTTAAAAAATATATTTTATTGATTTTTTACAGAGAGGAAGGGAGAGGGACAGAGAATTAGAAACATCGATGAGAGAGAAACATTGATCAGCTGCCTCCTGCACACCCTCACTGGGGATGTGCCTGCAACCAAGGTACATGCCCATGACTGGAAACGAACCTGGGACCCTCCAGTCCACAGGCCAACAATCTATCCACCGAGCCAAACCGGTCAGGGCCTGAGCCAACATTTTAACAAAGGAGATAAAGACAATATAAATAAATGTATGAAAAAATGCTCACAATCAAAAATTCTTATGGAATAGAATTAAATCAAAAGCAATTTCACATGTAGGCCATTCTAGGCCTACTATTTAAAAAGATTAACCACCACATGTGATGCCAGTGTTAAACAAAACTGGAATTTTTATATACTGTGCCTGGGTGGGAAGGCAAAGTGCATGACAACTTTAGATCACAGTTCTGCTAATGTGAAACATTAACCTAGAATTCAAAAGTTTGATTAGTAAAAGTTCTATCTATAAAAATAACTAAATGCAAATATTCCAAACATATTTATTTAAAATACCCCAAATCTGGAAATAACCAATTTTATAGAGAGATCAATAGATGAAGTTGCTATCCATAGAATATTACTCAGCAATAAAACAAATTCAATAGTCATGTAGGCATTTGTATTGGATCTCAAAATATCTGTGTCATTAAGGAAATCAGTATTTGTAAAAAAAATTACACACCTTATAGTGCATATAAAATTATGAAAAATATGAACTAATCGAATGTAAAAAGATGGAAAATGAATGATTGCATGAAAGACAGGAAATGTCAGAAAGAGAGATTATAAACAGGCAGGAGAAAATGTAGAGTGTGGGGAATGTAAAACTAGAGTTGTGGGTATGAGAAATAACATATAAGAATACCAGAATAAACTTTGTTTTCACTGTGTGCATCAGCTGGATGGGTGTCACCCAGTACACTGAAACGTCCTGGTTCAATTACAGGCCAGTGCACAGCTCCGCCTGGGTTCCTAGTAAGGGCTGTGCAGGAAGGAGATCATGTATGTTTATCTCTCTCTCTCCCCTTCCCTCCTCTTTTCATAAAAAAAATTAAATGAAATAAATGTATCCTATATAATAAAAGCCTAATATGCAAATTGACCATCACAAAAGATGGCTGCCACCTTATGGTCAAAGATGGCCACCCGCATGTGTACACAATATGGCCGCCACAAGATGGCCAGCATGGGAGGGCAGTTTTGGGCAATAAGGCCAGCAGGGGAGGGCCCAGGCCTGAAGGGAAGGGCTGTTAAGGGCATCAGGCAGAATATGTTTACCTCTTACTTTCAGACAATTGCATGGAGATAGTGTATTATGTAGAATACAGGTTGGTATCAGATCATCCCATGGTACTACAGTCAACATTTATTTCCTTATGAATCAGGCCTGCAGGGGAGGGCAGTTGGGGGTGACCAGGCCTGCAGAGGAGGGCAGTTGGAGGGATCAGGCCAGCAGGGAAAGGAAGTTGGGTGGGGGGCAGCCCTGCAGGAAAGGGCAGTTGGGGTGACCCGGCCAGCAGAGGAGGGCCATTAGGGGCAACCAGGCTGGTAGGGGAGGGCAGTTAGGGGCAATTTGGCTGGAAGGGGAGGGCAGTTAGGGGCAAACAGGTCGTCAGGGGGAGAGCTGTTAGTGGTGACCAGGCCGACAAGGGAGGGCAGTTAAGGGTGAATGGGCCAACAGGGGATGGCAGTTGGGGGTCACCAGGTCGGCAGGGGAGGACAGGTAGGGGCAATTGGGCCAGCAGGGGGCAGTTAGGCATTGCTCAGGCTGGCAGCAGCGTGGTTCAGGGGTGATCAGGCTGGCAGGCTGAAGTGGTTAGGGGAAATCAGGCAGGCGAGCGGTTGGGAGCTAGCATTCCTGGATTGTGAGAGGGCAGTCAGACATCCCTAGAAGGGTTCCAGATTGGAGAGGGTGTGGCTGGGCTGAGGGACACTCAACCCCCACCAGTGCACAAATTTCATGCATTGGGCCTCTAGTTTTTAATAATATTTTTAAAAGCACAAGTGTTGTGGTTTGTGTACTCACAACTTAAGTTTACTTTTGTCACACCTTGAATATACTGACAGATAAGATGTCACCTGTGGTGGTTTCACAGCTTTATCTCTAGGTCAAGGCTAATGAAAAAACACACATTACAAAAGTGTACTTTCTTGCATGTCAGTGCTCATTTCCTGAGAGGAACAGCTTTGCCTCCGTGGTAGCAAATATTGGCAAGCAGTGACTACTGCCATGGGAACTAACAGGAAGGCTTAATGGTTACAAATGACACAGCCTGGGACTGACTACAGGATTATCCTTCCTCTATTGAGAAATAACCTTGAGCTGAACACCATAGAGACCAGGGGAATTCACAGAACCATTAAATTGTTTTCTCTGTCAATGACTTCAGCTACAGGAAAAAGTTTTGGAGGTCTGGAGAATGTCTATACACAAAGGTCACACAAGTGACAGGACCAGGAATGCTTGTGGATTTACGTTCAAAACAGACACATTCCATCTAATTTACTGCAGTCTCTCCCATCACAATGAATACAGTGTTTCTATCTCAATAGTAGTTTAACCTCAGAGTCTTACAACAAATGTCAGAAGACTGAAATTTTGTACTGCATGGTGCATGGCTCCTTTGCAGTATGTGGGGAGGAGTTCCCCTAAACATTTCTGAGACTTATGTAATACATACTGTGAACAGAGAACATAATTCCTATTGTTCACAGGACGGCAAACTCCTCCTCTTCTGGTGATCACTGATCTCACCAACAACCAAGGTACCAGGATGTAAATTAAAACCACAAAGCCACGCCACTTTTCTTTCAAGGCCGTGGGCAGCAATGCCAGATAAGCCGGTATTGGACAGAGTGACTGTCTGCCATCATGCTCTCCCGTCAGAAGCGCTGAAGGTTTGACATCCCCCCAGTATCTGTTCACATCCACATGCTGACAGATCACAACAGTGCTTTCAAAACAGGGCAGGAAGTGAATAGAACCAACACAATGAATGGTAAATCAGCAAAAATCCTTTACTGAGATGTCATAAACCAGAGCCAGTGGGGTTGAGATTAGTGAAACAGAATCTAAGCCAATCACCACAGCATAATGTGAGAACCACCTTAAGAGGTACTACCTCTTTGCTGCAGGTGGGTTTTCTGGACAAACCCTGAGTCAGGCCCATTCCCTAGTAAAAGAGGAAAGAATGAAGATCCTGTCAAGAGTTCAGAGTATTTATCTATCTACTTGGTTTTAAATCTGAGACTTTATTTAAATTTTGTAAGCTCTTCCTTTATAAAAAAGAATTTTTCTTATTTATTTCAGAGGGAGGAGTAGAGAGAGATAGGAACATCAATGATGAGAGGGAATCATTGATCAGCTGCCACCTGCATGCAACCCACTGGTGATTGAGCCCACAACCCCAGCATGTGCCCGTGACCAGAATCAGACCCAGGACGCTTCTGTCTGCAGGCAAACACTTTATCTACTGTGCCAAACTGGCTCGTGTGTGTTCAGACTATTTAGAATTTATTCAAGCACAATTGAGCATTCAGGATATTTTTACTGATTCATACTGTACAGGTGAGTTAGGTGGGAGAGGTGAAATCACTTTCATACATAAACCCTTACAGTGACATCAATCACATAGTAGACCTGGTCGGATAGCCAATGTAAGGAGCTCCTTAAAACCTCTCTTGTACCTGAAACTCATGAGGAATCTAGCAGTGTGTATGTCCTAATAAAAAGGGATCATATTTAAGCAATTGTGTATCATAGACTCTCCTTCAGTGTTGTTATTCTGGGTAAGGAAAAGGAAACATTCCTTAAACATTTAAGGCTTTTCTCCACTGTGAAGTCTCAGATGTCCTAAAAGGCTATATTTTTGGGTAAATGATTTCACACAATATGTACACTCATAATTTTTCTCCAGTGTGGATTCTCTGATGTTGAATTAGGATGGAACTATTACTAAAGGACTTCCCACAATCTGTATATTCATATGGCTTTTCTCCAGTGTGAATGCGCTGGTGCTTACTGCCATCAGACTTATATCTGAAAGATTTTCTACAATCACTACAATGCATAAAGCTTTTCTGCGCTGTGAATTCTCTGATGGCAAATGAGGTTAGACCTAGCATGGAATGATTTTCCACAACCTGTACACCCATATGGCTTTTCTCTAGTGTGAACTCGCTGGTGTTCATTGACATAAGACTTATATCTGAAGGACTTGCCACATTCACTACACTTATAAGGATTTTCTCCAGTGTGAATTCTCTGATGTTGAATGAGAGAACTTCGACTGAAGGACTTCTCACTATCTGTACATTCTGATGGCTTTTCGCCACTGAGAATTTGCTGGTGTTTATTGACCTCAGACTTACTTCTGAAGGACTTCCCACATTCGCTACACTTATAAGGCTTTTCTCCAGTGTGAATTCTCTGGTGTTGAATGAGGGTAGAACTCTGACTGAAGGACTTCCCACAATCCGTACACTCATATGGCTTTCCTCCAGTGTGAATTCTCTGATGTTGAATGAGTTCAGAACTCTTGAAGGACCTAACACAATCTGTACATTCATATGGCTTTTCTCCAGTGTGAACTCGCTGGTGTTTATTGACACCAGACTTATATCTGAAGAACTTACCACATTCACTACACTTATAAGGCTTTTCTCCAGTGTGAATTCTCTGATGTTGAATGAGAGTACAACTCTGACTGAAGGACTTCTCACAATCTGTACATTCAGATGGCTTTTCTCCAGTGTGAATTTGCTGGTGTTTATTGATATTAGACTTACTTCCGAAGGACTTCCCACATTCACTACACTTATAAGGCTTTTCTCCAGTGTGAATTCTCTGATGTTGAATGATGTTGACTCTGATGAGGACTTCAAGAACTCTCTGAATGACCAGAACTCTTGAAGGATCTGTACATTCAGATGGCTTTTCTCCAGTGTGAACTCGCTGGTGTTTATTGACACCAGACTTATATCTGAAGAACTTCCCACATTCACTACACTTATAAGGCTTTTCTCCAGTGTGAATTCTCTGATGTTGAATGAGGGTAGAACTCTGACTGAAGGACTTCTCACAATCTCTACATTCAGATGGCTTTTCTCCAGTGTGAATTAGCTGGTGTTTATTGATATTAGACTGACTTCCGAAGGACTTCCCACATTCGCTACACTTATAAGGCTTTTCTCCAGTGTGAATTCTCTGATGTTGAATGAGATACTCTAGGTAGAACTCTGACTGAAGGACTTCTCACAATCTGTACATTCAGATGGCTTGTCTCCAGTGTGTGAATTTGCTGGTGTTTATTGATACCAGACTGACTGATCTGAAGGACTTCCCACATCTACTACACTTATAAGCTTTTTTTCTCCAGTGTGAATTCTCTGATGTTGAATGAGATTAGAACTCTGACTGAAGGACTTCTCACAATCTGTACATTCATATGGCTTTTCTCCAGTGTGAATTTGCTGGTGTTTATTGACCTCAGACTTACTTCTGAAGGACTTCCCACATTCACTACACTTATAAGGCTTTTCTCCAGTGTGAACTCTCTGATGTTGAATGAGGGTAGAACTCTGACTGAAGGACTTCCCACATTCACTACACTTATATGGCTTTTCTCCAGTGTGAACTCTCTGATGTTGAATGAGTTCAGAACTCTTGAAGGACCTATCACAATCTGTACATCAGATGGCTTTTCTCCAGTGTGTGAACTCGCTGGTGTTTATTGACACCAGACTTATATCTGAAGAACTTACCACATTCACTTACACTTCCCACATTCACTACACTTATAAGGCTTTTCTCCAGTGTGAATTCTCTGATGTTGAATGAGATTAGAACTCTGACTGAAGGACTTCTCACAATCTGTACATTCAGATGGCTTTTCTCCAGTGTGAATTTGCTGGTGTTTATTTGATTCAGACTGACTTCTGAAGGAAGGATCACATTCGCTACACTTATAAGGCTTTTCTCCAGTGTGAATTCTCTGATGTTGAATGAAGGTAGAACTCTGATATTCTGACTTCCCACATCTCTACAAGGCTTTTCTCCAGTGTGAACTCTCTGATGTTGAATGAGTGAACTCTTGAAGAACTAATACAATCTGTACATTCATATGGCTTTTCTCCAGTGTGAACTCGCTGGTGTTTATTGATTGACTCTTTGAAGAACTTCCCACATTCACTACACTATATATGGCTTTTCTCCAGTGTGAATTCTCTGATGTTGAATGATGTCTTAGAACTCTGACTGAAGGACTATCACAATCTGTACATTCATATGGCTTTTCTCCAGTGTGAACTCGCTGGTGTTTATTGACCTCAGACTTACTTCTGAAGAAGGACTACCACATTCACTACACTTACATTATAAGGCTTTTTCTCCAGTGTGAATTCTCTGATGTTGAATTGATGAGTTTAGAACTCTGACTGAAGGACTTCACAATCTGTACATTCATATGGCTTTTTCCAGACAGTGTGAATTGCTGTGTTGTTTATTGACACCAGACTTACTTTGAAGGACTTCCCACATTCGCTACACTTATAAGGCTTTTCTCCAGTGTTTCTCTGATGTTGAATGAGTTCAGAACTCTGACTTGAAGGACTTATCACAATCTGTACATTCATATGGCTTTTCTCCAGTCAGCTGTGTTGAATTGAAATTTCTGAAGGCTTACCACATCTGTACATATAGGCTTTTCTCCAGTGTGAATTCTCTGATGTTGAATGAAAGTTTAGAACTCTGAAGGACTTCTCACAATCTGTACATTTCAGATGGCTTTCTCCAGTGTGAATTTGCTGTGTTGAATGATATTAGACTTACTTCTGAAGACTTCCCACATTCGCTACACTTATAAGGCTTTTCTCCAGTGTGAACTCTCTGATGTTGAATGAGTTCAGAACTCTTGAAGGACCTATCACAATCTGTACATTCATATGGCTTTTCTCCAGTGTGAACTCGCTGGTGTTTATTGACACCAGACTTATATCTGAAGAACTTACCACATTCACTACACTTATAAGGCTTTTCTCCAGTGTGAATTCTCTGATGTTGAAAGAGATTAGAACTCTGACTGAAGGACTTCTCACAATCTGTACATTCATATAGCTTTTCACCAGTGCAAATTTGCTGGTGTTTATTGACCTCAGACTTACTTCTGAAGGACTTCCCACATTCACTACACTTATAAGGCTTTTCTCCAGTGTGAATTATCTGGTGTTGAGACCCCTGACTCCCAGAATCTTCCTGCACTTACTGAGGAAAATGTTGTAAGACAAGTTTGTGGAGTCTATTGCTCAGGGCTCTCCACAGAGCTCAGCACTGACAGCCATAGGACATTTGAAAAGACAGTGAGGAATATTTGGTACATGTGAAAACACTTCCAGCATCACATAGCAGTACAGAAGTCTCTGAGCCTCATCAAGAAGACCCCACTCGTCCTGAGAGAAGGCAATGACTACATCCTCAAACTTCATATCCTGTCATAATGGGGACAATACAGCCCATGATCAGATTCTCTACTAATATTCCAAGACTGTCATACTCTTAAACCACATCCATCTGCTCCCTCTATTCCCCACATCAGAGAAGAAAGCAGGCCTTAGTTCCATCAAAGTCAATCTTTCCATATCTTCCTACTGATGTAGTGTATTCCCACAACAATAAAGAGAGTTGAGTAGATAGAAGATACCTGTGTCCTGGGCCTCAATGTGAGTCCATTACCCCATCTCAATAATAGTGTCAGGTGTTAGGGTAATGAGAGCTGTTGCACATAAAGGGAGTGTGAGTGATTTGGAACTGGTCTTGTTAGGTCATATGCTTGTTGTCTCTCAATTTTTCCTCCAAGACACCAAAAAAGATTGCATCACACTTCACCCTTCGGACTCCAAACCCAGATTGTTGAGGCCATTATATTTCACTACATCATTTTCCTTCACATAATTCTTTGAACCACACTCCTCTCACGCAGCTTCATTCCAATAGGCACAACTTCACTGGGAACACAAATATGTCATGACAAGGACAGGTTGTTTCCTAATTAGCTTCTTTTCAAAAATTCTAATTTATAACCTCTATAATGTATTTTCCTCTTATCGTCACCCTTCCTCATACCAGAGGAGGTTTTCAAGAACAGGTGACACTGATGTATGCTATCTCATTCCAATTGATCACTGGGGCAGCCCTCAACAAGAAATGGCAGTTGAGTATATATATAATGTAAGCTCTTCATCTGGCATGTAGAACCACAACAACTTCTCTTTTCAGGAATTACCCTAAAATTCCCATGTCATACCATCCAGCCCCCACCAGAAATGGACTCACCCTTCTTTCATTCTTATGTTAATGTGGGGGCCCTGCAGCCATGAATTCACATACCCTCTCCAAGTGCACACCATTTTTTCTACCACACCTGTCTCACACCTGCACTCCCATATCCTAAGCACCCATAGTCATCTCCTAGGCCTCATACTCATTATTGAGCAGGTACGACCCAGAGAATGCCTAGAAAATTCAAACTGAGTGATGTACTACCTGTAATCTCATAGTTCACAACCATAGAGGAAGTGTTTTGTCCTGCTTTGAAGGTCTCCATCCCTGATTGTTTTCTTTCCCTCCCACCTCACCTAATGTGAACCACATCAAATCTCAGATATTCAGAGCCCACTTTCACTGTTACTGCACTTGATGTCTCTTCACCATCACAGCCTTTCATCACTTATGCCCTCTCTCTACCCCATGCCCAGTGAGTCTCAGAGATGACCACTCATGCCCCTTCCCAATTCCACTAAACTGACTGCAACAACCCAGCCACACCAATGATAATCAAAAACAAACAAACAACAACAACAACAACACACCTGGTGAGTGTTTAGAGAAGAAAATAAGCACCAACCACAGTCTCATCTTGTTTGAAATACTCTTTGGCATCCAATTCAAAACAAACAAACAAACAAACAAACAAAGGTCATCTACAAATCCTATCTGGTCTATACATTTTCCACTACATTTAAGGAAGTCTTCCTATTGAACTGCTCATCAGAATTCTAGAGGCTCTTGAACTTCTCTCAAATACCCTAACAGGCCAAAAAATAAAATTTTTGTATCTCCTATGAACATAACACTTCCTACTATGAATTTCTCCATCTGAGTTGATGGTGCTTTCATACATTCAGGTGCTAAATCCACGCCTAATGTCAACTCTGACTCTTACCTCTCTGTCTCTCTCAACCTCAACATTAGAAAATCCAAGTGGCCCCACCTAAATCACCAATTCAGAATGCAAAGGCTACTTCCATCTCCACAGCCACCATCATGAGCCAGTTACCATCACATACACCCAATGTATCACAGCTGCTTCCTTCCTAATCTTTCTTCCTCCTCCCTCACAGGCATATTGTTCATCATGCTGCAGCCACCAGGAGTCTAATGAGACCTGGTTCAGATTACCTGCCACCACTGCTGCAAATCTGTTGCTCCCATCACCTGCAGGACAGACTTCCAAGTTGTCACAAAGCTCCTGTAGATCCTATTTTATCCAATTTTTACTACTTCCCTTTTTTTAAAAAAAGAGAGGATGCCTGCAAGTCCCCAAACTGGTTTGGTCTTTATTCCATGTGTTTACACATTCTGGGAGGACCCCACACGTTTCAGTCCTCTAATTGCCAAAATCAGGGAGAACTTCATACAATCCTACACCTGGACTTAGGATTCTGGGTTTAGGAGCTCAGAGCAACTGGGAGGTGGTAAGTTCAGTTCATGGTGCTGGCATTTTAAGAGGAGAAGCTGGGTCTCCAGCAGCCTGTGTGTTAACCCCAATCCACACTTTTTTTTAGTCTGTAGTTCTTACTGCCCGTAAGGGATTTCTTTTATTTATTTTTTAAGCTGGGTGGAGACCCCTGTGTATTTATACTTACTTGCCCCACCCATGGACCTCTTGGATGACCAAGGTGTTTGCTATTATTGGTAACTACATTAGTCAGGGGATCAGCCCACATGAGTGGTCTTACCCATGAAGGGTCAGGAGCATGAGTCCAAAATACTTACCCTCTTGTCCCAGGTAAAATTACTGTACATCTGATGATTGCTAGCATGGCTAGAAAGGCGTTCTCGTGCATTCTTGGGTTTCTGGGTACCTCACAATTTCTTCCCTAGGTTTGACATTCTGATTGATGTTTCTCTGTTTCTGGATCTATTTTTCCCCCATCAGTTTATGTTGTTCATTATATTCCACAAATGGGTGAGATCATGTGATATTTATCTTTCTCTGACTGGCTTATTTCACTAAGCATAATATTCTCCATCTCCATCCATATTGTTGCAAATGGTAAGAGCTCCTTCTTTTTTACCGCAGCGTAGTATTCCATTGTGTAGATGTACCACAGTTTTTTTAATCCACTCATCTGCTGATGGGCACTTAGGCTGTTTCCAAATCTTAGCTATGGTGAATTGTGCTGCTATGAACATAGGGGTGCATATATCCTTTCTGATTGATGTTTCCAGTTTCTTAGGATATATTCCTAGAAGTGGGATCACTGGGTCAAATGGGAGTTCTATTTTTAGTTTTTTAAGGAAACTCCATACTGTTCTCCACAGTGGCTGCACCAGTCTCCATTCCCACCAGCAGTGCACGAGGGTTCCTTTTTCTCCACATCCTCGCCAGCACTTGTCATTTGTTGACTTGTTGATAATGGCCATTCTGACAGGTGTGAGATGGTACCGCAATTGTTGTTTTGATTTGCATCTCTCTGATGATTAGTGATTTAGAGCAGGTTTTCATATGTCTCTTGGCCTTCCTTCTGTCTTCTTTTGAAAAGTGTCTATTTAGATCAGTTGCCCATTTTTTGATTGGGTTGTTTATCTTCTTTTTGTTAAGCTGCATGAGTTCCCTGTAAATGTTGGAGATTAAACCCTTATCGTTGACATCATTGGCAAATATGTTCTCCCATGCAGTGGGCTTTCTTGTTGTTTTATTGATGGTTTCCGTTGCTGTGCAAAAGCTTTTTATTTTGATGTAATCCCATTTGTTTATTTTCTCTTTAGCTTCCATTGCCCTAGGAGCAGTATCAGCGAAGAAGTTCTTTTGGCATATGTCAGAGATTTTTCTGCCTGTAGATTCCTCTAGTATTTTTATGGTTTCCTGTCTTATGTTTAAGTCCTTGATCCATTTTGAGTTTATTTTTTGTGTATGGTGTAAGTTGTTGGTCTAGTTTCATTTTTTTGCATGTATCTGACCAATTTTCCCAACACCATTTATTGAAGAGACTGTCTTGACTCCATTGTATGTTCATGCCTCCTTTGTCAAATATTAATTGAGCATAGTGATTTGGATCGATTTCTGGGTCCTCTATTCTATTCCATTGATCTATATGTCTGTTCTTGTAACAATACCAGGCAGTTTTGAGAACAGTGGCTTTGTAATATAGCTTGAAATCTGGTATTGAGATCCCTCCTACTTTATTCTTCTTTCTCAGGATTGCTGTAGCTATTCGGGGTATTTTTTTATTCCAGATGAATTTTTGGAAAGTTCGTTCTAGGTCTGTGAAGTATGCCGTTGGTATTTTAATGGGAAGTGCATTGAAAGTATAGATTGCTTTGGGTAGTATGGACATTTTGATGATGTTGATTCTACCAATCCATGAACATGGTATGTTCTTCCATCTGTTTATGTCTTCCTCTATCTCTTTTTTCATTGTTGTATAGTTTTCCCGTATAGGTCTTTTACCTCCTTAGTTAAGTTTATTCCTAGGTATCTTAATTTTTTTGGTGTGATGGTAAATGGGATTGCTTTTTTAGTCTCTCTTTCTGTAAGATCATTATTGGTGTATAGAAATGCCATAGATTTATTAGCATTTATTTTGTATCCTGCTACTCTGCCAAATTCATTTATTAAGTCTAATAATTTTTTGATGGAGTCTTTAGGGTTTTCTATGTACAGTATCATGTCATCTGCAAATAAGGACAGTTTTACTTCTTCTTTTCCAATTTGGATGCCTTTTATTTCCTCTTCTTGTCTGATTGCAATGGCTAGTATTTCCAACACTATGTTGAACAGGAGTGGTGAGAGTGGGCATCCCTGTCTTGTTCCTGTTCTTAGGGGAAATGGTTTTAGTTTTTGCCCATTGAGTATGATGTTATCTGTGGGTTTGTCATATATGGCTTTTATTATGTTGAGGTATGATCCTTCTATTCCCATCTTGCTGAGAGTTTTTATCAAGAAAGAGTGTTGGATTTTTTCAAATGCTTTTTCTGCATCAATTGATATGACTATATGGTTTTTATCTCTCAATTTGTTTATGTGATGTATCACGTTTATTGATTTGTGAATATTGTACCATCCTTGCATCCCAGGGATAAATCCTACTTGGTCATGGTGTATGAGCTTTCTGATGTATTGCTGTATTCGATTTGCTAGAATTTTGTTGAGTATTTTGGCATCTATGTTCATGAGGGATATTCGCCTGTAATTCTCTTTCATTGTGTTATCTTTATCTGATTATGGTATTAGGGTGATGCTGGCTTCACAGAAGGAGCTTGGGAGTGTTCCTTCTTCTTGAATTTTCTGGAATAGTCTGAGGAGGATAGGTTTTAGCTCTTCCTTGAATGTTTTGTAGAACTCCCCTGTGAACCCGTCTGGCCCTGGACTTTTGTTTGCCGGAAGCTTTTTGATGACTGCTTAAATTTCTTCCATAGTTATCAACCTATTGAGATTTTTAGTCTCTTCCTGAGTAAGTTTTGGAAGGTTGTGTTTTTCTCGGAATGTGTCCTTTTCCTCCAGGTTGTCTAGTTTGTTGGAATAGAGTTGTTCATAGTATTTTTTGACAATCCTTTGTATTTCTGTGGGGTCTGTTGTTATTTCACCTCTTTCATTTCTGATTTTGTTTATTTGGGTCCTCTCTCTTTGCTTCTTGGTGAGCCTGGCTAGAGGTTCATCAATCTTGTTTATCCTTTCAAAGAACCAGCTCTTGGTTTTGTTGATCTTGTATATTGTTTTTTTGGTCTCTATGTCATTCATTTCTGCTCTGATCTTTATTATTTCCTTTCTTCTGTTCACTGTGGGCTTTTCTTGTTGCTCCCTTTCTAATTCTTTGAGTTGTTGGGTTAGATGAACTATTACCATTTTTTCTTGTTTTTTGAGATAGGCCTCTAGAGCTATACACTTCCCTCTCAGGACTGTTTTCATTGTGTCCCATAGGATTTGCAATGTTGTGTTTTCATTGTCATTCATTTCCAGGATGTTTTTAATTTCTTCTTTGATCTCATTGATAACCCCATCATTGTTTAGTAGCATGCTATTCAGTTTCCAAGTGTTTGAATTTTTTGGAATGTTTTTATTGTAGTTTATTTCTAATATTATGCCATTGTGGTCTGAGAAAATGCTTGATATGATTTCAATCTTTTTGAATTTTGGGAGACTTTGCTTGTTACCCAAAATGTAGTCTATTTTTGAGAATGTCCCATGTGCACTTGAGAAGAACATATATTCCATGGCTTTGGGGTGAAATACTCTGAAGATGTCAATTAGGTCCATCTGATCTAGTGTGTCATTTAGAATTGCTGTTTCTTTGCTGATTTTTTTGTCCAGAGGATTTATCCATTGATGTCAGAGGTGTATTAAAGTCCCCTACTATGATTGTATTGATGTGGATCTCTCCCTTGATATCGTCCAGCAGCTTTTTTATGTATTTGGGCGCTCCTGCATTGGGTGCATATATGTTTACCAGAGTTATATCTTCTTGCTGGATTGCTCCCTTTAGTATTATGTAGTGGCCTTCCTTATCTCTTATTATGGCCTTTACTTTGAGGTCTATTTTATCTGATATAAGTATCGCACAGCTTTTTTTCTCATTTCCATTTGCCTGAAAAATGTTTTTCCGTCCCTTCACTCTCAGTCTGTGTGAATCTTTTGCTCTAAGGTGGGTCTCTTGTAGACAGCAAATATATGGGTCATGTTTTCTTATGCATTCAGCTATTCTATGTCTTTTGATTGGTGCATTTAATCCATTTACATTTAATGTTATTATTGATAAGTACCTGTTTGTTGACATATTTTTCCTTAGTGTTTATGTTTCTTCTTGCCTTTATCTTCTTTTTACAGCAGCCCCTTTAGCATTTCTTTCATTGCTGGCTTGGTAGTGATGAACTCTCTTAGTCCTTTTTTGTCTGTGAAGCTTCTGATTCCACCTTCAATTTTGAACGATAGCCTTGCTGGGTATAGTATTCTTGGATTCAGTCCCTTGTTTTGCATCACTTTGAATATTTCATTCCATTCCTTTCTGGCCTGGTGTGTTTCTGTTGAGAAATCAGTTGATATTCTGATAGGAGATCCCTTGTAGGTAACTTTCCGTCTCTCTCTTGCAGCCTTTAAGATTCTTGCTGTGTCTGGTGTTCATCAATTTAATTATGATGTGTCTTGATGTCGGTCTTTTTGGGGTTCAACTTGTTTGGGACTCTGTATGTTTCTTGGACTTGGATAGTTTTTTTCTTGCCAATATCAGGGAAGTTTTCTGTCATTATGCTTCTCTTCCTCTCCTTCTTTTATCCCTATTATTCGAATATTGTTTCGTTTTTTTGTCATCCCAAAGCTCCCTTAGGCTCTCCTCTTGCTTTTTAAGTCTTCTTTCAGTTTGCTGTTTTTGTGTGTTTTTTTTTACCTTGTCTTCTAATTCGCTGGAGCGGTCCTCAGCCTCTTCTACAGTACTTTTTAAGCCTTCCATTGTGTTCTTTATTGCAGCTATGTCACATCTCCTCTTGGTTTCTTTTACATGTTGGTGACGTTTTCATTCAGCTCCTTATAGTTCTCATTGAGTTGTTTACACATTCTGGGACGACCCCCTCTGGTTTAAGTCTGCTAGCCTCAAACTCCCTTTCTGGTGATTCTTCTTTTCCTACAGTTTGAGAATTTCCTGTCTCCCTATGTTTTCCTGTAATATTTTAATTGTAGTTCCAATTGCTTTGCTACTTCAGGACTTTTGGTGACACCTGGTATAATTCAGTTTTCCTGGGCTTGGTAATCTAGAGCAGTTGGGAGGTTTGGGTTCTTGTTGTGGTGCTGGCATTTTAAGAGGAGCAGCTGGGTCTCCAGCAGCCTGTGTGTTAACCCCAATCCACACTTGTTTTTAGTCTGTAGTTCTTACTGCCCGTAAGGGACTTCTTATCCCCACTCTGGAACCCTGTGCTAGGGGTCTGGTGTGAGGCTGGGACTCCTTGCTTCTCCAGCCGGCCTCTGCAGAGGCTATCTCCCTCCCGATTGAAAAAGTGGCAAACCTGGGTGCCGGACCAGCCGGTTCCTCGCCTTCACACCTCCTTCCAGTCTCAACGCACTTTCTTCTTTACCTCTCTAGTTCTAGTACTTCCACTCAGCCAGCTTTCCTACATTTCTGGAAGATAGTTGTTCTGTATTTTAGTTGTAATTTTGATGTGGTTGTGGGAGGCAGCAAGTACAGGCGGTTACCTATGCCGCCATCTTGGTTCCTAATTCTTTATTGTTGAAAGAATTACTTATGTCCCATTTTCCACCCATTGACCTCTCCAGCTGAACCCTGTCCCCACACCCTGGCCTCCACACCCAATTGTCTCTGCCCATTGATTGTGCTTATATGTAAATAAGTTCTTTGGTTGATCTCTTATCCCCAAACCTTGCTCACCCTCTCATGCCTTCCTTCTGAGATTTGAAAGTCTCTTCCATGCTTTTATGTGTCTGGATCTATTTTTCTTCATCAGTTTTAGCTATTCATTATATTCCACAAATTATGAGATCAGGTGATACTGATCTTTCTCAGACTGGCTTATTTTGCTTAGCATAATGCTCTTCAGGTAATAAATTCATTTTAAAAATTGTTAAAACATTCTGAGCAGACATTTTAACAAATGTGATGAAGACAATGTGAATAAATGTATGAAACAAATGCTCACCATCAAAAATTCTTAGTTATATAGAATTAAAACAAAAGTGAGATAATACTATACTCATTTATGGGATTAGTATTTAAAAAGATTAACCATCATATGTGCTGGCATAGTTACAGAAAAACTGGACTTTTCACTACTGTGGGTGGGTGGGAGGGCAAAGGAAATGACCATTTTAGATCACAGTTCCACATACCTTACAATGTAAATCATTCACCTAAACAACAACAGTTTGATCAGTAAACATATATCTAGATAATGAACTGAATGAATTATGGCCAGCAGATTTCTCTATAATACCCCAAACATGAAAATAACAAAATAATAGACGCATAATTAAAGTAGAAATTCACAGTGCATAATACTACTCAGCAATAAAACCACTATTCACATAAGCATTTGTGTTGAATCTCAAAATAACTATGTAGCGTGAAGAAAACCAATATTTGTAAAAAGCATCGTCCCCTACACTTAAAGGTCACTTCATCAGGTCAGAGCACATATCCTCTTCAAACTACAGTAGGGGAGGGCAGAAGGCATCAGATTAAAATATGTCTCTCATGTAGATGTTTCTTTCTATGCCCCTCCCATCCATTCTCTCTAAATAAATCAATAAATGTAAAGTTTAAAATATTGTTTAAAAACAATAAACTGTGTTTTGGGTATTCACTATTGTAAACCTATTTTTTCTCTACCTTATACATTGGTGACAGATAAGTTTGTTTCATGTGTGACAACTTCACAGCTTTATATGTACACCAAAACTCACCAAATAGTACACCATTAGAAAAGTGCAGTTTGTTGCATGTCAGTTCTAATATCCTGGTAGTAATAGCCTTGCCCCAATTACAGCAAATATTGGTAAGCAATTTAGACTATAACTATAAGAATCCACAGGAATGTTTACCGGTTACAAGACACATGCTGGGATTGATTACAGGATTATCCTTCCACTACCTTTGAGTTCTTGTCTGTTGAGCATCAACCTTGAGGTGAACACCCTAGAGGCGCCAGCAGAATAGCAAAATTATAAGATTATTTTCTCTGCTGACTTCACCCACATAAAAGTTATGGACGTCCTGAGAATGTCTGTAAACAAACATTACCCAAGCCACAGGCCCTGCAACATTTGTGGAAAACATTCAGAAGAGGCATTTTTCAACTAATTTACTGCAGTCTTTCCCACTCACGATTGAAACAGTGTTCCTGCCATAATTGTGGTTGCACCTAACCCTCAGATTCTTACAACAAATGACACCAGCCTATGAAATTTAGTACATCATGGCATATGGCTCATTTGCTGAGACTTATGTCAGACATACTGTGAACAAAGAATATAATTCATATTGTTCACAGAAGCACAACAAAGATCTCCTCTTCAGGGTGACCTTTGACTTCACCAATAATACAGTAACAGGCTGCAAATTAGAACCATAAACTTCTATAGTCTTGATTTTAAGGCTTTGGGAAGAATGCAAAATAAGCAAATAATAGCCAAACAATTTTTTGCCATTAACATGTCCCTTTAGAAGCACTGAAAGTTTGGGATCCCCACAATATCTCCACTTCTACATGCTGACAGATCACAATTGTGCTTTCAATTCATCCTGTGCAGAGAATTAAAGGTACAAATGCAAAAAAAAACACCTTTACAAAAAGATCATAAACCATTGCCATACACAGCAAATGGTTTGGATGTTGGTGAATAACTACCTGAAAAAAAAATGCGTCACAGCACAATGTGAGAAATACAATGTACCTGGAAGGTATAGCACATCTTAGGATGGTGGTCTGGGGGAAACAATGGTTAAGTTCACTCCTTAGTCAGAGACAAAAGAGTGAAGATCCTAGAGTTCGGAGTACTCATCATTTCCTCAAACAGAAGTAAGAATACAGAATTCATTTTTTTTCTGAGCACACAGGACTTCCCACAATCAGTACACGCATATAGCTTTTCTCCAGTGTGAACTTCCTGGTGTGGAGTGACAGTACAGCTTTGACTGAAGGACATCCTGCAATCACAGAACTCATACAGCTTTTCTCCAGCATGGACTTTGTGTTGGTGAATGAGTTTGACCTCAGGATGGCGGACTTCCCATGATCACTACACTCTTATGGCGTTTCTACAATGTAAACTCTCCTATGACAAATGAGGTTAAAGATTTCTCTAAAAGCTTTCCCACGTTTTTTACACTTATAATTCACTTCTCTGGAGCAGACAACTTGATGTTGAACAACTTTCTGGTTGTGGCTGGCAGCTTTCACATTCACTCCCCTCATTATAACTTCTTCCACTGAGAAATTCCTGTGAAAATTCACTATCACTGTGTGGCTCCCATGTTAAAAGTTGCCTGGTGCTGGAGAGTGTCTGAGATATGCTGGCAAGTCTTTCCCACCCTCCCTAGTGATTAAAGGTGCCCATATTAAGTAAAAGCTGCCCTGTCCATATCTTCTTTCCAAGGCTTCTGTCCACTGGCATCTCTCTGTTGCTGGTGAGGTTTTGCATTGAAAGAGAAGTCTCTCACACATGTGCCAGTGAAAAAGGCTTTCTTCTCAAAGTATGCTGCTTGTTACTCAGTTAGGTGAAAAATACATTTTAAGATAGAGAAAAAGTTGGGCCTTCTGGGTTGCTGGAGATGTCTTAAAAGCCCTGACCAGTGACTCTCCTGGTACATATACGCTCTGCTCAGAATTGGTTTCCTTGTCATCCCTTTTATACCAACAACATGAAAATAGAAAAACGGTGAGGAAATGAATGCTGACTGTGGTGACAAATGGAAGTCCCTTTACAAAAGTGTGTTGCACATAACACATTGGTTCCATACAAATGTCTGACATTAGAAGATCTGTAGGTAGAATTTATAAGATACTGAAGATCACAAAACAAGAAAGACCTCAAATTAAATATAACACACTCATGGCAAGAAGAAGGATCGTCAGCTCATTCCTGTGCTAAAAGTGTTCATCATGATTTGTCTGCTGGTTACATGGAAAGCTGTGCTGAAATATGGTCACGTCTAATTACAACTAATATATATATATATATATATATATATATATATATATATATATATATATATATATATATATATATATATATATATATATATATAATATGCAAAGTGTCCCCTTGGGAGTTCGACCAGGAGAAAAATCGCTCACTATGCCATGTGCTGACCACCAGGGGGTGGTGTGGAACATGGTGGGTGACCAACAGCTGCAGCAGTGCTGAGGGAGTGAGGGAAGGTGGAGGCAGAGAGGGAGGGGGAACCATGCAGTGGCGGCGCGTGTGTGCCAATGGATGGAGGAGGTGGGGAGGCAGGGAACCTGATTGGCCCTGATCGTCGGCCAGGCCTACGGACCCTAACCATGAACAAATTTCATACACCGGGGCTCAGGTACTCAATAAATTAGTAGTTTGGGTTTAAGAAATATTTAAGATTTTAGGTGCATCTCAAACACATGTACAGGTCAATGTTAGAGAATATTGAAGATGGAGCAATGCAGAGGAACAGGTGATGAAAAAAGGCCATACATGTGAAGGTACTCAAAGCCAGTAAGTCACAGGTGAAATGACAAGACAGCACAGTGTAAAGTATGGCAAAGGAAAGGTAGGATTGTGATATTGCCCATGGTACTTGCACCTAAACACTGTTGGAAATGAGCAGGTGCTTGGTATCATCTAAACACCAACCTAATATCATATCTAGCCCACAGCTGCAACTCAACAGGGCCAGGCCTGTTCAGAGACCATCCTGCATGTTCACCCTGTAAAAAAAATCAGGCTTCAGCCTGCACATTCTTCTCTACAAATACAAACAACAGAAATATTCCAAGTATTAATGAAAGATGACAGAGTTGGAGGAATTCAGCTTGCAATTATATTTACGGAAGGTAATATGACAAACAACTGAAGTGAATCGTGTAAGAACAGTTCAAGGTTCATGTAAGTAAAGACCATAACCTGGCACAGGCAGTCACTAAGGACCTTTGGCTAGAGGAAGGAGGTAGAAATGGAAGCCATGGATCTGGACATAGTAACTGTGCCAGAGAGAGGAATAGCAGGTGGGATCCCTTAAGTTGTCTATAAGACTCCTGAATCCCAGACACATCCTGCACTGTCTGAGGCAATGGGTGTTAGGGATGTTTGTGAAGTCCTTAGCTCAGGGCTCTCCACAGACCTCACCCATGGCAACCACAGCACATTTGAAATAACAGTGGGAAAAGTAGCAGAGCTCATGGTCTGGCTGTACAAGAGTGAAAGATACAGCAGAGGAATAAAGGAAGAGAGGAAATCATCTCAGGACATTGGGAAAATGTGAAGGTCTTACCTACAGATGATAGAAGTGCAAAAACTTCCAGCATCACATTGCAGTACACAAGTCTCTGAGGCTCATCAAGGAGCCCCCATTGCTCCTGAGAGAAGACAATGGCCACATCATTAAAGTTCATATACTGTTACAATGGGGACAGTACAGCCCATGATCAGATTCACTCCTAAGGTTCCAACTCTATCATATTCCCACCCTCCACATCAATCTGCTCTCTCCACTCCACACACTAGAGAAGACACCAGGCCTTCATTGCATGAAAGTCACTGTCATCTTGTATTTCTACTGATATTTGGTATCCCCACAATAAAGGCAGTTGAGCACATAGAAGATAACTGAGCTCTGGGATTCACATGTATGCCACACTTCCTCTTGACAGTAGAATGGGTGTCAAGAACATAGGGTAGGAAGAGATGTTGGCCATAAATAGAGTGTGAGTGATTTGATACTGGTCTTGTCAGGCAATACCTTTGTAACCCCTCAGACTGTTCCTCAAAGACCAAATACATGGCATCACACTTCACTCTTGTAACCACAATCCCAGGGTGCTGAGTTCATAGCCTTGTACTACCTGTTGCACATAGTTCTCTGAACAACACTTCACTCATACCGCTTCATTCCCAGAAACACAGCGTGAAAGGTAACACAAATTTGCCATGGTGAGGATGGGTTGTTTCCTAATTACCTTATTTTCCAAAATTATAGATTACCACCTCCATAATTCATTTCTCTCTTACCCTTCTCCCTTACCCATACCCGTTGAGATTTTCAAGCCCAGGTAACACTGATGTATACTATCTCATTCCTAACAATCAGTGTGTCACCCACAACAAGAAAAGGCAGGTGGGTACATAAACATCATCTAAGGCCTGGACCTGGCAGGTAGCATGAAACCACCCTCCCTTTTCAGGCAATTACCCAAAAATTACCCTTATTTTATCATCCAGACTCCACCAGAAATGGACTCTCCCTTCATTCACTCTTATGAAAATGTCAGGGTGCTCTGGCCATGAAATCAAACTCCCTCTCCAAGTGTACCTCACTCTGTCTTCCACACTTATTTCACAGCTGCCCTCCTACAGTCCCGGCCCTCAGTCATCTCCTCACCCTCTTACTTATTACTCAGCAAGTATGGTCTAGAGAATGCTTGCCAAATTCAAACAGGATCAAGTACTGCCCAGACTCCGATAGTCCACACTCATGGAGGCAGCCTTGAGTCATGCTATGAAGTCCTCTCTCCATGACTGTTTTTCCTTCAGTCTAAACAATGAAGAACCACAGTCAGATCTCAGATACCCAGTGCTGCACTCAATGTTCTTTCACTAGTCACAGCCAACTTCTCTCTACTTAACCATTACTCAAGTCCCAGCTGTGCTGGCCCTCTGTACCATGCTTAGTCAGTCTGAGATGACCATTCAAGCCGCTAAGCTAATCCACAAGACTGACTGTTACTCCCCCAGGCAGGCCACACTGAGGGTCACAATAATATCCTGGTGAGTGTTTATAAAAGTAAATGTGTACCAACCCAATCTCATCTTGCTTGAATTACTCTCCGGCCTCCAATTAATCTCAGGTCCACTCATCTTTTAAAGGACTTGGCCACTGCAAAACCATTCTCTCTCCCTGACTCTCTACATGGCAACTCTGGCCTATGCTGTGTTCTGAGCCACATCCCAGAAACAGTGGCCCCAGCAAGAAAGCCAGTCCTTAGGCTCATTGTCCCATCTGACTCCTACTACCATTACCAAACCGACCATGATCCCCTGTATGAAAGTGATCTACAGTCCTGGAGGATGTGTCTCAGTTGGTTGAGCACTGACCCATGCACTGGTGAGGTCACATGCCTGGGTTGTGGGCTGGATACACAGTAGAGATTGTGCAGGTGGCAACCAATCCCTGGTTTTCTCATCCCTGTTTCTCTGTCTCTCTCCCTCTCCCTTACTTTCTACATCTGATATCAATAAAAAATACATATGTGTTTTAAAAAACATACCTGAAGGTTGCTGATTCAGCTCACTCCTCACTCAAAGCCTTTGAACATTCTGGACCCTGTGTCTGGAGGACCTCACACTCACTACACTGGTTGCCAGAAACAAGGTCCACATCATGAAGTCCTACTCCTGGCCTTAGGAGATGGGCTTAGTGTCTCTTCAAAGTCCCCAAGTCCAAGGGAAAGAAGAGCGGCTGACAGTTCCAGGACTCTACTATCTCAAAGGCCACAAGTGTGTGAGGCGCTGAAATAAGTTCCACAAACCCGTACACTTAATTGATTCTGCATTTGCAGGATTTTGTGGAAAGAAAGTGGTCTGTTGAGAGCCTGGCAACCAATAAGCTCTAATGGCTCAGGCTGCTCAGTACCCTTGACCAGCACAGAGGCCAGGTGCCCTCCAGATGCCTGTATTATCTCAGGGCTCAGTCCTCAGTGCTCACTCTTCCAGTTACCTTGTCATTTACCAGACTTCCCCTTCCTGCCCACAATGCTGTCCTCTGTCTTCTAGTCTGTTCTTCCTCTGAGCAATGTTAGGAAAAGTTAGAATCTGGCCTCAGAAAATGTCCCGCTTTTTTCACAACCATGTATGGCCCCAGCTTTCTGAGAGTGAAAGGAAAACTCCTCCTGCAAAACTACACCTCGTCTTCTTTGTTGCCTTAACACTTAAACAGGCCTGGATTTCCCAATGCTCCCTGCTCAGTCGCAGGATCACGTCCTTACAAGGTAGCATTGCAGCCTTCCACCCTCTTCTCCCATCAATCATGTGTCACCCACGAGGGACTTACCATTCTGAACGCTGGGACCTGGGCGGCAGGACCTGAGAGGCGTCGTTCCCCAAGGCTGGAGGGTTCAATGGGGTCAGGCTGCAGGAACGCTGTAAGCAGAGAGGATCCTGGAGGCACTGAGACGCCAATCTCGGTCTGTTGTGGCTCAAGGAGCCTCAGACCCACCCTGCACCGCAGGCACGCGGCCTCCCAGGCCTCCTCCTACTCAGTCCAGTGCCCTGAAGCCTGTGAATATTAACAGAGACCTAAACTGTTAAAATGGCCACTGAGAGGAGGAAGGCGGAAGTCCCCCCTTAAACAGATACCCAGACACCATAATGCCATTTAGCTCCACCCACCAGAGTGCAGTTCCTTCAGGGTAATGTAGTTTTTACAACCTCCCAGGAGAGTACTAGCATCCCAGCCAAGGTGAATAAAGGTGTTGTGGCCCAGGAAGTGGCTCCTGGGGAGGGACTAGATGGGACCAGAGGTCTGGCTAACTGGAGCTAATTAACAGATCTCTGAGGGGAAGCAGGTGGGGAGGAATGCAAGAGATCCACCAAATAATATATACAGAGGGGGAAAATGGGAGTGTTTGATAATACTATCAACAATAAAAAATATATGTATTTTCGTAAACTTTAAAATAATGTATTCCAGCTTATGTAGCTCAGTGGTTGAGCCTCGACCTATGAACCAGGAGGTCATGGTTCTTTTCATTTTCATTTTTATTTTTTAAATAATTTATTGTTTAAAGTATTACATAACTCCTGTCCCCACTTTTGAGCTCTACTCAGCCATCCCCATTCTAAGCACATGCCCTTACCCCCCATAGTGTCTGTGTCCATTGCTAATCCTATATAATAAGGCCTAATATGCTAAGTGCCAGTCGTCTGGTTGTCTGTTCAACCAATCAAAGCATAATATGCTAATGATATGCTAAGGCCACTCAACTGCTTGCTATGATATGCACTGACCACCAGGGGGCAGATGCTCTGACCCATAGTTTAGCTTGCTGCTGGGGTCTTGCCCATCCAGACTGAGCCAGATCGGCCAGACACACCCTGGAGCCCTCCCATGGGCCCTCCCCAACTGGTCAACCTCCCGCATCCCTCCCTGGCCCCGATTATGCACTGGTGGGGTCCCTCAGGCTGGCCTGTGCCCTTTCGCAATACAGGCTGAGGGACCCCACCCCTCCAGTGCACGAATTTCGTGCACCAGGCCTCTAGTGCTTATATAAATGCATATAAGTCCTTTGGTTGATCCCTTAACCCCTCCCTTCCTGACTTACCTCCAAATTTTGACAGGCTGTTTGAAGCTTATGTTTCTGAATCTATTTTTGTTCATCAATTTATGCTATTCATTATATTCCACAAATGATGAGGTCATGGGATACTGCTTTTTCCTGGTCAGGGTGCATACATGGGATGCAGGCTCAATTCCCAGTGTGGGGGTGGAGTCATGCACGAGGCAACTAATCAGCAATTCTCTCTCATCACTGACTCTCTAAAATCAACAAAAATATTTAAAACAAAGTATATACATATATGCATAGGCCATGGGCATAGACAATAATGTGGTGAGGGACTAGAAGCAGTGGGGGCAGGGTAGAGGGAGAAAGGGGGCAGAAGTAAGGCAGAAATTGGGAACATCTGTAACAGAGTCAGAAATCCTATATAATAAACAGCTAATATGCAAATGGTCTTCGCGCCCACCTGCCCTTGCGCTGGGGCTGGGAGACATGACGCAGGGCCAGGGTTCCTGAAGCCATGCCCATTGCCCCGGTTTGGGGCCTGGTGACCTGATTCCACACTGCCCCCCGGAGCAAGGCTAGGGGACCTGATGCCTTGAGCCCAGCCCCTGTGGGGTTTAACAGGGGACCTGAGCCTGCACTTCCGGCTTTTGGGGGTTAACAGGGACCTGAGGCCACATCAGGGGACCTGAGGCCTCACCCCTTGCCCCGGCGCCCAGCAGGAGTACCTGAGGCCAGCTCAGGGAACCCAGAGGTCATGGTTGCAATCCCAGTCAGGACACATGCTCAGATGGTGGGCTGGATCCCCATTGTGAGGCATGCAGGAGGCAGCCTATCAGTGATTCTCTCTTATCATTGATGTTTCTATCCCTCACTCCTCCCTTCCTCTCTGAAATAAAGAATGTATGTTTTAAATCAATTATACTTACATCAATTATTTTACTATTTTATTAAGAAAGTTATTGAGCATGTTTGTACCTACTGTATCCATATCTTACCTAATAATAGAGAAAGATGTAAATTGACCGTACCTTCGCTATGCCCACAGCCAATCAGAGTGAGTATGCAAATTAACCCAACCAAGATGGCAGTTAATTTGCATACATACCTGGGTCCGGGGAACCTCCTGGGCACCGAGGTCACTCCCAGCCAGCCATCAGGCGGAGCCTTTAGGTTTAGGAAGTGGCCAAGCCTGCGATTGGAGAGGCGGGGGTCCCCTTTCCTAGCCTAAACCTGGGGTGGAGGCTTTAGGCTTGGGGGAGATCCTGGGGGGAACCTTTTCCCAAGCCTAAACCTGGGGTGGAGGCTTATGGCTTGGGAAGGGGCTGAGCTTGGGATCAGAGGGAAGGGGAAAATATCAATGGAAAGATATCCTCAGGTGAGGATAAAAAGAAAAATAAAGAAAGAAATGTCATATCCTATGAAAGACACATCTTGAAAATGCTTAAAGACAGTTGTCATTTTTTCATGGTGAAGGGACAGGAGTTTGTGTTGATTAAAATACATTGGCAGCAGAAGGGTGATGGGGCTGGCGCCTTCCCCTTATCAGCCCAGTTGCCGCAAGCAAAGGGAGGCCAGACTGCGGCTTAGGTCCACTCCCAATGGGGTGCGGGCTTAAGCCATCTGTAGGACAACCCCTGAGGGCTCCCAGTATGTGAGAGGGGGCAGGCTGGACTGAGGGACCTCTCCCTAGTGCACAAATTTCGTGCACTGGGCCCCTACTGTTATAAATAAAATATAATGATTACTACTGAAATATCTCATCAGCCCATATTCAGTGCTATCACTTTGGAAGTTTGAAAGGAACGACGATGACGATGATAGTATTTACAACAAAAAAATTGACAAATACCACAAACCTTGACTTCACTTAATATACTATTGTATGCTTCAACTTAAACTGAATGGTGGAGAATGTTAGCAACATAGGTTAGTCTTATAAGTGTAACATGCAAGTGGGCTTTAAATTATACGTAGGATATAATTTTAGAAAAACAATTTTCCTCCCAGTATTCAAAACATATAGTTACAAGTGGCAAATTTCCTCTCAGTATTCAAAACAATAGTCTAGAAATAATAATAATACAAGAATAATCCCTTCCCTGGTCATTGAACTTCAGTTGGTTGGGCACCATCCCTTGTCCTGAAAGGTCACTGGTTGCATTCCAGGTCACGGCACACACCTGCCTGGATGCCGTGTAGGTGGCATGTAGGAGGCATCAGTTCAATATTTCTTTTTCTTATCGCCATTTCTTTCTCTCCCCCTTCCTCTCTTTCTAAAAGGTCAATAAAAATATTTTACATATGTAAGAGACTTTTTAAAAAATGAGAATAAACTCTGTGATTTGCATAGTCACATTTGTAAGCCTACTTTTGACCTAACCTGTATATGGGGGAGACATACCTTTATTTCACATGTGATATTTTTAGAGCTTTATGTCCAAGCTCACCACATAGCACACATTTAAAAAAGTACATTTCAGTTACAAATATACTTAATAAAGCCTCAAAAAGCACTTCCAAATAAAGGACTGGACATCCCTGTCTTGTTAGGAAATTAAAAAGGCAACCTTACATGGGTTCTACCATCTCTCTCCTAATTTCCTGGGAGGACCAGTCTTACTTCAGGGGCAGCAAATATTGGCAAGCAGTGAAGATACTTGCCATAGGAATCCCCAGGAATGCTGACAGGTTACAAAAAATACATCCTGGGACTGATTATATGATTTTCCTTCCTCTAGCTCTGAGGTCTTGCCAGTTGAGGAAAACTTGAGGTGAACACCCTAGATTGGCCAGGGGACACCAAAAAAAAAAAAAAAATGTGTTTCTTTTTCTGCCAATGTCTTCAGCCACAGAATACAGTTATGGAGGCCCTGAGAATGTCTGTAAGCAAACATCACAGAAGCCACAGACCATTGATCATTTGTGGAAAAGATTCAGAAGAGGCACATTTCATTCAATTTACTGGTTTTCTCAACTCACTATGAATACAGTGTTTCTATTCTAATGTTAGTTCCATTTAAACCTCTGAGCCTTAACAAGTGACACCAGCCTATGAAATTTCATAGGTCATGGCACATGGCTCCTTTACAGTATGTGGGGAAGAATTCTCCAAATATTGCTGAGAATTATGTAATACTTACTGTGAACAGAGAATATAATTGATATTGTTGACACAGGCACAACAAAGATCTTGTATCCTGGGTGACCATAGAACTCTCCAATGATAGAGGCACCAGACTGCAAATTAGAGCCACAAATTCATGCAGACTTTCTTTCAAGGCCTTGGCCAGTGATGCAGAATACCCCAGCATTGGACAAAGAGTGATTTTCTGCCACTCTTATGTGCCTTAAAAGCACATAAAGTTTGGGATCCCACAAATTTTGTCATACTAATTTACCCTTTATATATATATATATATATATATATATATATATATATATATATATATATATATATATATATATATATATATACATACATATATATATTTATTTATTTATTTATTTATTTATTTATTTATTTATTTCAGAGAGAAAGGGAGAGGTGAGAGATAGAAACATCAATGAAGAGAGAGAATCATTGATCCACTGCCTCCTGCATGCCCCCGACTGGGGTTAGAGCCACAACCTGGGCATGTGCCATTGACCAGAATCGAACTTGGGACCCTTCAGGCCCCACTCTCTTTCCACTGAGCTAAACCAGCTAGGGCCTAATTTACTCTCTTAAAGGAAACATTAAGAATTTAGGTGCTGCCCTGCTAAGGTTCCTCAGTGGGTTGGAGCATCCTCTCGTAAAGCACACCCACTAAAGGATGGTATCTTTGACTTCTGGTAAGGCACATAACTGGGTTACAAACTTGACCCTTGTTTGGAAAGCGTAGAGGAGGCAATTGGTCCATGTTTCCTTTTGTATCAATGCCTCTCTCTCTCTCTCTCTCTCTCTCTCTCTCTCTCTCTCTCTCTCTCTCTCTCCCTATTTCCCTCTCTCTCCCCCTTCCTCTCTATCTCTAAAATTAATAAACAATTCCCTGAGAGAGAATTAAACAATTAAGGTGTTAATGTTTCAAGTACATATGGTTAAATCTAAAGCTATCTCTGTAGAACAGTTATCAGAATCATCTGAAATCAATGGAATTCTGTCTCCTGTTATATAAGAGGCTAAAAGAATCAATATCACAGATTTCAGAAAACCCCCACACTATTAGTGCCATAGTCATGATCCCCACCTTGTTTTTATTTAAGCCCTTAAATCTGACAGTTTCTAGTTAAAGTCATCTCTGTATTTTTTTAACTAAAGTTTGTCTTTGAGTGATAAAAATTAACTTTTCCATGGGAGAAGCTGTTTCTGAGGGATCCCAACATAACTTTAGACACTGGAGTGAGCAGACTCATGGTGAACTAGAAACTGTGCTTTCCCTAGTGAGAACCATGTTTTAATGTCTATAAATACTGCCAGTGACAAAGGAGGCACCAGTCAGCCAATTTTCAGTCTTTCTTAAAGCAGAGAACCCTCTGGAAACCACGTGCAGGCTGGTGTTGGTATTCAAAAGATGATTTCCTGAGACAGATGTATTGTAAATGTCTAAGGCTCCTCAGGATCTCACATAGTATTTCATCTATTGCATATCCTGCCCCATTACTGTGTACTCCAGCCAGTTTTTTTTAACTTCTGTGGAAGCTTACCATCATTACTATCTCCTTGTACATTTCTATGTTTGTCATTTTCCTCTGGAGAACTTTCCTTATGGTGAGTAAACTAAAGCACCTTACAGATACACTTTTACTCATAAATAAGCAAACATGGTTAAGCCCCTGGATTCTTTACGTGCATTCAGGACTTTAAATTTCCCTCTGACAATGATTTTTCTGTAGGGGCTGCCCATCAGTCCTTCTGAAGGCATCCTGGGGCTGGAGGCAAACTGTGAGGCTTCCTGAGGAGAAGGTCAAGTCCTGCCACAGTGCCCACATGCCAGCCAGGACCCCCCCCGTTCTAATTTCAGTTGTCCAAAGCAGCCACAGTGACCTCCCTTCACCTCCCAAGTGGGGGGAGGGGAAGCATGCTCCCAGCAGGCCTCCCACTGGACTCTGCCACCCTTTCCTGGATTTTCTCAGGGAGGCCCCACTGAGCACCACTGGCTTCACCTTATGCCTGAGCTCCTGTCACCTGTCAGAGCTGTCCTGTTCATTGTCTGTGGGCTGTCCTCCACTAGAACACCAGCTCCTAAGGGGAGGGGACTCCTAAGGGAAGGGGACTCTGTATCTCCGGAGTCCGGAACAGTTGGGGTCAACAGGGTCCATGCCCTCAGTCCTTACAGGTCTCAGCTCTGCACGCCCTTGGCTGCTGCCTCTACATCCAGTCTGATTCCAATTCTCATTCCTAGAGTCTTCCCTCAGCCCTCCCGCTCAAGGAACCTGCACCTCTCCAGCCCTGTCCCTGAACCCAACCGCTCTGCTCCTTCAACCACGCACCCCAGAAGCACACTATGCCCAGAGTTCGGGGTCCATCAACTCACTTCAGGAGCATGTCTCACCTTCAGTGGAACATCCCAGGCACAGCCAGGAAAGAATGCAGGCAACAGAGTCGTATCAGTGCAGCAGAGTGGATGTTTACCCATGAAGGAAAGATCAGGGCCATTTCCTCTCTCTAGATGGATAAATATCTAGAACCTCCTTTGGTGGCTAAACTTCAAGACACTTGTAACCCAGTACAGGACCACCTGGCTTAGCAGTCTGTAACCTCTCTTGCTGGGCAGAGAGGGAATCAGCCTCTGCAGAGACAGCTCCTCTCCCTCCCTGGGCAGGGCAACAGCTGGAGCACTTCATTACAGTGGACTAGGTTGGCCCTGCCTGGGTCACAAGTTTTCTTGGAGCACATGGTGATTCCCAGGTCATGACCCCCCAGGAACTCCTACAGCAGAGCTTGCTCCATTTCCCACTCACCATGGTCCCAAAGAACAGAGAGACCATCAGCCTGGACTGGGAATAGGGAGGACCTCAGAGCCACACACATGGACCAGCACCAATTCTCCCCAGCAACTGCCCTGGGCTTTTGCCTGCCCACACACACACACCTGCCCAGCAGCCACTGCTGCTCCCAGCCTTGCCACCTGAGAGGAATCTGGGCTTCTCAACCATCTGAGTGTGCAATAACCCAGCTTAACCCCCACAATTGGAGGTGCAGAGACCACAGGGGCAGGTCCTAGCTCAAAGCTTCTCCCAGCTTCTTTGCTTTTAGTCCCAGGGATGCCATCATACCCTGTGGATGATGGTGCAGCTCAGCCCAGGTTCCCCACCTGCCACACTTACAGCAACAGCACCTCCCATAATGTTCTCTGGACCATTGCCTGCTCTGCCCTCATGAGAACCCTGGCTGCTGGTCAGCACCGGGCCCCTGGGCTGTGCTGGTGTTCAAATGTGTGTGGACTGACTGGGTGAGTAAACACATATATTGATTTTAGAGTAAGAGGAAAATAGGGATAGAGACACACACACAGCAATTGTTTTGTTCCATTACTTTCAACCTTTAGCGGTTGATTCTTTTAATTGCCCCGATTGGTGATGGAACTGGCAACCTTGGCATATTGGGATGATTCTCCAAACCACTGAGCTATTTGGGCACGGTAAGGCATATGCAGCAATTTATGTAAAATATCCAATCATGTATCAATAGGTAATTACAAAAACAGTATGATGACAGAGAGTGGAGAAAGGCAAGATAGAATTCATGAGGTTTCATAAGTGTCTTTTTACATGGATATATTTCCAAGGCAGGCTATATTTTTGCATCAGTTCTTTTATATGCTGAGAATGAAGCACTGATAAGGCAGGAGGATCTTGGTTTCAGCAATGCAGGAATACATGGAAACACAAAAGCATATGTTAAAAAATATATACTTTAAATCAAATACACTTACACCAGACTTTAAGAAAGTTTTAAAAATGGGCAGTTCCCAATAATTTTATTTTATTATGAGAGTTCTTGAGCATATTTGTACCTACTATATCAGCATGTTTAAATAAAATATAATGATGTGCTAGTCATATATCTTAACATGTTTATGTTCAGTGCCATCATTTTAGCAGTTTGCAACTGACAATGATGAGAGTATTTACACCAGGAAAATTAACAAATATTATAAACCTAGACTTCACTTAATGTATTATTCAATGCTTAAAATTCAAAAAAGGGTAATGGAGAATGTAAACAATGCAGGGTAAATATATACGTATATGCTACAAGTGGGCTTAAATTGAACATAGGATAAAAATGAAGAAACACAAATTTCCTTCCAGTATTCAAAACCTGTGGTTCCATATGGCAAAGAAGTCACTTGAGTCACTGAGGAATGAGTGAAATTCAAATATATGCCTTAGGTGCTACACAGTCCTCATTCAGGTTAAAATAATGAATTTATTTAAACAATTTGAAAAAGATTATGAGCTCATATTCCACACTCATAGATGCAGGCTTGAGTCCTGCTATGAAGGCTTCTCTCCATGACTGTTTTTTCCTTCAGTATAACCTATGAAGAACCACAATCAGATCTCATATATCCACAGCCCACCTCCCCTGATGCTGCACTTGGTGTCCCTTCACCAGTCACAGCCAACATCTTTCACTTAATCGTCACTCAAGTCCCAGCCCCGATGGTCCTCTGTACCATGCTTAGTGAGTGTCACAGATGACCACTCAAGGTCGAAGCTAATCCAAACTACACATTGCTACTCAAACAGCCAGGCCACATCAAAGGTCACAACAAAATCCTGGTGAGAGTTTGGAGAAGTAAATATGTACAAACCACTATCTCCCTATCTCATCTTGTTGAATTATTCTCAGGCTTCAAATTTATCGCACGTGCACGCATCTTTTAAAGGCCTTGGCCACTGCAAAACCATTCTCTCTCCCTGACACTCTACATAACAACTTCTGTCCCTATTGTATGTTCTGACATCCACCATCTACAAAGAGTGGCCCCAGCAAGAAAGCCAGTCTTCAGGCTCACACTGTCCCTTCTGAGCTACTACTACCATTACCATCCTGACCATAATATATATATATATATATATATATATATATATATATATATATATATATATATATATATATATATTAATACCTGCGCGTTCAGAATCAGCTAACTCTTCACTCCAAGACTTCGCACATTCTAGAACCTATGCCCTGTAGGACCTCCTACTCATTACACTGGTTGCCAAAAGCAAGGTCCATTTCATGTAGCCCTAGTACTGGCTTTAGGATTCTGAGCTTAGTGTCAGCTAAAAGTACCCAGATCCAAGGGCTACAAGAGTGGCTGACAGTCCCAGGACACCACTCTCTTGGAGGCCACAAGTGTTGAAGCCCTGAAATAAGTTCCACAAACCCGTACACCTAATCAATTCTGCATTTGCAGGAATTTGCGGAATGAAATGGTCTGTTGAGAGCCTGGAAAACACCTCCAGGATCTATGGGCTCAGGCTGCTCAGTACCCTTGATCAGCCCAGAGGCCAGGTGCCCTCCAGATGCCTTTATTAGCTCAGGGCTCAGTCCTCAGTGCTCACTCTTTCCAGTTACCTTATCATCTACAGGACTTTCCCTTCCTGTCCACAGATGTTGTCCTCTGTCTTCTAGTCTATTTTTTCTCTGAGCAATGTTAGGAAAAGTTAGATTCCTACCTCATAAAATGTCCCTCTTTTTTCACAACCATCTATGGCCCCAGCGTTCTGAGAAAGAAAGTAGAACTCCTCGTGCAAAACCACACCTCATCTCTTTGTTGCCTTTATACCCAAAACAAACCCAGGTTTCCCAATCCTCCCTGCTCAGTCACACCATCGCCTCCTTACAAGGCGGCACTGCAGCCTTTCACCCTCTTCCCCCACAAAACCATGTGTCACCCACGAGGGACTTACCATTCTGAACGCTGGGACCTGGGCAGCAGGACCTGAGAGGCGGAGGTCCCCAAGGCTGGAGGGTTCAATGGGGTCAGGCTGAAGGAAAGCAGTAAGCAGAGAGGAGTCTGGGAGGCACGGAGGCCCCAATCCCAGCCTGTTGGTGCTCAACAAGCCTCAGACACACCTTGCACAGCAAGGACCTTGCTTCCTAGGCCTCCTCCACCTCCTTCTTCTCACGACCAGTGTGCTAAAGCCTGTGAGTCCTTGAAGAAACTGGAGTTCAAAATGTATGCCAGTAAAAGGAAGGGGGAAGTCCCGCCCTAACTGGATGCACTGAAACAAAAGTGCCCTTTAGCTCCGCCTACGTGGTGGCATTCCTTTCTGGGTAATGTAGTTTTCTCAAACTCCAGGGAGAGTGCTAGCATCCCAGCCAATTACATTGGTGAATAAAGGTGATGTGGTTAAGCAAGTGGCCCTGGGGAAGGACTAGATGGGGCCAGATGTCTGGTTAACTGGAACAGATGGGCAGATCTCCCAGGAGAAGTGTGTGGGGAGAACTGGGAGAGATCCCCAAAGAATATATGCACAGGGGAAAATGGGGACATCTGTGATACTATCAATGATAAAAAATATTTTAATTTTATTTTAGCCCTAATTGGTTTGGCTGAGTGGATAGAGCATTGTCCTGGTGACTCAAGGGTCCCAGGTTCGATTCCGATCAAGGGCATATACTTTGGTAATGAGCACATACCCATTAGGGATTGTGCAGGAGGCAGCTGATGGATGTTTCTCTCTCATCGATGTCTCTCTATCCCACTCCCTTCCTCTCTGTAAAATATCAATAAAAATATATGTTTCTAAATATATTTTTTATCTTAAATAATATAGCCCACCTGGTGTGTCTCAATGGTTGAACGTTGACCTATGATCCCTGAGGTCATGGTTCTATTCCTGGTCAGAGAACATACAGGGTTTGTAGGTTCAATTCTCAGTTGGGTGAGGGTGGGGATATGCAGCAGGCAGCTAATCAGTGATTCTCTCTCATCATTAATATATTTATCTCTCCCCTCCCTCCCTCTATCTAAAATCAATAAAAATATATTTTTAAAGTATATACATATGTGCATGGTCCATGGACATAGCCAATAATGTGCTGAGTGCCTAGAAATGGTAGGGGCAGGGTAGAGTGAGGCAAAGGGGGATGAGAATGGGGGAAATTGGGTCTATGTGTAATAGAGCCAACAATAAAAAAAATAGTTTGCCCACATGGCATGGCTTAGTGGTTGGGCATGGACCCATGAACCAGGTATCTCTGGCTCAATTCCAAGTCAGGGCACATGCTTAGGTTGGGGAGCTCCATCCCTGTAGGGGGCATGCAGGAGACAGCTGATCAATGATTCTCTCTCATTGTTGATGTCTCTCCATCTCCCTCTCTCTCTAAAAAATCAATAAAAGAAAGAATAGTGTGAATAGTGTTAAAATTGATTTGACTCAACAACACCAAGTTGAGTGAGTACCATCAAATTTTTCTCCCAGGTCCTCTAAGCAAAAGCATGCCTTGACCTGTCTTTATAGAGAATGTCCCAGGCATAACTATATTTAGGAACATGAAGCAGCCTGGAGCAGGTCCGCCTCACCTTGGTCTGTAGTGTTCAAGTTCATTACTTCATGTTAGAAAATATTTCACAACACAAGTTCAGAAGATTGTGAGGGTACATTAATTGAAGCTGGGGATAATGAAAAAAATATAGGCCTTAAGATAGAACAGGAAACAGCAGAGAGATTAGGCGTGGCTCCTTTGATTCTCTAGAAACATTGTGGGAAATAAATGAGCCAAAGCGAGGCTGCTGTTAGTGCACTGGGAATTCAGAGAAAAGGAGGTCCTGAGTGCAGACTCAGGAGGTTAGCCCGGGATGAGCTGCCACTGCTCATTGCTACCTTGGTTGCAGGCAAGTGGGATCCCTGAAAATCTTAGGAGAGCCAGACAAGTGTGGTTCATTGTTTGAGTGTTAACCTATGACCCTGCAGGTCACTGATCAATTTCTGGTGAGGACACATGCTCAGGTGGTGGGCTGGATTCATATTGTGGTGAATGCAGGAGGCAGCCTATCAGTGATTCTCTCTCATCATCTCTCTCTCTCTCTCTCTCTCTCTCTCTCTCTCTCTCTCTCTCTCTCTCTCTCTCTCTCTATATATATATATATATATATATATATATATATATATATATATATATATATATATACATATATATATATATATATATATATATATATATATATATATATATATATATATATATATATATATATATATATATATATATATATATCCCCCCTCGCTTCCTCACTGAAATCAATAAAAATATATTTTTGAATGTATATTTTAAATCAATTACACTTACATCAAAGTTTTAAAAGTGATTAAAACTTGCCATTTCCCATTATTTTAATATTTTATTATGAATGTTCTTGAGTATATTTGTACCTACTGCATCAGCATTTTGGAAATAATATATATATTTGTAAATATATTTTTATTAATTTCAGAGAGAAAGAAAGAGGGAGAGAGAGATAGAAACATCCATGATGAGAATCATGGACCATCTGCCTCCTTCAATTCCCCCACTGGGGATCGAGCCCACAACCTGGGCATGTGCCCTTGATCAGAATTGAGCCTGGGACCTTTCAGTTCGCAGGCCAATGTTCTATTCTCTGAGCCAAACTGGCTAGGGTTGGAAATAAAATATATTGATGTGCTACTGAAATATCCTAGCAGGCCCATGTTCAGTGGCAACATTTTGTCATTTTGAAACTGATCATGATGAGAGTATTTACCACCGGGAAAATTGGCATGCTTTGCCTTGAAATAAATGGTGGGGAATATTAGCAACATAGATTTAACTCAAAAGTGTATTATGCAAGTGGGCATTAAATTGTGCATAAGATGAAATGTGAGAAAAACAATTTTCCTTCCAGTATTCAAAACATATTGCATAGTTCCAAATGGAAAAGAAATCAATTGAGTCCTTAAGGAATGGGTGAAGTGAATAGAGATGTCTTAGATGCTGAACTGTCCTTCTATTGGTTAAATTCTAAATTCATTTTAAAAATTGAAAAATTTCTGACCAGAACTTTCAACAAAAGAGATAAAGACAGTGTAAATGCATAAAGAAATGCTCACCATAAAAATTTCTTATGGAAATTAATTTAAAACAAGTTAACACTATACTGATTTTTGGGCCTACAATTTAAAAATATTAAACATCACATGTGTTTATAGGGATAAAAAAACTATAATTTTCATTATTCTGTGTGTCTGAGAAGGCAAAGGAAATGGCCATTTTAGAATACAGTTTTGCATATCTTCAAAAGTAAAACACGCACCTACACTGTAACATTTAGATAAGTAAAACATACATTTATATAAAGAACTGAACACAATATTTCCAGAAAATTTATTTGTAATACCCTACACATGGAAATAACAAAAACCATAGGCAGATCAATAGATAAAGTTTTTATACACAGAACACAATATTACTCAGCAATAAAAATAACATTTCACATAAGCATTAGTGTTCAATCTCAAAATAACTGAGTAGCATGAAAGATACTAATATTTATTAAAGAATAGACACATTATAGTGCTTACAATATTATGGAAAATATGAACTAATCTTGTAAAGGAAGGAAAATCAATGAATGCATTTAGGGATGGGGAAGGCAGAAGACAGATTATAAAGGGAAGGAGGTACAAAATTTTCTGATCCCAGCCTGCAAACCCCGCACATATTTTGGAATAAAACATATGGATCCAGAGAAAATGGCGGCAGAATAGAGATGTGTTCCGAGCCTGGTCCAGGAGCAGAAAGAAAGAACAGCTGAGGTTTGCACTGGGAGTGTTTGTTAGCAAGTTAAGGGACAGCTAAACTCCAGGAGAAGGTGGGGGAGTGCTAGGCAGGGTTCCCCTGACTGTGCAGCACCCACAGCAGCTGGGTCCCCTCCCGGAGCTGCGGGCTCAGAGTGGGAAACCTCGCCATCTTGCAAGAGAAGGAGGATTTTATTGGAAGCCTGATTTTCCACAACAACGGTGAACACTGAACAGCTGTGAGCACCAGAACACCGGTCCCCAATCGGCGCAAACACGCGGATTCAAAGAAACTCTTCACTCCACCACGGAAAGGTCAGATTTCCCCTGGGATAAGGAGAGAGAGAACTACAAAACCAGACATCTGGAGAAGAGAGACCATGGGGAGACAAAGAAACAACCCCCATAGGAAAGAAAAGCAGGCATCACCAGAAAAGGAAGTAAACAAATTAAAGGCAAGCAACCTATCAGAGAAAGAATTCAGAGAAATGGTCATAAGGTGGCCGAAAAGAATGGAAGACGAATTCGACAATATGAGTAAGAACCAAGAGTAAATGAAGAAGAACCAAGAAGAAATGAAAAAGGACATCGCTGGTGTAAAGAACTCAATAGAAAGCATCAAGAGTAGACTAGAAGAAACAGACGACTGCATAAGTGAGCTAGAAGACAAGATGGAAAAAAATACCCAAATAGAACAGCTTCTAGAAAAAAAAAATTAGAAATCAGGAGGAGAGCCTAAGGGAACTTTGGGACAACACAAAACAAAACAACACCCAAATAATAGGGGTTCCAGAAGGAGAGGAAACTGAGCAAGGAATAGAAAACCTGTTTGAAGAAATAATGACAGAAAACTTCCCTGATATAGGGAAGAAAAAACCCACACAAATCCAAAAAGCTCACAGAGTCCCAAGCAAAATGAACCCCAAAAGACTGACGCCAAGGCACATTATAATTTAATTGGCAAACACCAACAACAAAGTAAGAATCTTAAAAGCGGCCAGAGAGAGACAGAAAGTTACATACAAAGGAACCCCCATCAGACTAGCAACTGACTTCTCAACAGAAACTCATCAGGCCAGAAGGGAATGGAATGAAATATACAAAGTTATGCAAAGGAAGGGTCTGAATCCAAGAATACTGTACCCAGCAAGGCTATCAATCAAAATTGAAGGTGAAATCAGGAGCTTCACAGACAAAAAAGGACTAAGGGAATTTATCAACACCAAACCAGCGATGCAAGAAATGCTAAAGGGTCTGCTGTAAAAAAAAAGAAATAGGAAGCAAAGAAGGAACACAGGGGTATAGAATAAAAATGGCGACAAATAAGTACCTATCAATAATAACTTTAAATGTAAATGGATTGAATGCCCCAATCAAAAGACATAGGGTAACAGATTGGATAAGAAAACAAAACCCATATATCTGCTGTCTCCAGGAAACCCACCTCAGAAAAAAAGACGCATACAGACTAAGAGTGAAGGGATGGAAAAAGGTTTTCCAGGCAAATGGAAATGAAAAAAAAAAGCTGGGGTAGCAATACTTATATCTAACAAATTAGATCTCAAAGTGAAGGACATAACAAGAGATAACGAAGGCCACTTCATAATACTAAAGGAAGCAATCCAACAAGAAGAAATAACTCTGGTAAACATATATGCACCCAATACATGAGCACCCAAATACATAAAAGAACTCCTGGAATATATTAAAGGAGAGATTGACAGCAATACAATCATAGTAGGAGACTTTAACACCCCACTATCACCATTGGACAAATCCTCTAAACAAAAAATCAGCAAAGAAACATCGATCCTAAATGACTCACTAGAGCAGATGGAATTAATCGACATCTTCAGAACATTTCACCCCAAAGCCACAGAATATACATTCTTCTCAAGTGCACATGGGTCATTTTCTAGGTAGACCATATGTTAGGACATAGGCAAAGTCACTCCAAATTCAAGAAGATTGAAATCATATCAAGCATCTTCTCAGATCACAATGGCATAAAACTGGAAATCAAGTACAATAAAAACAATCCAAAGAAATCACACACATGGAGACTAAACAGCATGCTATTAAGCAATGACTGGGTTACCAGAGAGATCAAGGAAGAAATAAAAAACATCATGGCAACAAATGACAATGAAACACAACAATCCAAAATCTATGGGACACAGCAAAAGCAGTCTTTTTTTTAAATTTTTTTATTTTTTATTTTTTTAATTTCTTTATTGATTGAGGTATCACATATTTGTCCTCATCGCCCCATTCCCATCCCTCACCCCTCCCCACACATGCCCCCACCCCCCTGTTGTCCTTAACCGCTGGTTAGGCTCATATGCTTGCACACAAGTCCTTTGGTTGATCTCTCCCCTTTGCCCCCACCCTTCCCTACCCTCCCCCTGAGGCCCAACAGTCTGATCCATGCCTCCTTGTTTCTGGGTCTGTTCTTGTTCATCAGTCTATGTTGTTCATTATTTCCCCTAGATGAGTGAGATCATGTGCTATTAGAAATACACTTATAAGAACTGAAAATGAGACAAGCAATAATGGTTATGGTGACAGGCAAATGAATCAGTGTGTAGTGAGTTTCTTTCTGGGTCAACAGTTCTTTTGAGACCCAATTTCAATGTCCAACAGTTCCTTATGTGTACATGTCAGCAATGACATTTCAGTTCTGGATGGTGGACAAATGGTGGTAATGCAGGTCCGACTGTCTGGTTTGGTCCTGGGCAACCTGCAGTGATGCACAGCTGTTAACTGCTAGTATGGGAAGGCCACAACAGCATCTTCCTTCTGGACTGCTTCTCTTCTGTCTTCATGGCTGGAGTAGTCCTGTCGATTCCTCTCTGTTGCTGGAATCCACATGGTCTCGGAGTTGTTTTCTGAAAATACACAAACATATTCTCGACCAAAAGTTAATAAAGGAATATTTTCTATAAATTTGACTGGGGATCCTTTTTCATTTTTTGCCCAAATGATTTTCCTCTGGCTTGTTTTGTCACCTTGTGTGTTTTTCATGGGTGTCTTGCTTTTAGCCTTACAATTAATTTTCTAAAGTATTAATTTTCTAGATGTAATTTACTTACAGGATATTTTTCCTTACATGATATTCCTCTACTATCCCCTCCTTTTTTGATTTAAATGTTAGGAGGCTTTTGAAAATTTTATAATGTAGTCTTGATGGCTTTTAAATTTTAATTTTTTGCACTATAATATTACTGTTTTAGGTTCATTACATGGTGCACAATTTTATCATGAGATGAAGTACCAATAAAGATTTTAGTTAACACTTTAGGAACACCTTTTTGTCCAGTACAATTAATTTTTCTAGAATATTCGCTTGTTTCAACTAGCCAATTTAAATTTGCCTGAAAACTTGACTACTGTTTTACTATCAAATTTATTACTCTAACAACAATCTTATTTTACCCTGTAAATATTGGTGGAAGGGATTATTTGCCTTCTTGAGTAGGTCCTGAGCATACCTGGTGGTAGGCTGGATTCAGATATCGTAAACCCACTTCCCTGCACCATGAGTACAAGACAACTCAAACAATTCTTGTTGGAGAGAGGGCAGCTGCTGTCGGCCAAGTCTCTGTCGGTCACCTGGGTCCTGATCTGAGCTGGGCATGGGAAGCACGAAGCAGCCATGGGGGCAGGAGACCTCCCTCAGAAGGAGCTATGATTCAGGCCCCTGCAATGTTGGGGGGGTGAGGGTCTGTGCCCCACCTCTGTTGATCCCCAAATTCTCTCCTGATGGCCCCTCTGCGACTGTGCCTGTCTTAGGTTGTTCCTTCCTTGAGGAATCTTACCCGTCTCTGGCTAACCAGCCATCCTCTGGGGCCAAGCAGGGTGACGTGAGGTTCAGTTTTGTCTCCTTGGTAGCCTATGCCCCCGTGGCCTCCATGCCCAGCACCTGCCATGGGATCCCCTCGCCTGCTGGCGGGGCCCCAGCACTGATCACATATCTTTTGGAACCCGGGTTTCTTCTCCAAGGAGGGCTCAGTTTGCCCCACTGGGTGAGAGACAGATCCATGGCACCAGTCATCACGAGACTTCAACCTCGACATGAACAGAGAGCTCATGCAACAGCTGTGAGCAATTGAATTGTGAGAAGAGGGTCTCTCTTGGCCTAAAGGGTAAGAGGGACCAATATAGAATGCTCAGGTGTCTTCCCAGGAGGCCCTCTACACAATGAAAAGGATTAAATCCTTACATGTCCTTTTTAAATTGCTGCCAGACATTCAAAGAATTAGTTTGTACATTTGCTTGGGATAATTGTATATTATGCTGTAGTAATTCTAAAGTATCAAGAGATGTGTTAAGTTTGTCTCCATGCACCAAACAGATGACTTTTTTTTTTTTTTTTTTTTTTTTATCCCCAAGGGTGCGAGGAACTATATACAAGTACTGGGGGTGATCCAAATCTGGGAAAAATTTTAATGATAGTGTAGAATAATATCATGCAAGGATATTCTTTGTTCTAGTCCATGGGAATTCCCTTTCAAACTGGCTGTCCATTTCTTTTTATATAGACAAGGTCTTAGTTCCATTTTCTGCACCTCTACCGGGGGCACGTAATGATAATAGTGACACCCTTTCTTTGGTGTCCACACAAGCCAGAAACCTCTCTTTAATTGTACACACAAAGGGGCATTATTTTGATTTCGTGTCATACAAAAGGGAAGATGGGTGGAGACCCCTGTGTATTTATACTTTCTTGCCCCACCCATGGACCTCCTGGATGTCCAGGGTGTTTGGTATTATTGGTAACTACATTAGTCAGGGGATCAGCCCATGTAAGGGGTCTTACCCATGAAGGGTCAGGAAGATAAGACCAAAATACTTACCCTCTTGTCCTAGGTAAAATTACCGTACATCTGATGATTGCTAGCATGGCTAGAAAGGCGTTCTCAGGCATTCTTGGGTTTCTGATTACCTCACAATTTCTTCCCTGAGGTTTGATGTTCTGATTGATGTTTCTCTGTTTCTGGATCTATTTTTCCCCCAATCAGTTTATGTTGTTCATTATATTCCACAAATGAGTGAGATCATGTGATATTTATCTTTCTCTGCCTGGCTTATTTCACTAAGCATAATATTCTCCATCTCCATCCATATTGTTGCAAATGGTAAGAGCTCCTTCTTTTTTACCGCAGTGTAGTATTCCATTGTGTAGATGTACCACAGTTTTTTAATCCACTCATCTGTTGATGGGCACTTAGGCTGTTTCCAAATCTTAGCTATGGTGAATTGTGCTGCTATGAACATAGGGGTGCATAAATCCTTTCTGATTGATGTTTGCAGTTTCTTGGGATATATTCCTAGAAGTGGGATCACTGGGTCAAATGGGAGTTCTATTTTTAGTTTTTTAAGGAAACTCCATACTGTTCTCCACAGTGGCTGCACGAGTCTGCATCCCCACCAGCAGTGCACGAGGGTTCCTTTTTCTCCACATCCTCGCCAGCACTTGTCATTTGTTGACTTGTTGATAATGGCCATTCTGACAGGTGTGAGATGGTACCGCATTGTTGTTTTGATTTGCATCTCTCTAATGATTAGTGATTTAGAGCAGGTTTTCATATGTCTCTTGGCCTTCCTTCTGTCTTCTTTCGAAAAGTGTCTATTTAGATCAGTTGCCCATTTTTTGATTGGGTTGTTTATCTTCTTTTTGTTAAGCTGCATGAGTTCCCTGTAAATGTTGGAGATTAAACCCTTATTGTTGACATCATTGGCAAATATGTTCTCCCATGTAGTGGGCTTTCTTGTTGTTTTATTGATGGTTTCCTTTGCTGTACAAAAGCTTTTTATTTTGATGTAGTCCCATTTGTTTATTTTCTCTTTAGCTTCCATTGCCCTAGGAGCAGTATCAGCGAAGAAGTTCTTTTGGCATATGTCAGAGATTTTTCTGCCTGTAGATTCCTCTAGTATTTTTATGGTTTCCTGTCTTATGTTTAAGTCCTTGATCCATTTTGAGTTTATTTTTGTGTATGGTGTAAGTTGGTGGTCTAGTTCCATTTTTTTGCATGTATCTGTCCAATTTTCCCAACACCATTTGTTGAAGAGACTGCCTTGACTCCATTGTATGTTCATGCCTCCTTTGTCAAATATTAATTGAGCATAGTGATTTGGATCGATTTCTGGGTTCTCTATTCTATTCCATTGATCTATATGTCTGTTCTTGTGCCAATACCAGGCTGTTTTGAGAACAGTGGCTTTGTAATACAGCTTGAAATCTGGTATGGAGATCCCACCTACTTTGTTCTTCTTTCTCAGGATTGCTGTGGCTATTCGGGGTCTTTTTTTATTCCAGATGAATTTTTGGAAAGTTCGTTCTAGGTCTGTGAAGTATGCCATTGGTATTTTAATGGGAAGTGCATTGAAATTATAGATTGCTTTGGGTAGTATGGACATTTTGATGATGTTGATTCTACCAATCCATGAACATGATATGTTCTTCCATCTGTTTATGTCTTCCTCTATCTCTTTTTTCAGTGTTGTGTAGTTTTCCACGTATAGGTCTTTTACCTCCTTAGTTAAGTTTATTCCTAGGTATCTTAATTTTTTTGTGTGTGATGGTAAATGGGATTGCTTTTTTTTAGTCTCTCTTTCTGTAAGTTCATTATTGGTGTATAGAAATGCCATAGATTTCTTAGCATTTATTTTGTATCCTGCTACTCTGCTAAATTCATTTATTAAGTCTAGTAATTTTTTGATGGAGTCTTTAGGGTTTTCTAAGTACAATATCATGTCATCTGCAAATAAGGACAGTTTTACTTCTTCTTTTCCAATTTGGATGCCTTTAATTTCTTCTTCTTGTCTGATTGCAATGGCTAGTATTTCCAACACTATGTTGAACAGGAGTGGTGAGAGTGGGCATCCCTGTCTTGTTCCTGTTCTTAGGGGAAATGGTTTTAGTTTTTGCCCATTGAGTATGATGTTGGCTGTGGGTTTGTCATATATGGCTTTTATTATGTTGAGGTATGATCCTTCTATTCCCAGCTTGCTGAGAGTTTTTATCAAGAAAGGGTGTTGGATTTTGTCAAATGCTTTTTCTGCATCAATTGATATGACTATATGGTTTTTATGTCTCAATTTGTTTATGTTATGTATCACGTTTATTGATTTGCGAATATTATACCATCCTTGCATCCGTGGGATAAATCCTACTTGGTCATGGTGTATGATCTTTCTGATGTATTGCTGGATTCGATTTGCTAGAATTTTGTTGAGGATTTTGGCATCTATGTTCATGAGGGATATTGGCCTGTAATTCTCTTTCATTGTGTTATCTTTATCTGGTTTTGGTATTAGGGTGATGCTGGCTTCATAGAAGGAGCTTGGGAGTGTTCCTTCTTCTTGAATTTTTTGGAATAGTCTGAGGAGGATAGGTTTTAGCTCTTCCTTGATGTTTTATAAAACTCCCCTGTGAAGCCGTCTGGCCCCGGGCTTTTGTTTGCTGGAAGCTTTTTGATAACTGCTTCAATTTCTTCCATAGTTATCAGCCTATTGAGATTTTTAGTCTCTTCCTGAGTAAGTTTTGGAAGGTTGTGTTTTTCTAGGAATGTATCCATTTCCTCCAGGTTGTCTAGTTTGTTGGAGTAGAGTTGTTCATAGTATTTTTTGACAATCCTTTGTATTTCTGTGGGGTCTGTTGTTATTTCACCTCTTTCATTTCTGATTTTGTTTATTTGGGTCCTCTCTCTTTGCTTCTTGGTGAGCCTGGCTAGAGGTTCATCAATCTTGTTTATCCTTTCAAAGAACCAGCTCTTGGTTTTGTTGATCTTGTGTATTGTTTTTTTGGTCTCTATGTCATTTATTTCTGCTCTGATCTTTATTATTTCCTTTCTTCTGCTCACTGTGGGCTTTTCTTGTTGCTCCCTTTCTAATTTTTTGAGTTGTTGAGTTAGATGATCTATTATCATTTTTTCTTGTTTTTTGAGGTAGGCCTGTAGAGCTATACATTTCCCTCTCAGGACTGCTTTCATTGTGTCCCATAGGATTTGCAATGTTGTGTTTTTATTGTCATTAGTCTGCAGGATGTTTTTAATTTCTTCTTTGATCTCATTGATAACCCAATCATTGTTTAGTAGCATGCTATTCAGTTTCCAAGTGTTTGAATTTTTTGGCATGTTTTTATTGTAGTTTATTTCTAATATTATGCCATTGTGGTCTGAGAAAATGCTTGATATGATTTCAATCTTTTTTGAATTTGGGGAGACTTTGCTTGTTACCCAATATATGGTCTATTTTTGAGAATGTCCCATGTGCACTTGAGAAGAACGTATATTCCATGGCTTTGGGGTGAAATACTCTGAAGATGTCAATTAGGTCCATCTGATCCAGTGTGTCATTTAGAATTGCTGTTTCTTTGCTGATTTTTTGTCCAGAGGATTTATCCATTGGTGTCAGTGGTGTATTGAAGTCCCCTACTATGATTGTATTGATGTTGATCTCTCCCTTGATATCTTCCAGCAGATTATTTATGTATTTGGGTGCTCCTGCGTTGGGTGCATATACGTTTACCAGAGTTATATCTTCTTGCTGGATTGCTCCCTTTAGTATTATGTAGTGGCCTTCCTTATCTCTTAGTAAAGCCTTTACTTTGAGGTCTATTTTATCTGATATAAGTATCGCAACCCCAGCTTTTTTCTCATTTCCACTTGCCTGAAAAATGTTTTTCCATCCCTTCACTCTCAGTCTGTGTGAGTCTTTTGCTCTAAGGTGGGTCTCTTGTAGACAGCAAATATATGGGTCATGTTTTCTTATCCATTCAGCTACCCTTTGTCTTTTGATTGGTGCATTTAATCCATTTATGTTTACTGTTATTATTGATAAGTACCTGTTTGTTGACATATTTTTCCTTAGTGTTTGTGTTTCTTCTTGCCTTTCTCTTCTTTTTACAGCAGCCCCTTTAGCATTTCTTGCATTGCTGGTTTGGTAGTGATGAACTTTCTTAGCCCTTTCTTGTCTGTGAAGCTTCTGATTCCACCTTCAATTTTGAATGATAGCCTTGCTGGGTATAGTATTCTTGGATTCAGTCCCTTGTTTTGCATCACTTTGTATATTTCATTCCATTCCCTTCTGGCCTGGTGTGTTTCTGTTGAGAAATCAGTTGATATTCTGATAGGAGATCCCTTGTAGGTAACTTTCTGTTTCTCTCTGGCAGCCTTTAAGATTCTTGCTTTGTCGTTGGTGTTCGTCAATTTAATTATGATGTGTCTTGGTGTCGGTCTTTTGGGGTTCAACTTGTTTGGGACTCTGTGTACTTCTTGGACTTGGATAGTTTTTTTCTTGCCAATATCAGGGAAGTTTTCTGTCATTATTTCTTCTAACAGGTTTTCTATTCCTTGCTTCTCTTCCTCTCCTTCTTTTATCCCTATTATTCGAAGGTTGTTTCGTTTTGTGTTGTCCCAAAGCTCCCTTAGGCTCTCCTCTTGCTTTTTAAGTCTTCTTTCCAGTTGCTGCTGTGTTTGTGTGTTTTTTCCTACCTTGTCTTCTAATTCGCTGATGCGGTCCTCAGCCTCTTCTACTCTACTCTTTAAGCCTTCCATTGTGTTCTTTATTGCAGCTATGTCGTTCTTCATCTCCTCTTGGTTTCTTTTCATGTTGGTGACATTTTCATTCAGCTCCTTATAGTTCTCATTGAGTTGTGTGTATTTGTCATCTATCCGTTTAAACATCCTTATAACAAATACTCTGAATTCTTTCTCTGTTAAGCTGCTAGCCTCAAGTTCATTTAACTCCCTTTCTGGTGATTCCTCTTTTTCCTCCCTTTGGGAATTTCCTTTTTTTCTCCCCATGTTTTCCTGTAATGTTTTAATTGTAGATCCACTTGCTTTGCTACCCAGGTTCTTTTGGGGATGGTGCTACTGGTGTAATTTCTCAGTTCTCCTGGGCTTGGTAATCTAGTGTAGCTCCCTACTTGAGCTACTACTTGAGCTACTTGGGTTCTCTTGATGTAGGCCTGCAAGCTTGAGAGGCACAACTGTGGTGTCTAAAAGTCAGCAGCTATGGAGTGTCCCAGTTTTTGCTGTCTTGCACCCTTAGTTGAAATTGCTCGTGTCCAGTGGGAACTCACAGTGGCACCCAGGAACCATCTGTTGGGAGAGCTCCCAGTGGCTCCCACTAGCACCCTGTGTGTAGATAGGCTCAGGGTGCCTGCCTGTTGTAAATTCGCTTCTGTGGAGGTGTGTTTGCAGGGTCACAGCTCTGACGCACTTTGAGAGACTCTGGCACTGAAGTTAAACAGCTAGGGTGTATGTGGGAAGTTATTCAGGAGAAAGGAGTTCAGAGTTTCTGCTGTGGGGCAGTGCGTCCTTGGCTGTACAGAATCACACTCAGCAGGGGCTCAAAGCAGCTCCCCAGAGGACCCTGTGGATATATGGGCTCAGGGCACCTTCCCTTGCTGTGGCTGTGAGTTTGCCCGCTCTGGAGTGTGCGCGAACTGGTGGCGCGCCCGCCAGCGCACAGCTCTGACGCACTTTGAGAAACTCTGGCACTGAAGTTAAACAGCTAGGGTGTATGTGGGAAGTTATTCAGGAGAAAGGAGTTCAGAGTTTCTCCTGTGGGGCAGCGCGTCCTTGGCTGTACAGAATCACACCCAGCAGAGGCTCAAAGCAGCTCCCCAGAGGACCCTGTGGATATATGGGCTCAGGGTGCCTTCTCGTGCTGTGGCCCTGAGTTTGCCTGCCCTTGATTGTGTGCGAACCGGTGGCGCTCCCACCAGCGCAAAGCTCTGATGCACCCTGGCCCTGAAGTTCCACCGCAGGGGTGTCCGTGGGCAGTTATTTAGGAAGAGGCAGTTCAGAGATTCTACTGCAGGGCCGCGCACTGTTGACTGTGCAGAATCACCCCCTCGGGGTCTCTCAGTGGTTCCCAAGCACTGCCTGGGTAGTGGAGTGCCTGGGTGCGTATGGGCTGGGGACGCGGCGAATCCTGAGTTCCGGCATTGGGGAGGGGAAGTTGTACTTACTGCTTTCAGCGGCGCACTTTTGGAGGTGGAGGTCTCAAGGTTCGCGCATCTGCAGCTGGGGTGGCAGGTCTTCTACCAGAGTGGCTGTAGTGACCAGGTTTGCTTCCGAGACCAGACTGGGTGGTGGTAAGGTTAGGATTCTAGTCTCTAGCAGTTCCGTTCTTATGATGGCGGGGTCTCTGTGCCACTGGTGTCCTCCCTCCAAAAGCAGTCTTGAGAGGGTAGTTCATAGCTCTACAAGCCTACTGCAAAAAACAAGAAATAATGGTAATAAATTACCTAACCCTACAACTCAAAGAGTTAGAAAAAGAGCATCAAGAAAATCCCAGTGTAAGCAGAAGGAAGGAAATAATAAAGATCAGAGGGGAGATAAACAACATAGAGACCAAAGAATACAAAAGATCAACAAAACCAAGAACTGTTTCGTTGAAAGGATAAACAAGATTGATGAGCCTCTAGCCAGGCTCACCAAGAAGCAATGAGAGAAGACCCAAATAAACAAAATCAGAAATGAAAGAGGAGAAACAACAACAGACCCCGCCGAAATACAAAGAATTGTTACAAAATACTACGAACAACTCTATTCCAACGAACTGGACAACCTGGATGAAATGGACATATTCCTAGAAAAATATAACCTTCCAAAACTCAATGAGGAATAATTTAAACAGCTCAACAGGCCAGTAACTATGGAAGAAATTGAAGCAGTCATCAAAAAGCTTCCAGAAAACAAAAGCCCGGGGCCAGACGGCTTCACAGGAGAGTTTTACCAAACACTCAAGGAAGAACTAAAACCTATCCTCCTCAGACTATTCCAAAAAATTCAAGAGGAAGGAACACTTCCAAGCTCATTCTATGAAGCCAGCATCACCCTAATACCAAAACCAGATAAAGACAACACAATGAAAGAGAATTACAGACCAATATCCCTCATGAACATAGATGCCAAAATCCTCAACAAAATTCTAGCAAATCGGCTCCAGCAGTACATCAGAAAGATCATACACCATGACCAAGTAGGATTTATCCCAGGAATGCAAGGATGGTACAATATCCGCAAATCAATAAACGTGATACATCACATAAACCAATTGAGAGATAAAAATCACAGTCATATCTATTGATGCAGAAAAAGCATTTGACAATATCCAACACCCTTTCTTGATAAAAACTCTCATCAAGGTGAGAATACAAGGATCATACCTCAACATAATAAAAGCTATATATGATAAACCCACAGCCAACATCATACTCAATGGGCAAAAACTAAAACCATTTCCCCTAAGAACAGGAACAAGACAGGGATGCCCACTCTCACCACTCCTGTTTGACATAGTACTGGAAGTATTAGCTATTGCAATTAGACAAGAAGAAGAAATAAAAGGCATCCAAATTGGAAAAGAAGAAGTAAAGCTGTCCTTATTTGCAGACGACATGATATTGTACTTAAAAAACCTGAAAGACTCCATCAAAAAACTAATAGACTTAATAAATGAATTCGGCAATGTAGCAGGATACAAAATTAACGCCAAGAAATCTATGGCCTTTCTATACACCAATAGTGAACTTACAGAAAGAGAGACTAAGCAATCCCATTTACCATCACACCAAAAAAATTAAGATACCTAGGAATAAACTTAACTAAGGAGGTAAAGACCTATACACGTAAAACTACAGGACCCTGAAAAAAGAGATAGAGGAAGACGTAAACAGATGGAAGAACATACTATGTTCATGGATTGGTAGAAAAAACATCATTAAAATGTCCATATTACCCAAAGCAATCTACAGATTCAGTGCACTCCCCATTAAAATACCAACAGCATATTTCACAGACCTAGAAAGAACTCTCCAAAAATTCATCTGGAATAAAAAAAGATCCCGGATAGCCACAGCAATCCTGAGAAAGAAGAATAAAGTAGGAGGGATCTCAATACTAGACTTCAAGCTGTATTACAAAACCACTGTTCTCAAAACAGCTTGGTACTGGCACAAGAACAGACATATAGATCAATGGAACAGAATAGAGAATCCAGATATCAACCCAAACCACTATCTATGCTCAAGTATTTGACAAAGGAGGCATGAACATACAATGGAGTCAAGACAGTCTCTTCAATATATGGTGTTGGGAAAATTGGACAGACACATGCAAAAAAAATGAAACTAGGTCACCAACTTACACCATACACAAAAATAAACTCAAAATGGATACAGGACTTAAACATAAGACGGGAAACCATAAAAATACTAGAGGAATCCACTGGAAACAAAATCTCAGAAATATGCCAAAAGAACTTCTTCACTGACACTGCCCCTAGGGCAATGGAAGCTAAAGAGAAAATTAACAAATGGGACTACATCAAAATAAAAAGCTTTTTTACAGCAAAAGAAACCATCAACAAAACAACTAGAAAGCCCACTCTATGGGAGAACATATTTGCAAATGCTATCACTGATAAAGGTTTAATCTCCAACATATACAGGCAGCTTATGCAACTTAATAAAAGGAAGATAAAAGATCCAATAAAAAAATGGGCAACGGACCTAAATAGAATCTTTTCAAAAGAAGACAGAAGGAAGGCCAAGAGACACATGAAAACATACTCAAAGTCACTAATTATCTGAGAGATGCAAACCAAAACGACAATGCGGCACCATCTCACACCTGTCAGAATGGCTATCATCAACAAATCAACAAACAACAAGTGCTGGCAAGGGTGCATTGAAAAAGGAACCCTCGTGCACTGCTGGTGGGATTGCAGAGTGGTGCAGCCACTGTGGAGAACAGTATGGAGTTTCCTCAAAAAACTGAAAATGGAACTCCCATTTGACCCAGTAATCCACTCCTGGGAATATATCTGAAGAAACTAGAAACACCAATCAGAAAGGATATATGCACACCTATGTTCATAGCAGCACAATTTACAATAGCAAAGATTTGGAAATAGCCTAGGTGCCCATCCGCAGATGACTGGATCAGAAAACTGTGGTACATCTACACAATGCAATACTACGCTGCCATAAAAAAGAAGGAATTCTCATCATTTGCAGCAACCTGGATGGAATTGGAGAACATTATCCTAAGGTAAATAAGCCAGTCAATGAAAGAAAAATACCACATGATCTCACTCATTTATGGATAATAAAGAACATTATAAACTGATGAACAAAAAGATAGATACAGAGACAGTAAAGCATCAAACAGACTGTTAAATTACAGGGGGAAGGTTAGGGGGGAGATAAGAGATCAACCAAAGGACTTGTATGCATGCATATAAGCATAACCAATGGATGCAAAACTCTGGGGAATGAGGGCATGAATGGGAGTGGGGTGGGGGGGGGGACAATGGTAAGATATGTACACATATAATACCTTAATAAAAATTTTTTAAAAAAGGAAGGAGGTAAATATAGGGTGTAGTAAAGTAGCTTTTGAGTTGTTCTATGGAAATTAATTCAACAATAAATAAATAATAATACAAGTATACACTCTTCCCTAGCCACTCTACTTCAGTTGGTTGGGCACCATCCCTTGCCTTGAAAGGTCACTGCATCCATTCCAGGACAGGGAACATACTTGTCTGGATGCGCTGTAGGTGGCATAAAGGAGGCAGCTATTTGATGTTTCTCATATCATCATTTCTTTCTTTCTCTCTCTCTCCGTTCGTCTCTTTTTAAAAAGTCAATGAATATATTTTTAAATATATAAAATATTTATTTAAAATAGGGAATAATATCCTTTTATATAGTCACTATTGTAACTGCTTTTGCCCCAACCTGTATATGGGTGAGAGATAAATTTATTTCACATTTAATGGTTTTAAAGTTTGATCTATTTGTCCAAGTTCAACAAATAGTACACATTAGAAAAGTGCATTTTGTTGCATGTCAGTTATAAATATACCTAAATAAAGCCTTTAAAAGTGCTTCCAAATGAAGACCTAGATATCTCTGTCTTGCTAGAAAATTACAATGGCAACCCTATATGGGCTCTACCATCCCTCTCCTAATTTCCTGGGAGGACCAGCCTTGCCTCATTGGCAGAAAATATTGCAAGCAGTGAAGACTATTGCCATCAGAATAAGCATGAATGCTGACTGGTTACAAAGACACATCCTTGCAGTGAGTACAGGATTATCCTTCCTCTAGCTTTGGGATTTTGCTGACCAGGAAACCTTGAGGTGAATGCCCAAGATGGTCCAGGGGAATCCAACACACGGTGAGTTTATTTTTTCTGCCAATGACTTCAGCCACATGAACATTTTGGAATCCCTGAGAATGACTGTATGCAAAGATTACAAAGCCAAAATCATTGATCATATGTGGAATACATTCATAAGAGGCACTTTTCGTCTAATGCAATCTTTCCCACTCACTTGACTACAGTGTTTATGTCCTAGTGGTGGTTCCATTTAAACCTCAAAGTCATACAAAAATGACACCAGGGTATGAAATTTCATACATCACAGAGAATACCTCGTTGACAGTATGTGGGGAAGAATACCCCTAATCATTGTTGAGAATTATGTAATACTTACTGTGACCGGAGACTCTAATGAATATTGTCCACAGAAACACAACCAAGGCCTCATTTCCACGGTGACCGGTGACCTCACCAATAACAGAGGCACGAGGCTGCAAGTCAGAACCAAAAGTCACGCAGACATTTTTTTTTTTTTCTTTTTTTTGTTTTTTTTAATCACTTTATTGATTAAGGTATCACATATTTGTCATCGACCCCCCATTCCCAGGCCAAACCCCCCCACACACATGCCCCCTTCCCCCTGTTGTCCGTGATCACTGGTTAGGCTCATATGCAAGCACACAAGTCCTTTGGTTGATCTATCTCCCTTGTCCCCACCCTCCCCTACCTTCCCTCTGAGGTCTGACAGTCTGATCAGTGCTGTTCTTGTTCTTCAGTCTATGCTGTTCATCATTTCCCCTAGATGAGTGAGCTCATGTGATACTAGGAATACACATCTAGGAACCGAAAATGAGACAAGCAATAATGCTTATGCTGAGAGGCAAATGAATCAGTCTGTAGTGAGTTTCTTTCTGGGCCAACAGTTCTTTTGAGTCCCGATTTCTATGTCCAACAGTTGTTTATGTGTACATAACAGCAATGATATTCCAGTTCTGGATGGTGGACAAATGGTGGTAATGCTGGTCCGACCCTCTCTGGTTTGGTCCTGGGCAATCCATGCAGACAATTTTTAAGGCATTGGACAGCAATTCAGAAAAGCCAATATGGACATACAGTGATTTTCTGCCATTATTATGGGGCTTACAAAGCACAGAAAGTTTGCGACCCCATCATATATGTTCACGTCTCCACACTGACAGATCACAACTTTCCTTTCTAGTCATCCCAGGCAGTGAATATAACCCCCCCAAATTAAAGGTATAAAAGAAAAAAACAACACCTTTACTGAAAGGTTATAATCCAGAACAGAGTACAGGGAGTGGTTTGTAAGTTGGTGAATTAGAACCTGAAACAATTCATCACAGCTTAATGTGTGAAACACAACATCCCTGACACAGGTAACACTTTTTAGCTGAGGATGGGTGCTCGGGATGAAGCCTGTGTCAGCTGCACTCCCTAGTCAGAGATAAAGGAATGAAGATACTGCCAAGAGCTCTGAGTAATAATAATTTTCTCAAGAACAAGAGAGAATACAGAATTCATTTCCCCTGAGTACACAGGGGTTGTGACTGATTCACACTCTTCAGGTGAGCCAGGTGTTAGAGGTGTAATCTCTGCAGCCACACATACTCGCTGTGACATCAATGGGGTAGTAGGTCTGTGCATGTTAGCAAGTGCAATGCTGCTCCTTCAAGCCTCACTTGCATCTGAAACTTATGATGACTCTAGTATGTTCCATTAAAATGAATTTAAATTCAGGTAAATGTTTCCCAAAGAGTCTCCTTCAGTGTTATTATTCTAAGTGAGAAAAATAATGCATTCCCTGCACATTTCAGATTTTCTCCTGTGTGAACTCTCAGGTGTATAAGCAGGCTTGGTTTGTGCCTAAAATATTTTCTACATTCAACACACTCATGAGATCTTTCCCCAGTGTGACCTCTGTGGTGTTCCATGAGCTTAGATTCTTGGTTAAAAGACTTCCCATAATCACTACACTCACATAGATTTTCTGTAGTGTGAACTCTCTTGTGGTTAAGGGGTTAATATAGCACCTAAAAGATTTCCCACTACATACTATTTAAACAGTTTCTCTCCAGTGTGAACTCTGAGATGTTCAGAGAAGTGAGACCTCCGATTGTATAACTTCCCACAATCACTGCATTCATTTAGCTTTTCTCCATTGTGAACTCTGTGGTGTTCAGTGAGGTGAGAGCTTTGATGAAAGGGCATCCCACATTCTCTACACTCATACAGCGTTTCTCCATTGTGAATTCTTTGATGTTGAATCAGGATAGAGCTATGACTGAAGGCATTCTCACAATCAGTACACTCATATGGCTTTTTATAGTGTGAACTCGCTGGTGATCATTGAAGTCAGACCTTTGGCTGAAATATTTTCCACATTTAATAAACTCATACGTTTTTTTTTTTTTTTTTTTTTTTTTTTACTGTAAATTCTGTGGTATTGTATGAGGGTAGACCGTTGATTGAAGTACTTCCCACATCATTACATTCATATGCCTTCTCTCCAAGGTGAAATCTGTTGTGGTTAGTGAGGAGAGCCTTTTGATGAAAATACATCCCACATTGTCTACATTCATATGGGTTTTCTCTAGGGTGAACTCTGTGGTGGTTAGTGAAATCAGACCTTCAGGAGAAGGAACTCCCACATTAACTACACACATACCTACTTTCTCCAATGTGAACGGTGTGATGTTGAATAAGGGTAGACCTTAACTGAAGGCCTTCCTCCAATTGATATAGTCCTATGGCTCTTCTCCAGGGTGAATGCTCCAGGGTTTAATGAGAGCGGTGTATTACTAAAGAAATTCCTACATCCAGTCCACTTATAGGGCTTTTATTCAGTGTGAATTCTCCTATTTCTAATTAGGTTAAAGATTCTCCTAAAAACTTTCCCACATTTTTTTACACTCATACTTCACTTCTCCAGAGCAGACACCCTGATGTTGAACAACTTTCTGATTGTGACTGGCACTATTTTCACATTTACCCCTCTGGTGAATACTATTTCCATCAATACATTCTTGTGAAATCTCACCGACACTGTGTAGATCCTCAGTGTTAAGAGTTTGCTGGTGCTGGGGATCATATGAGATGGGTGAGAAGTTTTCCTAAATTTTCTTACTATTTGAGGCACCCAAAATAAGTAGAAGCTGATCTTGGATTCAAAAGAATCTCTGCCTACGTCTTCTTTTCAGGGCTTCTCTTCACTAGTGTCCCTCTGTTGCTGGTGAGGATTTGCACTCAAAGAGAAGTCTTTCACACACGAATCCCTGAAGAATGCTTCCTGCACAGCATATTATGCTTCTAACTAAATATATCAGGTGCAGGATATATTTTAACCCTGAGAAAGGTCGTTTACACAGAAGGGCATTTGGCTTGCTGGAGCTGTCTTAGAAGCCCTGACTGTGACTCTCATTCCATGGATCCTGGCAGTGGTGGCTAGGCCTCCATATCTTTCCACAGATTTCTACTAATGCAGAAATGCTTAGGGGTACTGGATTGTGGGGCTGATTTCAGGGCCACACACTCTTATGACCTCTGAAATAGCAGTGTCCTGGGGCTCTTCTACTCTGTTCTTCTCCTGAGCTACTTTGGGAAAAGCTTAGAACCCTACCTCACACAATATCCTTCTTCTGTTTAGCACCATCCATGGCTCATGTTTCCTGAGAATGACGGTAAAACTCTTCATGCCTCATCTTCAATGTTTCCTTTGGACACAAAACAAGACCTGGATTCCAGAATCCTCCTGATTCAGACACACTATCATGTCCTTACAAGGTGGCATTGCAGCCTATTGCCCTCTTCCCTCATCACACCCTATCATCCACAATCGACTCACTATTCTGGATGCTGTGAACTGGACTACAGGACCTGAGAGGTGTGTACACCATAGCCTGGAGGGTTAAATCAGGTGAGGCTGAGCCACTCTCAGTGAGAAGAGAGGAGTCTGGGAGACACAGAGGCCCCATTTCCTGCCTGTTTGTGCTCAACAAGCCTCAGAAACACCACTGCACAGGATGATGCTGCCTCTGATGCCTGGACTTAAGGGAGGCCTGGGCGCTTTGAAGCCTCTGTATCTGTGAACAGTCCAAAAAGGTCAACTTGACCACCAGGTAAAGACACAGGAAGTCCTGCCATAACCATGTGCATCTAGACAATATGCTTCTCTTCTGGATTTCATTGGCTAAACCCAGTCATCATCAGGTGCATTGCCTTTTGTGAAATATATGTTTGAGCCTCACAGGTGAAATTCAGATCCCAGTTTGTAATGGGAATGGTTAGCCGAGGATTTTTCCTGTGGTCTTGTCTTTTGAAGCCAAAGAATGAAATCCCTGACCAGAAGTTTTCAGCAAAAGTGTGGTAAATTTATTGCAAGCAGATTCAGACACCCGATATGGGGAGGGGGACCCAACAATGGTTTCCCATTGAAGCCCTGAAGTCTAGGGGTATATATTTACTACAAGCCTGTTCTCTATCTATCCCTGACATCACCTGATTGATTCCCTCAAATATTATTTCTCAATAAGGAACCTGAATGTTCCCTGTTTCTATGTCTCAGTTCACCTTATTGTTGCAGACACTCCCTAGTTTCACATGCCTCCCACTGTGAGTCCAGAAACATTTTATTATTTCTGCATGGTTGGTTCCTGTCATTAGGCTTGCTCAAACTGCAATGTCTGTCCCTGTCCATGTTCACCTGTCTTGGCTGTGCACTGGACCTCTGCCCTGTCTTCCTGTGGGTCAAGCTAACTTCTCTCACAGTCACTCAGGACCATTGGGAATAATGGTGTTTGGGAACCTGAGTGATGCTGGGAAATGAGAAAGTTAGGCTTCAGTGGCTGGTGGAATGTGTCTGGGGAGTTGTCTAGAACTGACTTTTTGTTTGGAGATATTATTTCATATTCTGTGAAGATCAGAATGCTCTTTGAGGTGAAAAGTATTATTTCAATTATTCCTGAAAACCACAAATATTGATTTATATAAGTAATATTTTCATTGATTCCTAAATAGAGATGAAGGGAAAGAGTAAGAGATAAATACCAATCAGCGGGCCTCTGCAAGCCTCCACTCTAAGGACTGAGCTCACATGCCCCCTTCCCTGTGTTATCCTGGAAACACAACTGGAAATCTTTCTGTGAACGGGACCATGCTCAATCAATTGAGCCACTCCAGAAGGCCAATTTTTTGTTTAGATATAAAAATATCACATTATTAAGAGAAAAAGCAGGCTATGAGAGAATATACATAATCCTATTTGTTAAAAACAAAATTTGAAAGGATACAAAAGACAAAAATTTGACATTCCATACATTGTTTGAATGTTTGTAGTCAATACATAGTGTGAAGCTATGGAGCTAACAGTTACTGAATGTTTACTACAGGTGCCAGGCCCGGGATTCAATTCTTGGCATGCATTAATCCTCTCCACAATCTGATATGGTTTAAACATCTATCTTATAGAAAAGAAATCCAGGGTCAGAGACTCAATGTAGATTGCCTGATTGTAGAGTAAATAAAAGGCAGGACTAGAAGTCAAACCCATGTATCTCTAAAAACGGAGGTGTGGACTCTAATGTTAGGATCTTTTGCCTTCTAGAGAGTAGAGTTGGTACTTCATAACCATTAGGACTGGCTGGATTTTATACCCCTAAAGCTTTAGTGGCTTAATGTAAAGAAGGAATCTTTCTTGTTCATACCACATGTCCACCCTGGTTCTCCTGGGACTGGAATAAAGGAGGAGCCACCATATAGGTACCTGTTGACATTATCAGAGATGGACAGAGAAGGTGGACAGTCTCAGTGGATCCAGAGTCTTCTGTTAGTGGTGACAGGCTTCACTCCCACCACATTTCATTGGTCAAAGCACATCACAGAGCTGCAGCCAACCTCAGGGGGTCGGCAGCAGAACTTGGTATACTTGATGGGCTTCATTAAGGAAACCACATGGTGCCAACCTCTTTTGGGCTGTGCAAGGGCACAGGAGAGGAGGGGGATTGGTAGGAAATGACATTGGTAGTAAGTCAGGATGTTTAACTTTCTCCTCATCAAGATGGATTTTCAAGATTCAAAGCATTGAACTTCCAAAAAAGGATTTTGGTAAGATGTCATGGGCAGCAACCTCAAAACCAATTCTGAGTGTGATTTTGGGTAAATCCCTGGCTGCCTGGATTCCCTACTATGGTTAAGGTGAAGACCCAAATGTTTAGAATGTTTATTGGGAAAGGTACAGGAAGGCAAGCATTCCAGCATTCCTGTTCTTTTCAATTAACATCAGTTAGTACTTGCTTCCAAATCTCTTTATGTTTGCATTGCTCTGGTGAGTGCTCCCAGTGAGGATAATGGTGAAAAATGCTGGCATGAACATCAATGGTGATCCTGTGCTTTCCATATGTTCTGTGTATGAACCTGTGCTAAAGGGTCGCTGGATGGTTCTCCACACTAGTGCTAATTATCCCTCCTGGCCCCAGTGTCAGGTGTGGTCATGCACACCCAGTAGATGATCAGAGCCCAGAAGCCCAGGAGTGATGCTCCACGGAGCCCCAGGAACCTTCCTCTATTAGTGGTCAGCTTAGCTTTGACATGGCAAGGGACACCTCTCTCCTGGGATGTCCACTTCATCATTACCACTGGGGGCTTAGGAGCCTAGAAGTCTTTCCCCTCAGCTTCCCCCCACATGAACTCATCCTCATATTCCTTCTTAAGGATCCTGAATCCTCCAACTCCTTCACAAAGACTAGTGTCCTTGACAAATGTTCTCAAACTACATCCTACGTATATCTCCTGTCACTGGATTCTTGCCCAATTCCCCACCTTCCCACAGCCTGGGATGCTTTGAACGGACCCTATACTTAATCCATCCTTGAGATTTGGGATGGGATCTCATAGGGACACCAGATGCCTGGAAGAGAAGAAGGGGCTCATCTGGGGGTGGGAAAGTGGAACATATTGATGTAGAGGAAGGTGCCTCTACAATCTCTCTGAAGATTGCCTATGCACTTGCCCATTGTTGGGGTGCACAGACTGAGAGATAAACATACAGATAACCCAAGCACAGAAATACACAGATACAGAACACTCCCAGCCTCTGCCGGGTACTCAGGTGCTGGGCTTATGTCCAGGTTCACGTAGACCCACACTGTAGACATGGGCAATACCCTGAGGGAACACACACACACACACACACACACACACACACACACACACACACACAGAAACAAACAATTGGGGCAACCCAGACAGTGCCTCAGGACACACACACAATGGACCCTCCCACATATGCTGGCAGGAAACCCAATCACCAACCCTGTCCCAACACCCAACCTCTCTTCCCCCTCAAACTCACATCCCACAGTATATTGTTCCTCCGAGTCCAGGCTCCATCACCTCATGTCAGGTGAAGGGTCTGCTCTGCACAGGCAAAACTTATGGAGGGAGGAGACCACCTTTAATGCATTCCCCCAATGTGGTATCATGTTGAGACCAAGCTTCTCCTTCTGGAAATGCCTGTATTGCAGAATGGTCTCACCATTGAGAAAACAGCACCATTTCCTGGAGAATCCATGCTACCTCCAGGACTGGTTGGGCGGTAGTATTTTTAATGAAATGAAAATGGAAAATTAGCCAGAAATGCAAAAATAGACATTCCAACAATGCCTTTGTGGCTCAGGGGTGTGTGTGGGCTGCTCAGAGGTAGGTGAACTGATTTGAGGGCCTCAAGTATCAGGAGCTGTTCCAGAACACCCGGGAGGGATCAGGGCTCCTCAACTATCTGAATCCAAAATAGCTCATTCTCAGACCCTGCCTGGAAGGGCAGAGACCACAAGGCCCATGTCCAGGCCCAGAGCTTTCCCAGCACCTTAGGGTTTAGTCTCAGGGAGCACAGATGTCACAATTACCTGTGGGTGACTGTGCAGCTCAGCCCCAGTTCCCCACCCTCCACACTGACAGCAGGGGCACCTCCCCTCCTGTTCTCTCCCTCACTGTGTGCTCTGCCCTCATGAGAACCTTTATGGCTGGCTCACCACAGGGTCCCTGGTCTGTGATGGTGTTCACATGTGTTGACTCCTTTGGTAAAAAACACATACAGATATATTGATTAGAGAGAGATGGTATAAGGGGGGGGGGGGGGGGGGTGGGGAGGGAAACTCCATTTTTTTGTTCCACTAATGTCATACATTCATCGTTTGATTCTTGCATGGGCCCTGAGTGGAGATGGAACTGGCAACCTTGGCGTTATTGAGATGTTGCTTTAATCAATTGAGCTCTTTAGTCGTGGCCAAATTTATCAGTGGTTTTAAGTAAAATAAGTCACTAATGTATATGAGAATAGATGCTAGAACCACCATGATGACAGATAGTGATATAAGGCTACAATAGAATTCATGAACTTTCATAAGTGTAGTTTTAATATGGATATATATGAAATAAGCTATTACAAAAGTAAATTATGTCCTTGCAGCAGTAATTTCATATGCCAATTAGGAAGCACTGAAAAGGGGAAGAGGATTTCGTTTCATGGAGACAGGCATGTATGGAAACATAAAAGTACTAGTTAAAAAGTGTGTTTTCACCTGGTCAATATTACTCAGTGGTTGAGTACAACCTATGAATTAAGAAGTAAAGGTTATATTCTGGTAAGGGCACAAGCCAGGTGTTGCAGGCTTGATACAGAGGGAAATGCAGGAGGCAACTGATCAATGATTCTATCTCATCATTGATGTTTCTATCTCCCTTCTCTGAAATCAATAAAAATATTATATATATGTATATATATGTATATGTGTGTGTGTATATATATATCCTATCTAATAATAGAGTAATATGCAAATTAACCATCACTCTGCAACAAAATGGCGGCACCCATAGCCACAAGATGGCGGTGCCCAGTCTGCTCAGCTCCGCTGCTGGAGTGTACAGCCTGTCCACAGGAGCATCGAAGCTGGATCTGCCTCCAGAGAGGTTTTTGATCTGCCCCCAGACATGGCAGTCAGAGCCTGGACAGCAGGGCATGGAGGCTTCGGCGGCAGCGGGGAAGCCCCAGGCCCTGCAAACAGAGCCAGGCCAGGACAGCAGGGCATGGCAGCTTCCATGGCAGCAGGGAAGCCCCAGGCCCTGCAAACAGAGGACAGCAGGGCATGGAGGCTTCGGCAGCAGCGGGGAAGCCCCAGGACCTGCAAACAGGCCCAGGACAGCAGGGCATGGAGGCTTCCCTGGCAGCGGGGAAGCCCCAGGCCCTGCAAACAGAGCCCGGACAGGACAGCAGGGCATGGCGGCTTCCATGGCAGCGGGAAAGCCCCAGGCCCTGCAAACATAGCTGGGCAGGGACAGCGGGGCATGGAGGCTTCCCTGGCAGCAGGGAAGCCCCAGGCCCTGCAAACAGCCCAGACAGCAAGGCATGGCGGCTTCCGTGGCAGCGGGGTAGCCCCAGGCCCTGCAAACAGAGCCGGTCGGCCTGGACAGCAGGGCATGGAAGCTTCCCTGGCAGCAGGGAAGCCCCAGGCCCTGAAAACAGAGCCCGGACAGCAGGGCATGGAGGCTTCCTTAGTGTGTCAGTGTCCTCAAAGCCCCCAGGCCTGGCAGACAGAGCACACTGCAGGGCATTGGGGCTTCCTTCGCATGGCGCATGGGGAAGCCGGCAGAAAGCGGAGAGCAGGGCATGGGGGCTTCCTCTCCATGGCTGCAGCGAAACCTCCAGGCCCGCAGAGAGCAGAGAACCATGGGGAGTGGGCCTAAGCCATCAGTAGGAGATCCCCTGAGAGCTCCTGGACTGTAGAGGGTGCAGGTTGGGGTGAGGGAACCCCGTGCACGAATTTTGTGCACCGGGCCTCTAGTGTGTGTGTGTGTGTGTGTGTGTGTGTGTGTGTATGTGTGTATATCAGTGATGGTGAACCTATGACACGTGTGTCAGCACTGACACGCATAGCCATTTCTGATGACACACGACTGCTGAGGCGGCCGCATGCCGAGGATGAAACATTTGCTGCTCCTGAGGATGAAACATTTGCGAAATAATGTTTTTTCCTCTAAGTGACACACTATCCGAGTTATGCTCAGTTTTTTGGCGAAGTTTGACACACCAAGCTCAAAAGGTTGCCCATCACTGATATATATTCTGTTCAAATGGATACTTTAAATCAATTACACTTTTATCAAACTTTTAAAGATGTTTAACACTTGCCACTTCCCAATAATTCAGCTGTTTTATTATAACTTTTCTTGAGAACACCTATTGCTACTTGATAAGTATGCTGAAAATAAAATATAACAATGTACTAGTGAAATATATTATCATCCATGTTCCATGTCATTATTTTGGCAGTTTGAACCTGGGGATGATGAGAGTGTTTACACCAGGGAAATTGAGAAATACTATGAGCCTAGACTTCATTTAATGTGTTATTAAATGTTTAGACTTAAAGAACACTGGTGGAGAATGTTAATAATGCAGCTTAAACTTATAAGTGCATGGTATGAATGGCTATTAATTGTCTATAGGATAAAAAATGAGAAAAATAATTTTCTTTATATAATTGAAAACCAATGATTCCATATGGCAAAGAAGTCACTTGAGTCACAGAGGAAGAAGTGAACTTCAAACACATGTCTTAGATGCTGCACTGTCCTCCTATATGTAAGAATAAGAAATTAACTGAAAAAGTAGGCAAAAGATCCTGAGCAGACATTTTTACAAAGGAGATAAAGAAATTGTAAATTAATGCAAGAAGAAATGTTCACCATCAAGAATTCTTAGGGATATGTTATTAAAACAACAAAAAAGTTAACAGTATACCCATATCCTGGCCTACTATTTAAAAAAATAACCATCACATGTACTGGCAGAGTAACATAAACCCTGGAATTTTCATTACTGTGGGTGGGTGGGAAGGCAAAGGGAATGGCCATTTTAGATCTCAGATCTGAATATATTAAAATGTAATACATTCACCGACACTGGAACAGTTAGAAAAGTAAAACATACACCTGTAGGAAGAACTGAATGCAATATTCCTAGCAGTTTTATTTATAAAACCCCAAAAGTGGAAATAACTGAAACCATTGACAGAGCCATGGATAAAGTGGTTTTCCATAGAATACAATGTTATCCTATCTAATAGAAGAGTAATATGCAAACTGACTGTCACTCCAAGACACAATATGGCCACCCCCATGTGGTCAAAGATAGCTGCCCCCATGTGGACACAAGATGGCCACCACAAGATGACTGCAGGGAAGGCAGTCATGGGCAGTTAGGGGTGACCAGGCCAGCAGGGGAGGGCAGTTGGGGGTGGAAGGCCAACAGGGGAGGGCAGTGGGGGGTCCAGGCCTGCAGGGGAGGGCTGTTGGGGGTGACAAGGCAGGCAGGGGAGGGAAGTTCGGGGCAACCAGGCCGGCAAGGGAGGGCAGTTAGCGGTGACCAGGCCAGCAGGGGAGGGCAGTTGGGAGCGACCAGGTCTGCAGGGGAAGGAAGTTAGGGGCAATCGGGCCGGCTGGGGAGCAGGTAGGTGCCGATCAAATGTGCCACATTTCAAATGTGCCATATACTTTCCTAAGTCTGGCAGGGAGTGGTTAGGGGCTGATCAGGCTGGCAGACAGAAGTGGTTATGGGCAATCAGGCAGAGGCAGGCAAGCGGTTGGGAGCCAGCAGTCCTGGATTGTGAGAAGGATGTCCCTCAAGGGGCCCAGATTGGAGAGGGTGCAGGCTGGGCTGAGGGACACACCCCCCCGCCCCCATGCACGGATTTCATGCACCGGGCCTCTAGTTAGCTATAAAAAATTCACTATTTACATAAACATTACTGTTGAATCTAAAAATACCTGTGTAACAGGAAGGAAGCCAGTGTTTGTTAAAAATTATACATCTTATAGTACCTATAAAATTATAAAACATATGAACTAATCTATTGTAAGAGTAGGCAAATCAATGGCTGTATGGAGGACTAGAGAATTCAAAAGATTATAAAAGCAAGAGGTAAATATAGGGTGTGCAAAACTAGGTTTATAGTTGTTAGTATTGAAAATATACAACTGTTAATAACACAACTGTTGGGCTTGATCACATTCACTGAAAGGTCATTGGTTTGATTCTAGATCATGGCACATGCCCGCCTGGATCTGAAGTAGTGGGCATGCAGGAGGCAGGAGACTGATGTTTCTCTCTCTCTGCCCTTCTCTCTAAAAATCAATAAAAATACATTTTAACCTTTTGCACTCAGATGTCGAGTGTGACTCGACACGGTTAGCATTGGTAGCAGGAATCAAGAAAAAAGCAAGAGAGTGCAAAGGGTTAAAATATATAAAACTAGAGGACTGGTTGACGAAATTCATGCACGGGTTGGGTTCCTAGGCCTGCCCGGCGATTAAGGCTGATCTGGGCTGCCTTCCTCAGCTGCTGGCTACCGACCAGGGCCTTCCTTCCTTCTGTACCACCCCCTGATGGTTAGCACATGTCTTAGTGAGCAATCAAACCCCTGGTCTCCCAAACTCCCACGGGGACACTATGCATATTAGCCTCTTATATATATATATATAGAGGCCCGGTGCATGAATTTCATGCACGGGAGGGGAGGGTCCCTCAGCCCAGCCTACACCCTCTCCAATCCGGGACCCCTCGGGGGATATCCAACTGACAGTTAGGCCTGCAGGGATCAGGCCTAAACAGACAGTCGAGCATCCCTCTCGCAATCCGGGCCTGCTGGCTCCTAACCGCTCACCTGCTTGCCTACCTGATCACCCCTTGCTGCCCTCACCTGCTGGCTGGGTCACCCCTTACTGCCCTGCCCTGCCGGCATGGTCGCCCCTAATTGCCCTTCCCTTCTGGCCTGGTCACCCCTAACCACCCTCTCTGCCTCGGCCCTGCCACCGTGGCTTTGTCCAGAAAGTCGTCCAGATGGATGTCTGGAAGATGTCCAGTCTAATTATCATATTACCCTTTTATTGGTATAGTTATTTTAAAATTAGTGGTCCGGTGCACGAAATTCATGCACATTAAAAAAGAATTAATTAGAAAGAAATATTTTAATATCGCTATTTGCCTTTCTGTATAATAGAAATGTCAGAGATGAGAGAAAATTAGTAAAAATATATATGAAAAAATCTCCCTCCTGTTAGAGTCTTGGGTACACCGTGGGACCCAGAGTCAAGTCTCTGCCCACTCATCACATGTGCCTCAAAATCACATGAGAACTGGACCTGGCTGGCCCCACCTCCAATGGGAAAGACCCAGACACAGCTGGCCCCACCCCCCTCAAGCCCTGCTAGGAGGGGGACACAGCCTCAGGTCCGCCATCTAGCCCTGCTGGATCGGGGGTGAAGCTCCCTGCTGATCGCACATAACCATTTACATATTAGCTTTTTTATTATTAAGATATGCATTACTATATGGACACATAGGGTTGTGAAGGCCTGGGGGGCAGGGCAGGAACATTAGGGGGCAATATTACCCTGTAATATATTATTAAGTATATATTTATTTAAAATAGGGTTGTGGGCCTGGGGCAGGGCAGGAACAGGGTGCAGGGGGCAATGGAGGGGAAAAAAGGAGACACTGTAATATTCTCAAGAATAAAGATTTTAAAAAAGACCAAATGGGTATAGGTGTGTTCCAATAAAACTTTATTTAAAAAGCAGGTGGAGCTGGATTTGGCTTGCAGGCTGTAGTTTGCTGACACATTTTATTTTATTTTAGATTATTTTATTAATTTAAAGAATAGTTTATTAATTTTTAGAGAGTGAGCAAAAGGGAATGAGAGAGGGAAACTGGGTGGGGGGAGAGAAACATCAATAGGCTCACAATTGGGGCATGTGCCCTGACAGGGAATTCAGAAAACTTCCTGGTGTAGGGTATGATGCCTAACCAACTGAGCCACACCAGTCAGGGCTGCTGACCTCTTTTAAGTAAGTTTGCATTTCTGCTAAGACTGTGGTTGGCAAACTCATTAGTCAACAGAGCCAAATATCAACAATACAACGATTGAAATTTCTTTTGAGAGCCAAAATTTTTAAACTTAACCATTTGCACTCGCTTGCTTTTTTCTCGATTCCTTTATTCTTCTCGGGATTTAATTTTTTAAATACCCCAGATTTTACAAAGCGGGCAGTAGTAGAATAAAAAATTGGTTTCTTTTCATACAAACTTATTTATTTGGATTTTTTTATATTTCAAATTATTGATACATTCAAAGAGTAATTTTTAATCTATAATTTTTCATGGTGTGTGACATTTTTTGAAACACATTCACCCACATGAAGACCTGGTTTACATTCACGCAAATATAAATCGTCTCTCTTCTTCCTCCTTTGATTTTTCTGTTAGAACAAACAACACAATCTTTGTGTTTTTTGTTAGGGTGAGGTGTGATTATATGGAGCTTTCCATCTAAACGTTGCTCTAAGTTAGTGGATAATAATCTACCCCTGGAAGTTAGTGTACCATCTCTGAATTCTCCAATGAGATCATGTACTAGTTTCCTAATAAATTTCACATGCGTTATCGGTTTTTCATTTTTTTTCTTTTTTGGCATTCTTTGTACAATATATAGGAATTTACAACACTGACCTCAAGCCCCCAGAAAAACAATTTTCGCCACCATTTTAGAGTCTTCCTCATAAAACAGTATGTGCCTGTGTAGTGATGAGCTATATCAACACCCCCCATAAACTTTGTAGAGTTGGTCACGACCTTGGGTTTGAGAAGTATTTCCTTCCCACCACCATGCACTCTCCTTTCCACAGACTCAGTCTCTGAAGTGTCCCATGTACTGAGCATTGTGACTATCCACTTGTCTTTCCACACAAGAAGCATTACATTTTCATCATCCCTGAAAGCCACTATCTCTCCTTTCATTAGCTTTGGATGTTTGATAACAGGTGGATTATCTTTCCTATTGGGCATTATTGTCCCCTGTCAAGTGTGTTTTTTCCTTGAACAATTCCTTTGCAAGAGTGACACTAGTGTAATACCTGTCAGTAAAGATACAAATGAAGAAATGATAACCTTGAACCAGGTACTGAGTTCTTCAATCTTTCATGAAGCTCTAAAACTATTCTGCTAGTAAAAGGGAGATCAGGTCTCACCAACGTTTCAGATGTTATTCCTCCATAATAAGGGACAAATGAATGTACGTAACCACATTTTGAATCTGAGAGGACATATAAACGAATACCCCATTTTGTTGGCATTTTAGGATTATATGTGATGAAGTGTATCTTTCCTTTGAAACCAACAACAGCCTCATCAACAGCAATCTCTCTTCCAGGACAGAATCTCTCCCTAAATTTCATTTCAAGGTATGACAAGCAGTTTACCTTCTTGGTTCTTGTTCTCAAATCTTTACTTGACTTTTGGTCGTTTTTCAAGTGTAACATCCAAAATATTTGCAAGGACCTTTCTCTTTTGAAAACAGATAGAAAAAATGGTATATGAGACTCAAAATCCATGGACCAATAACTCTGCAAGTTGGGGTGATTCAACACACCCATATTTAGTATTACACCAAGAAAAGCCTTCATTTCCTCTATCATCACATCTTTCCAATTATTCCAAGTGGATCGCTGGGATAGTTCTTTCTGGCTAATTTTATGCCTAGCATACTCATTTGTCTCATCCGTTATATTTTTAATCAACATCTCAGTAAAAAACAACTGAAAAAAGTCTATTGGTGTGGCACATCCAGAAAGAACTTGAGGTCCAACATGTAACTGACCAGTGGAGAAAGGGATTCTGCTAGGCTCTTTGTCATTCACAGATGTAGATGTCCACTTTTCTTTTTCCTGTTTTCCCCTAGAAACGTAACTTTCACTGGGTCTTATACCCGATTTCTCAATGATATCACGGAAGGCAAAGGGAATGGCCATTTTAGATCTCAGATCTGAATATATTAAAATGTAATACATTCACCGACACTGGAACAGTTAGAAAAGTAAAACATACACCTGTAGGAAGAACTGAATGCAATATTCCTAGCAGTTTTATTTATAAAACCCCAAAAGTGGAAATAACTGAAACCATTGACAGAGCCATGGATAAAGTGGTTTTCCATAGAATACAATGTTATCCTATCTAATAGAAGAGTAATATGCAAACTGACTGTCACTCCAAGACACAATATGGCCACCCCCATGTGGTCAAAGATAGCTGCCCCCATGTGGACACAAGATGGCCACCACAAGATGACTGCAGGGAAGGCAGTCATGGGCAGTTAGGGGTGACCAGGCCAGCAGGGGAGGGCAGTTGGGGGTGGAAGGCCAACAGGGGAGGGCAGTGGGGGGTCAGGCCTGCAGGGGAGGGCTGTTGGGGGTGACAAGGCAGGCAGGGGAGGGAAGTTCGGGGCAACCAGGCCGGCAAGGGAGGGCAGTTAGCGGTGACCAGGCCAGCAGGGGAGGGCAGTTGGGAGCGACCAGGTCTGCAGGGGAAGGAAGTTAGGGGCAATCGGGCCGGCTGGGGAGCAGGTAGGTGCCGATCAAATGTGCCACATTTCAAATGTGCCATATACTTTCCTAAGTCTGGCAGGGAGTGGTTAGGGGCTGATCAGGCTGGCAGACAGAAGTGGTTATGGGCAATCAGGCAGAGGCAGGCAAGCGGTTGGGAGCCAGCAGTCCTGGATTGTGAGAAGGATGTCCCTCAAGGGGCCCAGATTGGAGAGGGTGCAGGCTGGGCTGAGGGACACCGCCCCCCCCATGCACGGATTTCATGCACCGGGCCTCTAGTTAGCTATAAAAAATTCACTATTTACATAAACATTACTGTTGAATCTAAAAATACCTGTGTAACAGGAAGGAAGCCAGTGTTTGTTAAAAATTATACATCTTATAGTACCTATAAAATTATAAAACATATGAACTAATCTATTGTAAGAGTAGGCAAATCAATGGCTGTATGGAGGACTAGAGAATTCAAAAGATTATAAAAGCAAGAGGTAAATATAGGGTGTGCAAAACTAGGTTTATAGTTGTTAGTATTGAAAATATACAACTGTTAATAACACAACTGTTGGGCTTGATCACATTCACTGAAAGGTCATTGGTTTGATTCTAGATCATGGCACATGCCCGCCTGGATCTGAAGTAGTGGGCATGCAGGAGGCAGGAGACTGATGTTTCTCTCTCTCTGCCCTTCTCTCTAAAAATCAATAAAAATACATTTTAACCTTTTGCACTCAGATGTCGAGTGTGACTCGACACGGTTAGCATTGGTAGCAGGAATCAAGAAAAAAGCAAGAGAGTGCAAAGGGTTAAAATATATAAAACTAGAGGACTGGTTGACGAAATTCATGCACGGGTTGGGTTCCTAGGCCTGCCCGGCGATTAAGGCTGATCTGGGCTGCCTTCCTCAGCTGCTGGCTACCGACCAGGGCCTTCCTTCCTTCTGTACCACCCCCTGATGGTTAGCACATGTCTTAGTGAGCAATCAAACCCCTGGTCTCCCAAACTCCCACGGGGACACTATGCATATTAGCCTCTCTTATATATATATATAGAGGCCCGGTGCATGAATTTCATGCACGGGAGGGGAGGGTCCCTCAGCCCAGCCTACACCCTCTCCAATCCGGGACCCCTCGGGGGATATCCAACTGACAGTTAGGCCTGCAGGGATCAGGCCTAAACAGACAGTCGAGCATCCCTCTCGCAATCCGGGCCTGCTGGCTCCTAACCGCTCACCTGCTTGCCTACCTGATCACCCCTTGCTGCCCTCACCTGCTGGCTGGGTCACCCCTTACTGCCCTGCCCTGCCGGCATGGTCGCCCCTAATTGCCCTTCCCTTCTGGCCTGGTCACCCCTAACCACCTCTGCCTCGGCCCTGCCACCGTGGCTTTGTCCAGAAAGTCGTCCAGATGGATGTCTGGAAGATGTCCAGTCTAATTATCATATTACCCTTTTATTGGTATAGTTATTTAAAATTAGTGGTCCGGTGCACGAAATTCATGCACATTAAAAAAGAATTAATTAGAAGAAATATTTTAATATCGCTATTTGCCCTTTCTGTATAATAGAAATGTCAGAGATGAGAGAAAATTAGTAAAATATATATGAAAATCTCCCTCCTGTTAGAGTCTTGGGTACACCGTGGGACCCAGAGTCAAGTCTCTGCCCACTCACATGTGCCTCAAAATCACATGAGAACTGGACCTGGCTGGCCCCACCTCCAATGGGAAAGACCCAGACACAGCTGGCCCCACCCCCCTCAAGCCCTGCTAGGAGGGGGACACAGCCTCAGGTCCGCCATCTAGCCCTGCTGGATCGGGGGTGAAGCTCCCTGCTGATCGCACATAACCATTTACATATTAGCCTTTTATTATTAAGATATGCATTACCTATGGACACAGACAATAGGGTTGTGAAGGCCTGGGGCAGGGCAGGAACAGGGTGCAGGGGGCAATGGAGGGGAAAAAAGGAGACACTGTAATATTCTCAAGAATAAAGATTTTAAAAAAGACCAAATGGGTATAGGTGTGTTCCAATAAAACTTTATTTAAAAAGCAGGTGGAGCTGGATTTGGCTTGCAGGCTGTAGTTTGCTGACACATTTTATTTTATTTTAGATTATTTTATTAATTTAAAGAATAGTTTATTAATTTTTAGAGAGTGAGCAAAAGGGAATGAGAGGGAATAGGGTGGGGGAGAGAAACATCAATAGGCTCACAATTGGGGCATGTGCCCTGACAGGGAATTCAGAAACTTCCTGGTGTAGGGTATGATGCCTAACCAACTGAGCCACACCAGTCAGGGCTGCTGACCTCTTTTAAGTAAGTTTGCATTTCTGCTAAGACTGTGGTTGGCAAACTCATTAGTCAACAGAGCCAAATATCAACAATACAACGATTGAAATTTCTTTTGAGAGCCAAAATTTTTAAACTTAACCATTTGCACTCGCTTGCTTTTTTCTCGATTCCTTTATTCTTCTCGGGATTTAATTTTTTAAATACCCCAGATTTTACAAAGCGCGGCAGTAGAATAAAAAATTGGTTTCTTTTCATACAAACTTATTTATTTGGATTTTTTTATATTTCAAATTATTGATACATTCAAAGAGTAATTTTAATCTCTATAATTTTTCATGGTGTGACATTTTTTGAAACATTCACCCACATGAAGACCTGGTTTACATTCACGCAAATATAAATCGTCTCTCTTCTTCCTCCTTTGATTTTTCTGTTAGAACAAACAACACAATCTTTGTGTTTTGTTAGGGTGAGGTGTGATTATATGGAGCTTTCCATCTAAACGTTGCTCTAAGTTAGTGGATAATAATCTACCCCTGGAAGTTAGTGTACCATCTCTGAATTCTCCAATGAGATCATGTACTAGTTTCCTAATAAATTTCACATGCGTTATCGGTTTTTCATTTTTTTTTCTTTTTTGGCATTCTTTGTACAATATATAGGAATTTACAACACTGACCTCAAGCCCCCAGAAAAACAATTTTCGCCACCATTTTAGAGTCTTCCTCATAAAACAGTATGTGCCTGTGTAGTGATGAGCTATATCAACACCCCCCATAAACTTTGTAGAGTTGGTCACGACCTTGGGTTTGAGAAGTATTTCCTTCCCACCACCATGCACTCTCCTTTCCACAGACTCAGTCTCTGAAGTGTCCCATGTACTGAGCATTGTGACTATCCACTTGTCTTTCCACACAAGAAGCATTACATTTTCATCCCTGAAAGCCACTATCTCTCCTTTCATTAGCTTTGGATGTTTGATAACAGGTGGATTATCTTTCCTATTGGGCATTATTGTCCCTGTCAAGTGTGTTTTTTCCTTGAACAATTCCTTTGCAAGAGTGACACTAGTGTAATACCTGTCAGTAAAGAAATGATAACCTTGAGAACCAGGTACTGAGTTCTTCAATCTTTCATGAAGCTCTAAAACTATTCTGCTAGTAAAAGGGAGATCAGGTCTCACCAACGTTTCAGATGTTATTCCTCCATAATAAGGGACAAATGAATGTACGTAACCACATTTTGAATCTGAGAGGACATATAAACGAATACCCCATTTTGTTGGCATTTTAGGATTATATGTGATGAAGTGTATCTTTCCTTTGAAACCAACAACAGCCTCATCAACAGCAATCTCTCTTCCAGGACAGAATCTCTCCCTAAATTTCATTTCAAGGTATGACAAGCAGTTTACCTTCTTGGTTCTTGTTCTCAAATCTTTACTTGACTTTTGGTCGTTTTTCAAGTGTAACATCCAAAATATTTGCAAGGACCTTTCTCTTTTGAAAACAGATAGAAAAAATGGTATATGAGACTCAAAATCCATGGACCAATAACTCTGCAAGTTGGGGTGATTCAACACACCCATATTTAGTATTACACCAAGAAAAGCCTTCATTTCCTCTATCATCACATCTTTCCAATTATTCCAAGTGGATCGCTGGGATAGTTCTTTCTGGCTAATTTTATGCCTAGCATACTCATTTGTCTCATCCGTTATATTTTTAATCAACATCTCAGTAAAAAACAACTGAAAAAAGTCTATTGGTGTGGCACATCCAGAAAGAACTTGAGGTCCAACATGTAACTGACCAGTGGAGAAAGGGATTCTGCTAGGCTCTTTGTCATTCACAGATGTAGATGTCCACTTTTCTTTTTCCTGTTTTCCCCTAGAAACGTAACTTTCACTGGGTCTTATACCCGATTTCTCAATGATATCACCTGTATCTCCATCACTCTCACTGAAATAAACAATTGTACACCTTCGTTTTGCCTTTATGAATTCAATGTCACTGTCACTGTCAGTACTTTCAGCTAGATCTTTGGGCAAAGCAAGGGACTTTTTCCTTTCTGTAGTTCCACTAGGACCAACGATTTGTTCATCATCTCCACTCGCATCCTCGGAGAACTCACTTTCGTCACTATTACATTTTTCACTTTTTTCTTCGTTTTCGAAGTAAAATTCATCATCGCTGCTTTCTATGTCTTTGTAAAACTTATCCATCCTGAGGAGGGGAAATTCACTCAGAACGTGCGACTGCTAGGGGGCAAACCCATCCAACTAAACCCTGTGTCATGACAACATCTGTGATATGCTAATAGAAACCTAAACAAACCTAGGAGACGAAAAGATAAGGAAGGTTCTTTACTAAGGGAAGATGATGCAAGCTCAAAAAGGCATGATGCAACGACTCATGCCTTGGACCCTCCTACTCAAGACTGCTGCCTATGCAAAAGATAAGCTTAGGTGGTGGCATCAGTTGAGATGGCATTTACATTTTACTTGTCCTTTCATGCTAATGAAAACAAGAAAAGATACTGGAAAAATAGACAAAAATCCCCCTTCCCCCCGCGGTGAAACTACGTGTCGTGTGTGACTCAACATACGAGCTGCTACCGATGCTAACCGTGTCGATTCACACTCGACATCCGAGTGCAAAAGGTTAAACTATATAGGTAGGTGCATTATTTTTAACTTAATTAGGATACTCCTAAGTTGGCCTTTGCTAAAAACTCAAGGGGCCAAAGAGCCACATATGGCTCACGGGCCGCAGTTTGCCGGCCACTGTGCTAGGATATTATCTAAGAACTGTTTTGTTCATTCTCAGAGTGTTTTCCAAAAAAAAAAAAAAAAAAACAGCATCTAATTTTTATTTCAAATGCGCCATATATTTTCCTAAGTCTGAATATAGTAATAATAGTTTTGTTTTTAAGTTTTCTCCCCTGCATATTGTTTCCTCAAAATTCTGTTTGTTTTTGTTATAGAAGTTTTTCTCAAATAGTGATGACCCCTGATTATCTGCTCATGTCTAAGAGATTGAATAGCACAGTGGTTGCCTCTGTGGTGGGGGAGGTGTTGACTTGGACATGACGAAACTTTCTGGGGAGATGGAAATGTTATATATCTTGACTGAGGTATGGGCTGCGCAGGTGTATACAATTGTCAAGAGCCATTATACTGACCACTTAAGACCTTTGCATTTTCCTATAATTGCTTAAAGAATCTAAAAAACGGTTTATGAAAGCAAGCTGCTGAGTAGCCCTATGTGGCGAGGGATATGAGGGCTGGTTGACTCAGGGCCTCAATACAGAGTTGGGGTTGGGCTGTTTCGTTGGGAAATCTCTGATGCCAACCTATTTAGGTACTATTTTCTTGGTGAGTTGGACTCTGAAAGAGAACTAATACAAACAGGAAAAAAAAAACAATTTGGAGAAAACAGTATGCAGGGAGAAGAAAACGAAAACAAACAGTAAATAAAACAACAGTAACAAAATACTTGTTAATACAGTCAGAGATTGCAGGGAATAAATTCTGGAGTGTCCTGCCTGGAGAGGTTAGCCCTGATTTCACTGTCTGGGAGCCAGAGGGGAAAGGGCCCAGGTGATTGGACAGGAGGCAGGCTTCCCGAATTCAGGATGGAGCAGTCAAATAAGCCACTGGTGGGTCACAGGGATGCCCCTCCCAGTTACCCTGCTGTGTCCTGGGTTCAGAGACCCTGTTTTATCCTCTCAGGACAATGAACCTTCTGTATTTGTTGGGACAGGGGCGAGGCAGCAGCTGTGCGGAGTGGAGAAGGAAATGTGAGGATTAGAGCCCTTTGTAGATCAATTCTCTTGTTTTTGGCCCCAGCTTTGCTCCCACTTCAAGGGATACATAGTTCATTAACACGGGCACCTTTGGGGATTTTGTGGGGTAACCCCTGGTGTCTCTTTGCTTTTCTCACTCCTGGCTTAGGGTTTACTTCAGGGGCAATGTCCCCGGGCTGCTAAGGCACAGAACACATTCAACCTCCTTCCAGATTTAAATGTTTGTTGCGGTTGTCCCTTTTACTTTATTCTTCCTGATTCATACTGTGGGAGGCAGAATAATGGCCACCAAATGTTGCCTGCGGTGTCATCCGCCTCCTCAGGAGCCAGGAGTGTTCTGAGGGTGGGGTCTTCCCGGAAACAGCTCAGGGCCAGTGGGACTGAAGAAGTGGGGTTGTGGAATGGAGGTGGTGCCTGCTCTTCTGTGAACGGGATCAAGTGGAGCCTGCAGGCCATCAGGAGCACTCACAGCCAACCCGGCCATGTGGAGAGTACAGGTCGCCCTCTGACGGGCCCCGCCTCTCCCGATCCCGTCCCTGCTGCCACAAGTCCCCTGCCACCCGAGGCTGCTGTGCATCTAGGGAGGGGAAGCAGCCTCAGTGCCCGAGGCCGAGTTCCAGGAGGCCAGCAGCACTGGTCCGTTGGTGCCTGGACTGTCCTCTTGAGATTGACCCTGCAGGATTACTAAAGGAGCCAGTCCCCAGTTCTGCCATGCCTCCACCGCTGATTGATTGGATCTGAGGGCCAGGAAGAGGGACCAAGAGGTCTGCCTTCCAGCCGCTTGCAAGTCACTGCTGCCACTGATTTATCACCACCCGCTCCCTCAGTTCTCTAACATAGTGGTCAGGCATCTGGTTGTTGTGGCTGTTATGGACCCTGGGTTTTTACATATTAGGGTAAGAAAATAAATTCTGTGTTTTGCATACTCACAACTGTAAGCATACTTTTGCCCCACCATGGGTATGGGTAACAGAGAAGGTTCTTGCACAAGTAATGGTTTCTGAGCTTTATTTGTATGTTCAACCTCACCAAATAGTCCACATTAGAAAAGTGCTTTTCGTTGCATGTTAGTTATACATACACCTAAGTAAAGTCTTAAAATATGGTTCCAAATAAAAACATAGATATCCTTTTGTTGTTAGAAAATAAAGATGGCACCTCTATATAGACATGACCATCTCTCTCCTCATTTCCTGAGAAAAATCATTGTTGCCTGTGGCAGCAAATATTGACCAGAAGTGAAGACTACTGCCATCAGAATAATCAGGAACGCTGAATTGTCACAAAACACACAACCTGGGACTAATTATACAATTATCCTTCCTCTAGCTTTGAGTCCCTGCCTGTTGTGATAACCTTGAGGTGAACACCATATAGGGGCCCAGGGAATCCCCCAAACCATGAGATTCTTTTCACAACCAATCACTTCAGCTACAAAAAGAACAAACAAGCTTCAGGACTGGGTCATTTGTGGGTAACAGTCAGAAGAGGCAATTTTCATTCAATATACTGCCGTCTCTTCCACTCATTAGGAAAACAGTGTTTGTCCCAATATTAGTTGCACTTCACAGTGTTGTAACAAATGAAACCAGCCTGTGAAATTTCACACATCATGGCACAGGGCTCCTTTGCAGAATGTAAGACATACTATGAACATAGACTATAATTCATATTGTTCACAGAAGCACAACAAAGGACTCTTCTTCTGGGTGATCATCGACCTCACCAATAATACAGGCACCAGGTTAAAAAATTAGAAGCAAAAAGTCATGCAGATTTTCATTAAAGGACTTGGTCAGCAATACAAAATAAACCAATATGCAAAAACCGGTTTGGCTCACTGGATAGAGTGTCAGCCTGCGGACTGAAAGGTCCCAGATTCGATTCCAGTCAAGGGCATGTACCTTGGTTTTGGGCACATTCCCAGTAGGGGGTGTGCAGGGGGCGGCTGATCGATGTTTCTCTCTCATCGATGTTTCTAATTCTCTACCTCTCTTCCTTCCTCTCTGTAAAAAATTAATAAAATATAAAAAAATATATAATTCTAAGCTTAATAAAAAGGAGAAATTTAAAAAAAACAACAACAAAAAACCCCACACAAAATAAACCAATATTGGCCAAAGAGTTTTTTTTTTTTTTTTTTTTTTTTTGCCAGTATGTGTCTTCCAAAGCACAGAAAGTTTGGAAACCTACCCTATCTGTTCACCTCTGCGTATGACAGATCACAACTATCCTTTCAAATCATCCCAGGCAGTGAATATAACCCACAAAATTAAAGGTACAAAGGCAAAAAACACCTTTACTAAAAGTTCATAAACCAGAACACAGGACAGCAAGCAGTTTGTAGGTTGGTGAATTAGAACCTAAAATGACTCATCAGAGGATAATGTAGAACAATGATAGAAGCACAAAGAAAGGACTCCTCTTCTGGGGGAACCACTGACCTCACCTACATTAGAGGCACTAGGCTGCAAATCAGAACCACAAAGTTATGCAAACTTTATTTCACTGCCTTGGTCAGCAATATAAAATAAGCCATTATTGGGCCAAGAGTGATTTTTCTGACATTATTAAATGCTTTACAAAGCACAGAAAGTTCCAGACCCCACCATATCTGTTCATCTCACCATGATGATAGATCACAACTTTCTTATCAAATCATCCAGAGAGTGAAAAAAAAAAAAAAAATAAAGCTACAAAAGAAAAAAACACCTTTACTAAAGATCATAAACCAGAACAGAGGACAGAAAGCAGTTTGCAGGTTGGAGAAGAAGAGAGTAAAATAATTCATAAAAGAATAATGTGAGACCCACAATGTCCCTGAAAATGGTAACACTCCTTAGCTTAGTATGAGTAGTCTGGACAAACTCTGGGTCAGATGCATTCCCTAGTCAGAGAGAAAGGAATGAAGATCCTGCCAAGAGCTTAAAGTAATCACAATTTTCTCAAGTACAAATGAGAACACAGAATACATTTCCACTGAGCACACAGGGTTTGTGACTGATGTACACTCTTCAGGACAGCCAGGTGTTATAGGTGAAATCTCTTCAGCCACAGATGCTCGCTGTGACATCAATCGGGTAGTAGGTCTGGGCATGTGAGCAAGTACAATGGAAATACTTAAAGCCTCACTTTACTTGAAATTTATGAGGAATATATCAGAGTGAATGTTCCATTAAATGGGGTTTAGATTCAGAAAAATAGGTCCCAAAGAGTTGCCTTCAGTGTTGTTATACTAAGTGAGAAAAATAAAACATTCCCTGCATATTTAATACTTCACTCCAGTGTGAACTCTCAGGTGTCTATTACGGCTAGATTTTTGGCTAAAAGACTTCCCACATTCAGTACACTCATATGGCTTCTCTCCAGTGTGAACTCTGAGATGTACAGTGAGGTTAGACCTTACACGAAATGACATCCCACATTCTCTACACTTATTGGGCTTCTCTCCAGTGTGAACTCTGTGGTGTACAATAAGTTGAGCCCTTACAGGAAAGCACATCCCACATTCTCTACACTTATAGGGCTTTTCTCCAGTGTGAACTCTCTGGTGTTGTTTGAGGGTAGATTTATTACTGAAGAACTTTCCACAATCCCAGCACTCATATCGCTTGTCGCCATTGTGAACTCTCAGGTGCTTAGTAAGGACTGATTTTTGGCTAAAAGACTTCCCACATTCAGTACACTCATATGGCTTCTCTCCAGTGTGAATTCTCAGATGTATAATAAGGTTAGATTTTTGGCTAAAAGACTTCCCACATTCAGCACACTCATATGGCTTTTCTCCAATGTGAACTCTCTGGTGTTGTTTGAGGTAAGATTTATCACTGAAGGATTTTCCACAATCACAGCACTCATATTTTTTGTCGCCACTGTGAACTCTCAGGTGCTTAGTAAGGATTGATTTTTGGCTAAAAGACTTCCCACATTCAGTACACTCATATGGCTTCTCTCCAGTGTGAACTCTCAGATGTATAATAAGGTTAGATTTTTGGCTAAAAGCCTTCCCACATTCAGTACACTCATATGGCTTCTCTCCAGTGTGAACTCTGAGGTGTCTAGTGAGGTGATCCTTTATAGGAAAGGACATCCCACATTCTCTACACTTATAGGGCTTTTCTCCAGTGTGAATTCTCTGGTGTTGTTTGAGGTAAGACTTATCACTGAAGGATTTTCCACAATCACAGCACTCATATGCCTTGTCGCCACTGTGAACTCTCAGGTGCTTAGTAAGTGTGGATTTTTGGCTGAAAGACTTCCCACATTTATTACACTCATGTGGCTTCTCTCCAGTGTGAACTCTGGAGTGTACAGTGAGGTTAGACCTTTGACGGAAGTATATCCCACATTCTCTGCACTCATACCGCTTTTCTCCAGTGTGAATTCTGTTATTAAATTGAATGAGGTTAAAGATTCGTCTAAAAACTTTCCTACATTTCTTACATTCATAAATCACTTCTCCAGAACTGACACCCTGACTTTGAACAACTTTCAGGTTGTGGCTGGCAGCGTCTTTACATTCACCCCACTGGTGATGACTTTTTCCATCAAGAAATTCCAGTGAAATCTCACTGCCACAGTGTAGCTCTTCAGTGTTGAGAGTGGACTGGTGGTTGAGAAGCTCTGAATTATATTGCAAGTCTTCTCCAACCTCCATGTTGGTTGAAGGCAATGAAGGTAAGTAGAAGCTGGACCTGCTCACAAAGGAAGCCCTGTCCACAGCTTGTTTCCAGGGCCCCTGTCCACATTCATTCCTCTGTTGGTTTTGAGGGTTTGCACTAAAATAGCAGTCTCCAACACATGCGTCACTACAGAATGCTTTGTGCTCAAAGTATGTTGCATGTGAACCAGTCAGGTGCAAAATACCGCTTAACACAGAGAAACATGGATTACACAGATGGATCTTCTGGGTGGCTGGAGCTGTCTTAGAAGCCCTGATCTGCAACTCTCCTTGTATAGATACACTGTGATCAGAACAGGCCTCATCACCATCGATTTTATGCCAACAACCTGAAAAGTGATAAAGGGTAAGGAAATGAATGTTCAATGTGGTGGCAGTGGGAAGTCCCATTGCAAGACTGTGTTACACATCACACATTGGTTCCATGCAATTGTCAGAAAAGAGATGTGCAGGAAGGATTACTAAGAGGCTCTTTTGACTTTCTGGGCTAATGAAGATCATAACACAGGGAGGCCTCACCAGAAATAAGACACAAAAAATGGAAAGCACCACATTGATTAGAATATGGATCTCCAGCTAATACTTCAACTAACAGCATTCAGCATGGCTTGTCTGCTGGGGACAGGGATGACCTGTACAAGAGATTGGTTAGGTCTTATTCCAAGTAAAATTCAATAAAGGAGTAGCTGGTTTTGTGGACTAAATAGCACGCATGTGCACCTCATAACACATGTACAAGTCAATGTTGCAGAATACTGCAGCAGAGGCATCAGTGCAGAGGAACAGGTGACAAAGAGGTGAGCAGTTAGCACTGGACCAGAGCAACACAGCCTGCTACAGTATTCAGGGAAGAGAATATAACAAAAAACTGATTGAAGGTCTCACAAGAACAGCCCATGGTTCACATAAGTAAAGACCATAACATGGCACAGTTTGCCACAAAGAACCTTTACCTAGAGAAAGAGGGCATAAGTTGAAGCCATGCATGTGGACACTGTCAACCTGCCATGAATAGAAAGTGCACGCTGGGACCCATTAAGCTCACTGCAAGATTCCTAACTTTCTGATTCCTGTACTTTTTGAGGTAACAGTTGTTAGCGGATGTTCGTGGAGTCCTTTGCTCAGGACTTTCCATCCAGCTCATCCCTGGCATCCATAGCACATTTGACAGGACAGTGGGGAAAATCAGTAGAGGCCATGCTCTCATTGTGGGAGAGAGAAAGCTATGCTTGAGGAATAAAGGATGAGAGTCATCACGTCAAGACACTGGGATAACATCAAGGTCTTACCTACAAATGACATAAGTGCAAACACTTCCAGCATCACATCGCAGTACAGAAGTCTCTGAGCCTCATCCAGGAGCCTCCATTCCTCCTGAGATAAGACAATGGCCACATCCTCAAAGTTCACATCCTGTCATAATGGAGACAGTACAGCACAACATCAGCTTCACTCCTAAGAGTCTAAATCTGTCATACTCCATCCTCTACATCCATCTGCTCTGTCCACTCCACACATCAGAGAAAATATCAGGCCTTCATCCCATGAAAGCCACTGTCTTCTTATATTCCTACTGACATTTTGTCTTCCAACTATAATAAAGGCATTTGAGCAGATAAATATATCTGAGCTCTGGACCTCCGTGTATGCCACACTGACATTTTTCAACAGAGTGGGTGTCAAAACCATAGGGTAAAGAGAGATGCTGGCCATAAAGATAGTGATTTGATACTGGTCTTGTCAGGCAATACCCTCAGATTGTTTCTCAAAGACACCAAATACATGGCATCACACTTCACCCTCTTGACCCCAATCGCAAGGTGCTGAGGCCATAGCTTTGCACCACCTGTTGCACAGAGTTCTTTGAACAACACTTCTCTCACACAGCTTCATTCCCAGAGGCACAACTTCAAAGGTAATGCAAATTTACTGTGGCGAGGACAAATTGTTTCCTAATCACCTTTTTTATCCCTAAAATTATAGTTCACCATCTCCATAATCTCTTACCACTTACCCTTCTCCCTTACCCATGCCATTGGAGATTTTGAAGCCTGGATAACACTGATGTATGCTATCTCACTTCTATTAACTAGTGTGTCATCCCCAACAACAAAAGGCAGGTGGTTAGTTAAATGGCACCTAAGCTCTGTACCTCGAATGTAGTGCCAAAACACCCCTCTTTACAGGCAATTACCCTAAAATTCACCTTATTGCATCCTTCAGACACCACCAGAAATGGACTCTCCCGTCATTCACTCTTATGTCAGTATCAGAGTGCCGTGGCCATCAATTCACATTCCCTCTACAAGTGCACAGCACACTTTTTGTGGCCCAGCAGGAAAGCCAGTTCTTAGGCTCACACTGTCCCTTCTGAGCTACTACTACCATTACCAACCTGACCATGTTTCACTATATTAAAGTGATCTACAGCCCTGGCTGACATGTATCAGTTGGTTGAATAGAGACCCCATGCACTGGTGAAGTCACACGCCTGTGTTGTATATATTTAAAAAACATACCTACTGGTTCCTGAATCAGTTCACTCTTCATACAAAGCCTTTGAACATTCTGGAACCCATGCCCTGGAGGGGCAGTCACCAACCTTTAGGACCTCACGGAGCACCAGTGGTCCATGGATCTCCGGTTGATGACCACTGCTCCAAAAATTTCCTTACACTAGTGGTCAGCAACCTTTCCAACCTCACAGAGCACCAGTGGTCGCGGACAAATGGTTGGCGACCACTGCCCTGGAGGACATCCCACTCACTACACTGGTTGACAGGAAGGAGGTTCACTTCAGGAAGCACTAGTCGTAGCCTTAGGATTCTGGGCTTAGTATCTGTTTAAAGTACCCAGGTCCAAGGGATACAAGAGCGGCTGATAGTCCCAGGACACTATTCTCGCATAAGCCACAAGAGTGTGAAGCCCTAAAATAATCTTCATGAATCAGTACACCTAATTCACTCTGCATTTGCAAGAATTCATGGAAAGAAAATGGTCTGTTGAGAGCCTGGCAAACACAGCCAGGATCTATGGGCCCAGGCTGATCCTTCCCCAGTCCAGGATCTTGAGATGCCTGCATTATCTCAGAGCTCAGTCCTCAGTGCACAATCTTGCCAGTTACCTTATCATTTACAGGACTTTTCCTTCCTTTCCACAGCGGCTGTCCTCTGCCTTCTAGTCTGTTCTTCCTCTGAGCAACTTTAGGAAAAGTTTGAACCCTACCTCAGAAAATGTCCCTCTGTTTTTCCAACTATCTATGGCCCCAGTGTCCTGAGAATGAAAGTAAAACTCCTCGTGCAAAACCACACCTCATCTTCTTTGTTGCCTTTACACCCAAAACAGGCCTGGGTTTTCCTAATCTTCCTGACTTAGCCCCTTCACTGGCTCAGCCCCATCACCGGCTCAGCTCCATCACCTTATCCTTAGAAGTTGGCATTGCAGCCTGTGGCCCTCTTTCCCCCATCACACTCTGTGTCACCCAGGAGTGACTCAGTGTTCTGGATGCAGCTTTCTGGGCTGCCCTAAATGTAAGATGCCAGTCCCCAAGGCTGGAGGGTTAAATGGGGTCAGGCTGAGATAAAGCTTTAAGCAGAGAAGAGTCTGGGAGACACAGAGGCTCCAATCCCAGCCTGTTGGTGCACAGAAAGTCTCAGACACACCAGTGCACAGCAAGGACACTGCCTCCTAGGCCTCCTCTTAATTACAAACAGTGGACTGAAGCCGGGGAGTCCTTGAAGAAACTGAAGAGGTCAAAATGCCCGAGAGGAGGAGGAAGGAGTAAGTCCCACACTAACATGATGCACTGACACCAAAATTGCCCTTTAGCTCCACCCCTGTTGGTGCATTCCTTACTGGGTAATGGAGTTTTCAAAAATGCCAAGGGGAAGGCTAGCATCCCAGCCAATGACATTGGTGAATAAAGGTGATGTGGTTCAGCAAGTGGCCCTGGGGAAGGACAAGATGGGACCAGAGGCCTGGTTAACTGGAACAGATGGGCATATCTCCCAGGAGAGGGTTGTAGGGAGGACTGGGAGAGATCCCCCAAGGAATATATGCACAGGGGAAAATGGGAGACATCTGTAATACTATCAATGAGAAAAAATACATTTTATTTTATTTTAAATAATATAGCCCAGCTGGTGTTGCTCAATGGTTGAGCACTGACCTATGATCCATGAGGTCACGGTTCTATTCCTGGTCTTGAAACATACATGGGTTGTAAGTCCAATTCTCAGTTGGGTGAGAGTGGGGACGTGCAGGAGGCAGGAAATCAGTGATTCTCTCTCATCATTGATGTATTTATCTCTTCCTCTCCCTTCCTCTAAAATCAATAAAAATATATTTTAAAGTATATACATACATGCATACTTCATGGACATAGACAATAATGTGGTGATGGCCTTGAAATGGTGGGGGCAGGATAGAGGTAAGCAAAGGGGGATGAGGATGGAGGAAATTGGGACTATTTGCAATAGAGACTACAATAAAAAAGGTAGTTGGCCCGCATGGCATCGCTCAGTAGTTGGGCGTGGACCCATGAACCAAGGTATCTCTGGTTCGATTCCAGGACAGGGCACATCACCAGGTTTGGGGCTCCATCCCTCTAGGAGGCACACATGAGACAGCAGATCAATGACTCTCTCTCATCATTGATGTTTCTCCATCTCCCTCTCTCTAAAAAAGTCAATAAAAAAAGAATAGTGTTAAGATTGATTTGAGTCAACAGCACCAAGGTGAATGAGGGCATCACGTTTTCTTCCAAGTCCTCTAAGCAAAATAATGCCTTGGTCTGTCTTTATAGAAGATGTCCCATGCATAACTGTGTTTGGGAACAGGAAGTAGCCTACAGTGGGTCTGCCTCAGCTTGGTCAGTAGTGTTTGAGTTCATTACTTCATGTTAGAAAAGATTTCACAACAGGAGTTCAGAAGATTTTGAGGGTACATTAATTAAAGCTGGGGATAATGAAAAAGAATGTAGGCCTTATGATAGAACAAGCAACAGCAGAGAGATTAGGCGTGGCCCCTTTAGCTCTCTAGAAACATTGTGGGAAATAATTGAGCCAAAGTGAGGCTGCTGTTAGCTCACTGGGCATTCAGAGAAAAGGAGGCCTTGAGTGCAGATTCAGGGGGGTAGCCCAGGATGAGCTGCTATTGCTCATTGCTACCCTGGTTACAGGTCCAATGGGATCCCTGAAAATCTTAGGAGAGTCCAGCTGGTGTGGGTCAGTAGTTGGCTGTTAACCCATGACCCTGCAGGTCACTGATCGATTCCTGGCCAGGACACATGTTCAGGGAGATTAAACTTAAAAGGGTGTCCACAGCTGCTGTCCTGCCTTCTAGTGTGTTCTTCCTCTGAGCAATGTTAGGAAAAGTTAGAACCCTACCTCAGAAAATGTCCCTGCTTTTTTCACAACCATCTAAGGCCCCAGAGTTCTGAGAATGAAAGTAAAACTCCTCGGCAAAACCACACCTCATCTCATTGTTGCCTTTACACCCACAACAGGCCCGGATTTCCCAATCCTCCCTGATCAGTCGCACCATCACGTCCTTACAAGGTGGCACTGCAGCCTTCCACCCTCTTCCCCATCAACCATGTGTCACCCACGAGGGACTTACCATTCTGAACGCTGGGACCTGGGCGGCAGGACCTGAGAGGCGCCGCTCCCCAGGCTGGAGGTTTCAGTGGGGTCAGGCTGCGGGAACGCTGTGAACAGAGAGGATCCGGGAGGCACGGAGACGCCAATCTCGGTCTGTTGGGGCTCAAGGAGCCTCAGACACACCCTGCACTGCAGGCAGCTGCCTCCCAGGCCTCCTCCTACTCCTGACCAGTGCCCTGAAGCCTGTGACTCTGTGAACAGACCTAACAATTTAAAATGACCACCTTGAGGAGGAAGGCGGAAGTCCCGCCCTAAACGGATGCGCAGACACCAAAATGCCTTTTAGCACTGGCCACATGAGTGCAATTCCTTCTGGGTAATGTAGTTTTCTCAACCGCCCATGGAGTACTGGCATCCCAGCCAATGACTTAGTGAATAAAGGTCTTGTGGCCCAGCAAGTGACACCTGGGGAAGGAGAAGATGAGACCAGAAGCCTGGCTAACTGGAGCAGACTAACAGTTCTCTGAGGGGAAGAAGGTGGGGAGGAATGCAAGAGATCCACCAAAGAATACATACAGAGGTTAGTATCAGAGACATCCATAATACTATGAACAGTACAAAAATATCTATTTTCTTAAATTTTAAAATAATGTACCCCTAGCTGGTGCAGCTCAGTGGTTGAGCCTCGACCTATGAAATCAGAACGTCCTGATTCTTTTTTATTCTTATTATTAATTTGTAAATTATTTATTGTTTAAAGTATTACATATAACTCCCTTCCCCCCCCCCACTGAGTTCTGCCCAGCCACTCCTAGCCTCTGCACATGACCTTACCCCCCTCCCCTGTAGCATCTTGGTCCATTGACAATGCTTATATGAATGCATATAAGTCCTTTGGTTGATCCCTCACCATCCCTCCCTCCCTTGAATTCCCTGTGAAGTTTGACAGTCTGTTTGATGCTTCTATATCTCTGAATCTATTTTTGTTCATCAGGTATGATATTCATTATATTCCACAAATTATGAGGTCATGTGATACTGGTTCTTTTCTGGTCAGGACACATACATGGGTTGCAGGCTCAATTTCCAATGTGGGGTTGGAGTCATGCATGAAGCAATTAATCAGCAATTCTCTCTCGTCATTGATGTTTTTATCTCTTTCTCTCCCTTCCACTCTCTAAAATCAACAAAAATATTTAAAACAAAGTATATACATATATTCATAGGCCATGGTCTAGGAGCAGTGGGGGACTAGAAGCAGTGGGGAATGGTAGGGGGATCAAAGTGGGGAGGAGTATGGAGGGAAGTTGGGAACATCTGTAATAGACTCAACAATAAAAAATAATAGTGTGCACAGAGGGTGGTGCTTAGTGGTTGGGCATGTAGGCATCAACCAACATATTATTGGTTTGATTCCAGGTCAAGGCACATACCCACTTTGGGGGCTCCATCTCTGTAGGGGGAATGCTAGAGGCAGCTGGTCAATGGTTCTCTGTCATCGATGTTTCTTCCTCTCTAAAAAATCAATAAAGATTTTCAAAAAATGAAGTGTTAAGATTGATTTGACTTAACAAAGTAATTGTGAACCATCCATGTTTTCTTCCAAGTCTTGTAAGCAAATTCATGTCTTGTTCTGTCTTTATACAGGATGTCCCAGGCATAACTTTTAGGGAACAGGAACCAGCCTGAAGTTGGTCTGCCTCAGCTTGGCCTCTAATGTTTGAGTTCTTGACTTCATGCAGAAAAGATTTCACAACAGGAGCTCAGAGATTTTTATTTATTATTTTTCCCTTTATTGATTAAGGTATTACAAATGTGTCCTTAACGCCCCCTATAGTCCCCTCACCCCACCAATTTTGCCCTCACCCTCACCCCCTATTGTCTGCATCCACTGCTTATGCTTATTTGCATGTGTACAAGTCCTTTGGATGATCACTCCCCCATACCCACTCCCTCCCCTACCTTCCCTTTGTGCTTCTCTGTCTCTGGATCTGTTTTTGTTCATCATTATATGTTGTACATTATATTCCACAAATGAGTGAGATCATGTGATATTTATCTTTCTCTGACTGACTTATTTCACTTATCATAATCCATGCTGTTGCAAATGGTAGGAGTTCTTTCCTTTTTACAGCAGCACAGTAGTCCATTGTGTAGATGTACCAAAGTTTTTAAATCCACTCATCTTCAGATGGGCACTTAGTCTGATTACAAATCTTAGCTATTGTTAAGTTGTGCTGCTGTGAACATAGGGGTACAATATCCTTTCTGATTCGTGTTTCTAGTTTTATGGGATATATTCCTAGAAGTGGGATCATTGGGTCAAATGGCAGTACCATGTTTAGTTTTTTGAGGAAACTCCATACTGTTCTCCACAGTGGCTGCACCAATCTGCATTCCCACCAGCAGTGCACGAGAGTTCCTTTTTCTCTGCATCCTCACCAACACGTGTCATTTCTTGATGTGTTAATGATAGCCATTCTGAAAGGTGTGATATGGTACCTCATTGTTGTTTTGATTTGCATCTCTTGGATGATTACTGACTTTGAGCATGTTTTCATATGTTTCTTGGCCTCCTTTATGACTTCTTTGGAAAAGTATCTATTTAGGTGTGTTGCTCATTTTTTGATGGGGTTGTTTTTCTTCCTTTTGTTAAGTTGTATGAGTTCCCTGTAAATGTTGGAGATTAAACACTTATCGGAGATGACATTGGAAAATATGTTCTCCCATGCAGGGGGCTTTCTGAATATAGCCCTTGTGTCCTATATTCCACTAGTTACCAGTCAGCAGGGTCAGGCATTCTCTGATATCATCCAGCATGTTCACCATGTGAAATAACAGGATTCTCCACGCACCAAAGTCTCTACACATACAGAAAACCTAAATATTCCCAGTATTAATTAGATATGACAGAGGTGAGTACGTCTCCCTTTCCAACTGGACCTTCGACACCACTCCATGCCTCCTCCTCCAGGCTCAGCATGCGCTTCAGAATGAGGGCTGTTAGATGTGCAGCACTGCAGAGAGAGATGTGCGGTGGTCTTTTTCCAAGGATCCAGATGGCTGCTGGCTGAGGAAGTCCACCTTGACTTAGAAGATGAGAGGATGTGCTTACAGGGAAGCTCCAGTGCTGTGGCGGATTGCTCTGTGCTGTATCCACGAATCTGTTTTGCCGTGTATCAATACTGAACACTCAGACTGGTTTTTAAAGCGTATGCCCTGTGGGCGTGTGCATGCTACCGTGTATATTGATGTGTTGATTTTAAAAGTACTGACTCTTTCAGAAAAAAAACTACAGCTTGTTGAGAAGAAGGATCCCTGAGAGTAACTTGCTGCCACAATTTACAGGTGTTTGCAATGACGTTTGGTCTGTTTCATTTGTGCAGGTCAGAGCTCCCTTTCTGGAGGCCACAGTGAGGAAGTTTTATGACATCTATAAAAAGGGAAGCGAGGGCAAAGAGTGTAACAACCTCTTCACCATCATTGCCCATTTGTGTGACTTCCACCGGGTAAAGTCTCTCCTCATATTCGACATTTTGGAAAAAGTTACTGGAAATTTCGCAGAGAAAGATATGGAACGGATCCTATTAATGCTGAGAAATGAGGACTTTTTGAAAATAAAAGATGATGTTTTGTCACTGGAAGTGAATACAGAGAAACAAGACTAAGCCAGCGGGGCAGGCACCAAGTTCCAGGACAAGACCAGGTATGAAGGGTCACTCAACCTGCCTCCTAAGTGCCTAAATCCTCAGAGGCTGATCAGCACATAGAATACACTGCTTAAAACTACCAGTACTTTTGCACTCTTTAAAGAAAAAATAAAAAAAAATAAATATTAGCCCAGCCTGTGTAGCTCACTGAGTATCGAACATGCACCAAGAGGTTACTGGTTCGATTCCCAGTCAGGGCACATGCCTGGGTCTCAGGCTTGATCCCTGGTGAGGCACTTTCCTGGGTGGAGCCATCCACCCCCATTTCTTGGACTCCAGTGAGCAAAAATGCAGTGAAGTCTTGAGGATAGCAATCACTTTACAAAAGGCAGAAATAGTCACAGTCTCCACATCACCATGGGCAGGCTGGGCAACTCTGTCCCAAGGTGGCCTGCCGGTGCAGCCCAGGAGGGATGGTGCGGGAGGCCTGGAGGCTCTGGGGGCAGGGCACTCACTTGTCTCATCTTAGCTTGTCTTAGTTTTATTATTTTGTTTTGTTTTTGTTTTCTTTTCTTTTTCCTTTCCTTTTTTTTTTTTTTTTTTTTTTAAGGAAAAGGTGAGCCACAGTCAGGGCAGAAAAAGGCAGTCTGTGCTGCTGACAAAAGGTAGTCAAAATGAACTACTATAAAAACAGATAATAATATGGTTAAATCTTAGTAATATTGCATTAAGTGAAAAATTAAGTTCACGAAGATCGTTAAGCATGATTTCATTTTTACATTTAAAAAATTTTAAAAAAATATGTGTTTGTATTAGTCTAGGTTATGACTACATTAGAAAACCTAACCCTTTGGAGCAAGTTAATCTGCTTTTAAAATAAAGTCTCAGATGGTGGTCTCTTGGGTGTCAAAATGGGTTGTGGATTCAGCCCTGCAAAGAGGAATTCTACTTGCTTCTGCTGTGCCTTTTTAGAAGAAAATTTCTGCCCTGTGGCTTTCCAGACTTCCAATCGAGTCACCCTCCCCTCTTACAAAGTCCTCTTTCCTCACTATTGCTCCTGCCAAGACAATGCCTTTTCTCATTGACACTTTCTCTGTGGTTACACAGCACTGCAGGGTTGGCAGCAGGGACAAGGGAGGTTGTGACCTGACTTCTTGCCCTGCATGAGCTCCTGTTTGCCACTTTTCTTCTCTGCTCTGGGTCACCTGTTATCAGTGAAACAGGTATCAAGGAAACATGGCTTCATGTCCACATACCCTCAATAGGCTAAGAAATTTAAAAAAGGATTTATTATCCTTCCTAAAGTGATAGAAATTCAGGAGTCAGTGATGAAAACAAACTATTGGGATTAGGGTGGCAGTTAGAGCAAGATTATCATCACTTTTTGTCCCTTTTGTCACTGCTTATCTTTTCGATTTGCTTTGCACTTAGAATTTAAATGCATTCTCTAATCTGGTTTATGGTTTCTCCTAAAATACTACAACTCATGGATCGTGGACCATATGTTGATGCACATACTTTATTGATTATTGATATTATCCTATTGGTCCTTTACATTTTTGTTGATCCAGAATATCTGTTTCAGATTTTAAATTTGTATTAGACAGAGCTAAAACATGCATATTTAGTTTATTGTCTTATTATTATCCCATACCCTGTACTAGGTTTTATTTTTTCATGTTCCTGAGCCACTATTTCTTTAAATTAAATTTCTGCAGTATAGAGTAATCATGTCTAACAAAAAGGATTTTAAAACAACATTCATTCCACTCATTTATTCATTTAAAAGCAGTATTGAACTTTTGCTATGCTAGAGTCAGAGTAAGAACAAATAATACAGGTTCTTTTCCCTCAAGGTGTTGGTGCTTGGTAGAGGAAAGGAGTAAAAGAATATTCAAAAAAAAGCTCCCCAATTTGATGAAATAAAAACTACAGGAAGATTGCCATTATTAATTTCCATCCTTTTATAAATGAACTAGGGGCCCAGTGCACAAATTTGTGCACCTTGGAAGGAACTGTGGGCCATGAGGCTGCGGTAGGCACAGGGGCAGGTCTTGAGCCATCTTCTGTGCTCCCATCTGGCCCCTCCTGCCATGGCCCCCAGTCTTATGTCTGCCGGAAGCCCTACTCCCACCGCCTTCAGCGGGTGCAAGCAGCGATTGCAAGCAGCGGTTGCTGCCCTGATTGCCCCTCAGGAGCAGGGGGAGGTGGAGAAGCCTTAAGGGGTTATCAGGGCCGGCAGCCGCCACTCGCACCAGCTGATGACGCCTAGTGATCGGGACCAGTTCCAGGCACCAGCAGTGGGTGCGAGTGGTGGCTCCGGCACTGGCTGCAGGTGCAAGCAGGGCCAGCGCTGGGAGCAGGTGTGAGTGCCGTATGGGACCATGGCACGGGAGCAAAGAATTTTCAGTTACCAGAGGCTCGCCCTGATGACAGTGACTGGCACCCTGCCTTGGTCTGGTGCCTCCGCTCACCTGCTCCACCATCCCACTGCGTTCAATGCCCGCCGTGTTCCACACATGCCCCCTGGTGGTCATCACACGTCATAGTGACTGGTTGTTCGGTCTATTTGCATATTAGCCTTTTATTATATAGGAAGGTTTGGTAAACACCATTTGATGTAACTTAATTAAATAAGTATATTTTTTCTTTTTAAAAATACATTTTTATTGATTTCAGAGAGGAAGGGAGAGGGAGAGAGAGATAGAAACATCAATGATGAGAGAGAATCATCAATCAGCTGCCTTCTGCACACCTCCCACTGGGGATTGAGCCCACAACCTGGGCATGTGCCCTAAGCAGAATTAAACCTGGGACACTTCACTCCACAGGCCAACAATATCCACTGAGCTAAACCAGCCAGGGCAAATTAAATAAGTACATCTTAAAGACCTACTAGGGGGAGTCCTTGGGATGAACTAGACAATGTTCCAGTCCTCAAGGAGTTGAAAGGGATGGTCATGTGGATTTATATTTCCCTGTACTCCCAGCCTTTCCCAATTACAAACCGACAGGGTTCTTGAGAAAACCAAATTTAAGGAATTGAGGATGGCACACACAGGATCATTAAGTTCTCCAGGTTTATGTAGTCTTTTCCAGGTGCATAAACTTCTTCTTTCTAGTATCCCCAATTATTCCTGTGATGGCTTAAAACATTTAATTGAAATGCCAGGAGTTGTGATTGCTAGTCTCTAGGCTAGCTTTATAAGTGGAATTACCCTTATGCTATCCTCTATAAAACAAAATATTGAAGAGTTGCCCGGCTTTGTATCTTGATGAATAATCATTGGGATAAGACATATTTCTCTGAAATGGAAAATATTGTTTAAACTTCTTGCTGGACTTGGCTAATAGTTTCAGTGTTTGCTGAAATTCATAATGATTTCTCTTGAATGGATCCTTTTCTTTTGATGGCCCTCCTTATGTAAACCATCTTTATTTGCTTTGGAGAGTCTATTGCTAGCAAAATTACTTGTTCATATTAGAATGATTTCTTATTCCAGTGGGAGGGGAATAACTGCTGATCCCCTTCCTTTTTTGGCATCTAAATATTAAGTAAGAGTACAGTACCTGCCCTAGACTTGTAGGCTTCATCTTCAGAAAACTGTAAAACCCCAGACATATTTTTGGACTCCTGGGAATTCAACATGTTCCTTAAAACATGATCTTTATTATAGAAAATTCCTTGTAATTTTCTAAATTAAAGCATGGATTTTCCTCTTCCCAATAAGTTACTCCACTTTAAAACTTTTTAATTTAATTCTAAAATATAGCATTACATTAGTTATGTTGTTAGATGATTCAATATTTACTTTCACTCCATTTTATATGAAACCAAAACACCTATTTGATTCACTCACATGAATGGTAATTTGTGAATAAGAGAAAGAAAAGCTGGTGTGGTAATGGTTAGAGTGTTGGCTTGCACACCAAGGGTCACAGGTTTGGTTTGAGGTCAAGTACATGTATCTGGGTTGCAGGTTCAATCCTGAGTGCAGTAGGCAACTGATCTCTCTCTCTCTTTCTCTCTCTCTTTCCCCCTTTCCTCTCTCTGGAGATAGATGGAAACAATATCCTTGGGTGAGGATTAACAAAAAAAAAAAAAGAAAACAACCAAGATGGTGTCATAGGTAAACACCTGTACTTGCTGCATCTCCCAACCACATCAAAACTCCAACTATAAGACAAAACAAATATCATCCAGAACCACAGAAGGAAAGAAAAAAGCACATTGAGACTGGTAGGAGGTGCGGAGGTGTGGAAGTGCGGAGGTACAGAGGCGCTCATGAAACGGGCTGGCAACTGGGTGTGCTGTTGTTGTTTTTTCAATTGGGAGGGAGATACAAGCTCCCGATTGCTCTGAACTCCAGTTCTGGGTGATACTCTGGGACCCAGACTCATACGGGGAGAAACTGGACTGTCTGGCATCGGGCCGAAATGTGAGGGCAGTTTTGTCTCAGAGGTGCTCACAGTGATCATTGTTACTGCACAGGGCTGTGGGACACAGAGACCCGGAGACCTCTCCGGGGCAGGGCGGACTGGCAGCCATTACTGTTTGCTCCACCCTGGTGATTCCCTGAAACCCTGCCCCACCCAATTTGCAACCTCACCCAAGCTGTGCACAGCGGCTTTTGCATATGAATGGCCTATCCTTTTGCAGCCTAAAACCTAACAAACTGCAGCTGGGTCAGAGAGCTCCAAAGCCTCCAAAAGAAGGCCTAAGGCCCTGCAGCATCTTGCATTGCTTCACAGCTGGGCCTCATCTGGGCACTTCCAAACCCCAAACAAAGAGGAGGAATCTGCAGATCTCTCTGTAGCTCCTGCTGGGTGGCAGCAGGCAGTGGCTAACTTTGCACCTCCTTGGAGATCCAAAAGCCAGGGTACCCAGTGGTCAAAGTGAGACCATACCAGATTTTAACTCTTCACATCCATAAGTGACACGCTCAAGGGGCAGACTCAGTGAGCATCAAAGCACCATTGAAGCAAGTCCTTCCCCATAAGGATGTGTCCAGTACAGCAGTTCTCCCATTGTAGACACAACTGGTCCTCACAGCCAATTGGCCTGGAGGTCAATTCATCACAGTGATACCAACAGCAATCAAGGCTTAACTACAAGAAGACTGTACACACAGCCCACAAAGGGGTGCACCAAGAGTGTCCACCTCAGGTAATTGGGGAGGCTGAGCCACTGGGCCCTATAGGACACCTAGCAGACAAGGCCACTCTATCAACACAGGGAAGCAGCCAAAATGCAGAGACAAAGAAACATGTCACAAATGAAAGAAATGGAGAAAAGCAAACTACTAGATATGGAGTCAAAACCACAGTTATAAGGTTAGTCAAGAATCTTCTAGAAACCACTGATAAATTTAGCGAGATATTCGAGGATATGAAAAAGGACCAACTAGAAATTAAGCATACACTGACTGAAATAAAAATATTATATAGAGATCTAATAGCAGACTAGAGGATCCTAAGAATCAAGTCAAAGATTTGAAACACAAAGAAGCAAAAAACACTCAACCGGAAAAGCAAAAAAAAAAAAAAAAAAAAAAAAAGAAAGAATCCAAAAATATGAAGATAGTGTAAGGAGCCTCTGGGACAACTTCAAGTGTATAACATCAGAATTATGGGGGTGCCAGAAGAAGAGAGAGAGCAAGATACTGAAAACCTATTTGAAGAAATAATGACCGAAAACTTCCCCCACCTGAAAGAAATAGACTTACAAGTCCAGGAAGCGCACAGAACCCCAAACAAAAGGAATCCAAAGAGGACCACACCAAGACACATCATAATTAAAATGCCAAGGGCAAAAGACAAAGAGAGAATCTTACAAGCAGCAAGAGAAAAACAGTTAGTTACCTACAAGGGAGCACCCATATGATTATCAGCTGATTTCTCAATAGAAACTATGCAGGCCAGATGGGAGTGGCAAGAAATATTCAAAGTGATGAATAGCAAGAACCTATAACCAAGATTACTCTACCCAGCAAAGCTATCATTCAGAATTGAAGGTCAGATAAAGAGCTTCACAGATAAGAAAAAGCTAAAGGAGTTCATCACCACCAAACCAGTATTATAGGAAATGCTGAAAGGTATTCTTTAAGAACAGGAAGAAGAAGAAAAAGGTAAAGATAAAAATTATGAACAACAAATACATATCTATCAACAAGTGAATCTAAAAATCAAGTGAAAAAAAAATCTGATGAACAGAATTAACTGGTGAATATAATAGAATCAGGGGCATATAAAGGGAGTGGATTGACAATTCTTGGGGGGGAAGGAGTGTGGGGGGTGCGGGAAGATATTGGACAAAAATCGTACACCTATAGAAGAGGACAGTGGCGGGGGGAAGTAAGGGAAGAGAGTGGGGTGGGAACTGGGTGGAAGGGAGCTATCGGGGGAAAAAAGAACAATTTTAATAATCTGAAAAATAAAGATTTATTAAATTAAAAAAATAAAAAGAGTATATCCAAATGGTCGATAAACATGTGCTAATCTTATTATTAAGCAGGTAAAGTACAATTAGAAACACAATGTGGTGACATTGTATATTTGTCAAAATGGTCAAAAATTAAAATACAAATGGTGTCAAATGTTGGTGAGGAAGTGGAGTAATTCTAGCTCTCAGATGCTATTGGTGGGGGTGTAAACTGCAACAACCACTTTGGGAAATTGCCAGTATATTCTAAAGTGAAACATGGACATTCCCTATGACTAGGCGACCATATCCTGATTTTCCCGGAACAGTTTTGGCTTGTGCATATTTTCTCAAAATGCTTTTTAGGTTAGCATTTGTCCTAGACTTTTTCAGTTTGAAACAAAATTTTGTTTAATAATTGCATTAAAATAAGACAGGAAAGGTTTAGTGGGCTTTCTTCTTCCAGCTCCTGCCAGGATTTGCCTAGTAGTGTGGGAAGTATAAATAGTAGAGTTCATACTTTAACACATTGTTAAATCTTAAAGGCAACCAGGAATAACACACTTTCTTTCACTAACTCTCTCCTGATGCCACATAACTAAACTTTTCCTTTGATAGACACCATACAGTGCTTTAAAAATAAATATTCTTTGTCTTGAATTGTTGTAAAAGAAGTTCTGGCCACTTGGTATAAAACCAGCCAATTGTGCAATGGTCCCTACCCACTGTCCTGTGAGAAGCATGAAGCCCATAAACTACCAGCTGGTGTGATCAGTGGGAAAGTTGAGAAACTGTATTTAGGAGTTTTTAAAATATGTACAGAAAATAGAAGCTGAGCTGTCCTAGTTAAAGAGTGAATCGAGAGTAGTGTCAATGCTCTTACCATGGTGGTTTTGTTATCTATTGTATGGTGTAAATCTACAATTGTTCATTAATCATGCCATTATTTTGTAATGCTTTTTAAATTTCACAATAAATTTCGTTGAGAGCAATGAGCTAAAAAAAAATAGAAGCGCATATTTAATTAAAACAATTACGTACTGTTGCTGTTTCTCAAGGAAGGTGATGATAAATGTATTATTTTCACAAAATATCTGTTGACATCAACTATCCATCACAGGGTGATATCACTGATCACAGAACAAATGGACTGAAGAAATGTCTGCATACATATTAAAGTGGTAGGGATTTTAGGAGGGCTGTAAGCAGTCACAAAAGGTGAGTTTACATGTCATTCCATGAAGCATGACTTTACATGAAGATCAAATGACCATTGCAAATTAATTTTATTCATTTTAAAATTTCTAATTTTCTTGTGCAAACACAAAACATGAAATGATAGCTGTCAGTGTGTTCAGTCCATTAGCAGAACAAGAACTTTTAATTTATTTTTTGTTAATCCTCACTCGAGGAGATTTTTCCCTTGATATTTTTTAAATTGAGAGGGGGGGGGGGGGGGGGAAGAGGGAGAGAGAGAGAGAGAGAGAGAGAGAGAGAGAAGCATCAATGTGAGAATGCCTCTCACAGGTGCCCCAACCGGGTCAGGGACTGAACTCACAACTGAGGTACGTGCCCTTGACTGGGAATCAAACCCAAAACCCTTTGGCACAAAGGTTGATGATCTAACCACTGAGAAACCCCAGTTAGGGCAGAACAAGAACTTTTAAAACAGTTAAATGATAACAACAGTATAGCAACGTCATTGATGCCTCAGAAGACTGATAGTTAAGCCTTTTCAAGTACACCCCTCTCTAGCACCCTAGATCCCACTTTACGCTCCACCATTCTGAAGTAAAAGACATCTTAAGACTGTATTTTTGTAAATAATAGTATAGTACAGTAATTTGTAAACAGCAAAACCAAGCCTCATCGTTTGAAATACTTCTACAGCATTGCTGTTACATGTTCTACTTTACTACTTTAATTAGTATTAAAGGATAAAATAAATATGTCAATTACAAAATTTTCCTGAGGCATTGTACTTTTATATTTTACTAGAGGCCTGATGCACGAAATTCATGCAAGAGTAGGCCTTCCTTCCCCCAGCTGTCGGCTCTGGCACCAGGGACCCAGGCTTTTCTCTGGCTGCCGGCAGGCACCTGAGACACAGGCTTCCCTTGCAGCCCCTGGCTTTGTCTGGAAGGTCGTCTGGAAGGAGGACTGGTCTAATTACCATATTATGCTTTTATTATTATAGATGCTTCACTTCAACCTATTTTTTCTATACCTTGGGACAGTTCCCAAGTTTCTGTGTAAAGTTATCAAGGGCTCAGTAGATGGCGCTGCTACATTGTCTTTTTGATCAATTTTTGGAGTTGTTGTTTTCTAGGACCCTCATCAGAAATTTGTAATCTTAGCACAGGGGTTGGGAGGAAAAGCCAGATCTCTTAACCTAGTTCTAACTAGGTACCAACTGAGATTCTAAGTCTCCTTTTTTTCAAATCCTTTAAAAATTTTGTGTCTTGAGTAAACAGAGATATTGTCTAAACATCCATTACTTGGGTATTCATCTTTAATACCTGTCATCTGAGATTCTGAATGTATTCTGCTAATATTTTCTCTCCAGGTCTTAAAATCTAGGTAAGTAGATGAATGCCCTCACAAATCCTTTACTATTTTTTTCAGAACATAAAACAACAAAGTCCAGAGAAGTCATGTTATTCTGAAATTGAGTTTTCCCTCCCAGAAAACAGCCTTTCAATTTTTAAAATATTGCTAACACTAACAAATAGGATAAACTCTATCTGATGAGTGAACAAATGTGTGACAAGCTGGCTGACTGCAGCATCTTTCCTGCCACCCCCAGGCCTGTTACTAGAGATGGCTAATAGGCAACTTGTTCAATTTTTTTCTTTGTCTTATTATTAAAACTAGGGGCCCAGTGCACGGATTCATGCACCTTGAAAGGAACTGTGGGCCACGAGGCTGCAGTGGGCACAGCGGCAGGTCTTGGCCCATCCTCCATGCCCCTGCTCAGCCCCTCCTGCCATGGACCCTGGTCCCCTGTCTGCTGGCAGCCCTGCTACCACTCCTGCTGCCACTGCTCCCATGTGCTGATGGAGTGGAGCGATTGGGGTCATCAGCATCAGCAGGTGCAAGTGGCAACTGCTGCCCCGATCGCCCCTCAGGAGCAGAGGGAGGTAGAGAAGTCCTCAGGTGTGATTGGGGCCAGCAGTCACTGTCCACACCCACTGATGGCACCAAGTGATTGGGACTGGCACTGGGCACCAGCAGCAGGCAAGCTCGGCTCCGGTGCCAGCAGCAGGTGCGAGTGGGCCCATTGCCAGCAGTGGGTGCGAGAGGTGGCTGTCGGCCCTGATCGCCCCTCAGGAGCAGGGGGAGGTGGAGAAGCCCTCAGGGATGATTGGGACCAGCAGCAGCCACTCGCACCCACTGATGGCGCCGAGTGATCAGGGCCAGTGCCGGGCACCAGCAGCGGGTGTGAGCAGGACTGGCGCAGGCAACAGGTGCGAGCACCGGGCAGGACAGCGGCACATGGGAGCAAAGAATTTTAAGTAACCACCAGAGGCTTGCTCCGATGACAGCAACTGGAGACCCGCCTTGGTCTGGCGCCCCTGCTCACCTTCTCCACCAACCCACCGCAGCTGATGCGCACCATGTTTTATGCTCTGCTGCCTGCTGCTGACATTTGCCATGTTGTGCACGCCCCCTGGTGGTCAGCACACATCATAGTGAAGGGTTGTTTTGTTCGGTTGTTCCACTGTTTGGTCTATTTGCATATTGGGGTTTTATATATATATATAGATTTCAGGGCTACCAAAAAGTATAGCTAATCTAACAAACACACGCTTTAGAAAAAAGATCACAGGTACACTTGAACACCATATGCATTATTCCTATTTGCACTCATTGTTCTCACTCCTTAGTATTTTAAGTTCAGTTTTTCTGTTCGTCTTGGTCATCTATGCTACTGACTTTGTTCTTTTGTTTTTAAACCTCATCCAAGAATATTTTTCCCATTAATTTTTAGAGAGAATAGAAGGGAGGGAAGAAAGGGAGAGAGAAACATTGATGTGAGAAGAGAGATACATCTATTGGTTGCTTCCCACCCATACCCAACAGGGACCTGGGATCGAACCTGCAACCCAGGATGTGTCCTTGACTCCTTGAACCAGTGACACTTTGGTGTGCGTGCTGACACTCTAACCACGGAGCCACACCAGCCAGGGCCTGACTTTGCTCTTTTGTACTTGCTTTTTTCCCATTCAACATTATGTTTTGGAAAACTACCCACATTTATATCTAGTTTATTCATTTTTACATTTGCACCTTGAGTACATTACCATTCTTCCACTGATGCATATTTATATCACTTCCAAATTTCCACTACAGACAACACACATCGTTGTTTGTTTGTGTGAGATATTCCTATAAAACTGTTTATTTCATGCACCTTAGGTATTTCATAAAAACAATAAAACATAATAACCGATATCTATAGTCATGGCAGCCAGTTTATCTTCCCATTTCCTCATTAAATGTAGCTTGTGTTATTTCTTATAGGCATTAATAATTTTAAGATATTAGAAGGCCTTAGCCTGAGAATTTGAAAAAGTTTCAGCATGTCATTCAGCCTCTCAGAACTTCAATTTTCTAAACATCAAGGAGTAGAACGGTACGGTTGTAGGCGTGCACAGATTCCACTTGACTTCAAATCTCTATGTTTAAGAACTTTGGTTGCTTGTTAACCTCCCAAGACTGTCAACACGCCCCCACTTTTTAAAAGAACTTTTTGTTATTGAAATTTAAAATATAAAAGAAATAGAGAAAATAGAATAATGAACTTTTATGTTCTTACCATTTAGTTTTAACAATTATTATTAATTCATAGCCCTCTTGAATCATACATGCCTATTTGCCCACACACTCGCCTCTCTCCCAGATTCTTTGAAGCATATATTGTCATTCTAGGATCGTAATCTGAAAGATAAGAATTTTTTCTTTTAAATAATGGCAATAATATGATCACACAAAACTAATTAATAGTCAGTCCTTATTAATAAAATAACCAGTAAGGGTACACATGTTCATAATTGTCTCATAACATTTTTATGGTTTATTTAAGTCATATCCAAAATTGCAATTGTTGGTATATCTTTTAAATGTCTTTTAAAATACGGATTCCTTTGCCATTTATTTCCTCTCTCCTTTATATTTATTTACTAAAAAACTGGATGGTTTGTCCTTCAGAGTTTCCCACAGTTTGGATTTTGCTGTTGAGTGAGTCACAGGTTGTTCACCTTGCTCTTCTGTATCTGTATTTTCTGAAAACTGATGTCAGATCTTGATAAGATTTTGGGGTCCCATGGCTTGCAAAGTGCTCTCTTTCCAGTTAAAAATTTTGAGCTTCCCTATGAGGATGAAGGTCACATTTCAAACAACATTCCCAGTTATTCATGTATATGTTCTACGTGATTTCCCCCTTCTCTCTTTATCTAAATTCAATGATAATATTCAAGGAGAGTTGTTAGATTGAACCATTTCTAGCATAAAAATAATAATTTCTAAGCCCAAAACAACTCCGCATGTATTTTGGATTCTACAAGTCCCTGTTCTTCTGTAATTGGTAACCTAATTTTATTTTTCATCCATCCATTGCATTCAGGATTGGAGTCAAAAACCTTAAACATTCTTTTTATTGTTCTATTTAATCACTAAAAAATAAACCAGATCTTTTTCCATGTTGCCAGATTATTTAGCTGAATTAGGAGAAGGCACAACAAATAGAGTGCAAGCTAATTCCTCCCTTCAAACCTCAGAGGAAAGTGATAGGACATTTTCTCCAAATCCACAGTCTTGGTGAACATTCATTATGGGGGGAGATGTCTATAATACTGTTGAAATGTAATTTATTATTTACCTCTTTTTAAATTCTGGATGCAGCAACCAAACCAAACTAAGAAACCTAATACCATAAAGGAAAAGAACTTCTGGTTTAATTTGACATAAACATTATAAACCTAGAGTAGAATTTGGCATTTCAAAAAAAAAAGATATTTTTTAGTGATTTCAGAGAGGAAGGGAGAGGGAGAGATAGAAACATCAATGATGAGAGAGAATCATTGATTGGCTGCCTCCTGCACGCCCAGTGCTGGGGATCAAGCCCACAACCTGGGCATGTGTCCTTGAATGGAATTGAACCTGGGACCCTTCAGTCTACAAGCAGATGTTCTATCCACTGAGCCAAACCAGCTAGGGCAGAATCTGGCATTTTTATACTTAGTCTTGGTAGCTAATGGGTTTCAAATCATCACCAAAACATAAACAAAAAAGGGGGAAAGCTTTCTATTATGTTTCTAAGCCTTGGGATGGAGTTTGGTGAATAATAATGTACATATACTCCAAATTTCCTATATAAAGCTAGGTGTGTTTGAGTAGGTGAGGTATGTGTTAATATAAGCATCCTTCTTGCTTTTTATCATGTTACTAGAGGCCCAGCGCACAAAATTGCGCTAGACCTAGACCCACCGCACTGGTGGAACCTCAGACCCACCCTGTGTGAGCTGCGGTACCCCAAGCACACCCTGCCCAGCATGAGTCCCGCCAGCCCCGCTTGAGCCCTACCAGTCCTGTGTGAGCCCCTGCCAGCCCCACACAAGCTGTGCCACCCCACATGAGCCCTGCCTCGCCATGTGAGCCGTAAGTCCCAGCCCATGAGAGATGCTCCATAGACCTCCTGGTGACTGGTTGTTTGGTTGTTCTATGTTAGGGCATGATGGCCACAGGCCTTTTATAATATAGATGGCAAATTTTCTTATGCAGTCATACCTTGAAGATATTGTATGTTGGGTTCCAGGCCACCACAATAAAGCAAACCACATGAATTTTTGGTTTCCTAGTGCATGTAAACTTATGCTTACACTATACTGCAGTCTATTAAGTGTGAAATAGCATATGTCTTTAAAAACAATATACATACATTAAAAATACTTTATTGTTAAAAATGCTAACCATTGACTGAGTATGTTAAAAAAAAAATAGTGCCAAGAGACTTGCTTGCTGCAGGGGTGCCACTAATCTTAGATTTGTTAAAAAAAAAAAAATAAAGGAATATCTGTGAAGACCAATACCAGTAAATCAAAGTGCAGTAAGATGCGGTATGCTTAAATTCAGTTTTGGGGTTGGGAAGCATTATTTAAGTCTTTGCTTCTCATAGTCATTTGAAAAATTATCATTTTAATTATCTTTACTAGAGGCCAGGTACACAAAATTCATGCACGAGTGGGGGTCCCTAGGCATGGCCAGCGATCAGGGTCAATCAAGTTCTTCCCCTCCTTACCTCCCTTCTCCTCCCTCACTGCCCCAATCCACTGCCACCCATCCCTGGTTCCCCACCCCAGCCTGGGGCCTGGCTCTGATCAGGTGATAGGGGCCTGCCAGCCTGGGGGAGGGACCAGGAGGTGGGCCAGCAGGAAGGGCCAACTACCACCACAGAGGGTGGGTCGTGGGCCAATAGGGGCCTGCTGGGTGAGGGGAGGGATGGGTCAGGGACACAGGAGATTGCCCATTGGCCCAAAGGAGGGAGCTGGCCCTCGCCCCCCCCCCCCCCCCGGGAAAGGGCCGCATCTGCCGCCATCCACCCCCGGTTCCTGATCCCAGCCCAGGGGCCCAGCCCCAATCAGGTGATCAGGGCCTGCTGGCCAGGGGGAGGGACCGGGAGGTTGGCTCACATGCCCCATTGGCGAATGAGGCCTGTGGGCTGAGGGCAGCCCCTGTGTTGAGCATCTGCCCTCTGGACACACAAAGAAAGTATTTTGCAGAACATAGATATTAACTAACTTTTTTTATGATGAACCATTGGGCTTTCTATAGTTACAATAATTTTCATGAATAGTAATTATGAACCATTCTTGAACACAAAGGGTTCACTAGCAATCTTGCATACAATGGTAGATGTAGGGCAGTAAGCAGATATAGGGCACACTTACTGAATCAACTAATTCCACCAGACAAAGGAGAAGAAAGGCTAATTAAATATGCTGGATGACACAGCAGGTTAGGACTGGGAGGGACCCCAAAATTACTTCATCAATGGGAAAACCAGGGCATAGAGGGGGTAACTGAGAAGTTTAACATCTCAGACCTCATTAGAGGTGGAGTAGGAAGTAGAACCTAGAAACCCTGTTTCTGAGACCCTTTTTGATCCATTCTAATGACTTACTAAGCATTAAGGACAATAGGTAAAACCACCATTATGACCAGACAATGGTGACTCGAAATGAAGGCTATAGTATGTTTATGGCCTCAGATCAGAACACAGACTTCAGATACAAAGGTGTATTAAAATAACATTTTTATGCTTTTTCAATTACACACTTGAAGAATAACAGCACCTTCAACAGAATTATCTTTTAAAAGTGTGGTGAACTATAGAAAAACACACATACAATACAAATACTTCCATTGGGGGATTAGCTACCAGAGGGTCACAAATGTACTTTCTCCATTTAGGATGAGCATTATCTGATCTATTATTGAGATAACTTACTCCCTGGAAGGATCCCACCCCTTTCTGCCTGTTTCCACTGCCCCTGAATTACCTCCCTTCCTCAACTACTCTGGTCTGGGCTGTGTCAGAGCACTCCCTTTGGTCTCCTGGTTTTCTACTCTTTCATGGTGTTGCCAGAGAGTTATATGGCTACACAGCTTTCCTGTCTAAAATTCTTCAAGGACCCTGCCTCTTTTGGGATTCCATGGCATTTTGTACATGCCTTTATTTTAGTCATTTATCACATGGAACAGCAAAGGTTTTATTTATGCTCTACTTCCACATTAGTATACGAACTTCTCTAGAACGGGACCTTGCCTCAATTATTATTTATTTATTTATTTATTTTATTTGTAGCCTTGGCTTCTAGCCTGTTGACTGATTAAACAAATTATTTATTGCCTCTTCTATTTTGACATATGAGAGAGAGCTCATTCACTCTCCTTGCCATGCTTCTTATTCAGACATATGAGACTAAGGAGGGGCCTGAAAGCCACTTCAACTGGACTACCTCTCATTATATCAATGTAAAAAGGGCTCTGAAGTTAACCACTGCTTACAGACAATTGGCATCAACTCCTCCCAGTAATGCCAACAGCAATCAAGGCTCAACTACAACAAGACTATATACACACTGCCAACACAAGGGCACACCTAGAGTTCCCAACTCAGGTGACCAGGGAGGTTGAGCCACTGGGCCTCATAGAACACTTATTACACAAGGCCATTCCACCAATTCCAGGAGACATAGCATCTCTACCTAATACATAGAAACAAACACAGGGAAGCAGTCAAAATGCAGAGACAACAAAACATGTCACAAATGAAAGAAATGGAACCAAGCAAACTACTGGCTACCGAGTTCAAAACCATGGTTATAAGGTTACTCAAGGATCTTCATGAGAGCTTCAAGGGACTTAGTGAGACTTTCAAGAATCTTAGTGAGAATGTCAAAGACATGGAAAAGGACCAGTCAGAAATTAAGCATACATTAACTGAAATAAAGAATAATTTTCAGGGATTCAACAGTAGAAGAGAAGATTCCAAGAATCAAATCAACAATTTGGAATATGATGAAAAAAACAACACCTAATCAGAAGAGCAAAAAGGATAAAAAAATATGAAGATACTGTAAGGAGCCTCTGGGACAACTTTGCATGTACCAACATTCACATTATTGGGATGTCAGAAGGAGAAGACAGAAAGATTTTAGAAACATATTTGAGAAAATAATGACTGAAAACTTCTCCTGCCTAGTGAAAGAAACAGATTTACAAGTCCCGGAAGCACAGAGTCTCAAACAAGAGGAACCCAAAGAGCCCACACCAAGACACATCATAATTAAAATGCCAAGGGTTGGACCAAGAGAGAATCTTAAAGCAGCAGAGAAAAGCGGTTAGTTACTTACAAGGGAGCGCCCATGCTATTGTCAGCTGATTTCTCAACAGAAATTTTGCAGACCAGAGGGCATAGCAAGAAATATTCAACCAAGATTACTCCACCCAGCAAAGCCCTCATTTAGAACTGAGAGTCAGATAAAGAGCTTCACAGATAAGAAAAAGCTAAAGGAGTTCATCACCACCAAACCAATATTACATGAAATGTTGAAGGGTATTCTTTAAGAAGAGGAAAAAAAAAAAGATAAAAAATGTGAACAATAAAATGGCAACAAATACATATCTATCAACAATTGAATCTAAAAATCAAAATAAGCGAACAAGAAATCTAATGAGCAAAATAAACTGGAGAATAAAATAGAATCAGAGGCATGGAAACATGGAACAGACTAACAAATCTCAGAGGGAAGGGTGTGTGTGTGTGGGGGGGGGGAAGGGTGAAAAGAGATTAACCAAAGATCTTACCTATGGACACAGACAGTAGGGTGGTGAAGGCCTTTGGTGGAGTGGGAATCAGGTTGACGGGGGCAATGGTGGGGAGAGGGGAACATTTGTAATACTCTCAACAGTAAAGAAAAAAAAAACAAACAAACCAAAAAAAGGCACTTAGGTTTAAGTGAAGTCATGGATTGGGCCCTAATCCAATATGACTGGCATCCTTATAAAAGAGATATTTGGGACAGACACACACAGAGTGAAGACCCTATGAAGACATAGGGAGAAGATGCACACAAGTCCAGGAGAGAGGCCCCAGAAGAAATAACTAGCTAACACCTGATCTCAGACTTCTAGCCACCCAGTATGTGTTGCTTGGTTATGGCAGGCCTCATAAACTGGCACACAGTAAGTGAACAAAGCTTTGATTCTTCCTTTTGGTTTGGCTCATTGTCCTAATTTACCACCTTGACATCTGGCAGCTTAGCAATTTCTTTCTTAATTGTATATATGATTCCTTTTAAAGAACATTTCTTAATGAAAAGTCCCAACTTATATATTTTTTTATGTTTCATGTTTTGTTGACCTTATCTAAAAATATCTTTGCAAGATCACAAACTGTTTTTATTTAAGAAAATTTTATAGAGAGACCATGCCATCTTGAAGGGAAGAGCGGCTGTGATTGGAAGCCCAGGCTTACCTTCAACCAGGGAAACTTTGGATACCTCCTGGGACCCCACAGCCACAACGTCCAAGTAACAGCTGCCTCAGCTTCGAACGCACGGACACTGAGACTCCAGCCTCCCCAGCCACAGGCACCTAAAAAGTTTATCCAGGTGGAGACAAAGTGGCACCGAATATGTGGATGGGTCTTGTAACTTCTCATAGATCAGATAGAAGGAACAGCTGAATCAAATAACATCCACCCGGAATTGGCTAATTAAACTCAGCTGATGAGGTAATCTGTGGATGGAATTGTTAGAGAGAGCCTAGAGCCGTGGTCAGCAAACTGCAGCTCAAGAGCCACATGCAGCTCTTTGGCCCCTTGAGTGTGGCTCTAGAGTGTGGCTCTTCCACAAAATACCATGGCCTGGGTGAGTCTATTTTGAAGAAGTGGCATTAGAAGAAGTTGCAGTTTAAAAAATTTGGCTCTCAAAAGAAATTTCAATCGTTGTACTGTTGATATTTGGCTCTGTTGACTAATGAGTTTGCCGACTACTGGCCTAGAGAGAGCTCTGCCTCCTCAGATTCATCGGCGTATTTGTTGTTTGGGTGTTTCTTATTTGCATTTGTTGGATTAATTGTTGTTTTTGTTGTTTGCATTCATCTCTGGGTGTTTGTTGTTTGCATTTTTTGGATTAGTTGTTGGTTTTTTTTGGAGTTTTTCTCTCCATATACATATATTTTCCCCCTTATTTTTTCTTCTCTTTTCTCCCTTATATTTTTTTCTTTGCTCAATATCATTTTTTGCACTCTTTTCTCCTTAATTCTCTTTTCTCTAGTGGTCAGCTTTATTTGGGATTATTGGTATCATGAATACATTTGAGTTTGGTTCCCTGTACATTGTGTCTTGTCATATTGTATTTTCTGCCTTTAAGTCAACATAGGAGAGAGAGAGAGAGCTACATAACCATACACCCAGAGAGGAATGATCATGGGGAGACAAAGAAACAGCTCTCATACAAAAAAAAGGAGAAATCACCAGAAAAGGAAGTAAACAAAATGGAAGCAAGCAATATGTCAGAGAAAGAATTCAGAGCAATGGTCCTAAGGACACTGAAAAGGATGGAAGACAAATTCAAAAATATGTGTAAGAAAAAAGAGGAAATGAAGAACCAAGAAGAAATGAAAAATGACATTGTTGCAATAAAGAACACAATAGAAAGCATTATCGGTAGACTAGAAGAAGCAAATGACTGCATCAGTGAGCTAGAAGACAAGGAAAAAATACCCAAGAAGAGCCGCAACTGGAAAAAAATACTTAAAAAACAGGAGGAGAGCCTAAGGTAACTTTGGGACAACACGAAACAAAATAACATCTGCATAATAGGGGTCCCAGAAGGAGAGGAGACTGATCAAGGAATAAAAAACATGTTTGAAGAAATAATGACGAAAACTTCTCTGATACTGGGAAGAAAAAAACTCACACAAGTGCAAGAAGTTCACAGAGTCCCAGACAAGATGAACCCAAAAGACTGACACCAAGACACATTATAATTAAATTAGAGGCCCAGCGCACATGAAATCAGGTGCAGTTAGGGTCCCTAGGCCATCTTCTCCCTGCCACCACATCTTGGTTTTCTGTGGTTCCCCATCACAGCATGGCTCTGGTTCCCCAGAGCCTGTGGGCCAGGGGGAAGGACCAAGTGGTTGCTGTTCTGCCCTCTCCCTGCCCTGTTGCCACTCACCTGGGTTTGCCGTGGTTCCCCGTTTGCCAAACAGCAATTGGAGCCTGAGGGCCAGGAGAGGGACCAAGAGGTCGACTGTTCCACCTGGCTCTTCAGTCCCACCCCGATGCCACTCACCTCAGTTCCCTGTGGTTCCCTGAACAGAGCATGGGTCTGGTTCTCTGGAGCTTGTGGCTGGAGGGAGGAACCAAGAGGTCGCTGGTCCGCCCTCTCCCCACCTCGCTGCCACTCACCTGGGATCGCTGTGGTTCCCTGTTCACCAAGCTGCAATTGGAGCCTGAGGGCTGGGGGAGGAACCAAGAGGTTGACCATTCTGCCTGGCTTTCCAGTCCCACCCTGCTGACACTCATCTCAGTTCCCTGTGGTTCCCTGATCACCGCATGGCTTCAGTTCCCCGGAGCCTGTGGCCAGAGGGAAGGACCAAGAGGTCACTGTTCCGCCCAGCTCACCAGTTCCACCCTGCTGCCAATCACCTCAGCTCCCCGTGGTTTGCTGATCACAGCATGGCTCCAGTTCCACAGAGCCTGTGGCCGGGGGGAGGAACCAAGAGGTCACCATTCCACCTGCTCACCAGTCCCACCCTGATGCTCTGTTTGCTGTGGTACCCTGTTCACCATGCAACAATCAGAGACTGCAGGCTGGGGCAGAAGGGATCAAGAGGTGCTCAATGCACCTCATGGTGACTGGTCAAAGGATCATTTTGGTCATCATGGTCACTGCCTTTTTATATATAGAATTGGCAAACACCAACGACAAAGAATTTTAAAGATTGCAGAGAGAGACAGAAAGTTACCTACAAGGGATCTCTCATCAGACTACCGACTGATTTCTTAACAAAAAAACACATCAGGCCAGAAGAGAATGGAATGAAATATACAAATTAATGCAAAGCAAGTGTCTGAATCCAAGAATACTGTACCCAGCAAGGCTACCAATCAAAGTTGAGGATGAAATGAAGAGCTTCAAAGACAAAAAATGACTAAAGGAGTTTATTACCACCAAATGCACAATGCAAGAAATTCTAAAAGGTCTGCTGTAAAAAGAAGAAATAAGAAGGAAAGAAGGAACACAGCCATCCTATATAATAATCCTATATAATAGAGGTAATATGCAAATTAACCCTCATGCCCTCGCACAAGATGGCTGCCCCCATGTGGTCAAAGATGGCTGCCACAAGATGGCCAGCAGGGGATGGTACCTGGGGGTGATCAAGCCAGCAGGAGAGGGCAGTTAAGGGCAACCAGGCCATCAGAGGAGGGCAATTGGGGGGTACCAGGCCTGCAGGGGATGGCAGTTAGGGGGACCAGGCTGGCAGAGAAGGGCAGTTGGGGGTGACCGGGCTGTAAGGGGAGCAGTTAGGCATTGATCAGGCTGGCAGGGGAATGGTTAGGGAGTTAGCAGGCAAGCAGGCAGGTGAGGGGTTGGAAGCCAGCAGTCCTGGATTGTGAGAAGGATGTCTGACTGCCAGTTTAGGCCTGATCCCACAGGCAGTCAGACGTCCCCTGAGGGGTCCCAGATTGGAGAGGGTGCAGGCTAAGTTGAGGGACAACCCCCCCACCCGCATGCATGCATTTTGTGCACCGGGCCTCTAGTAAAGAATAAAAATGGTGACGTGCAAGTACCTACCAAGAATAACTTTAAATGCAAATGGATTAAATGCCCCAATCAAAAGACATAGGGTAACTGAGTGGATCGAAAACATGACACATATATCTGCTGTCTACAGGAGACCCACCTCAGAACAAAGGACTCACACAGACTGATGGTGAAGGGGTGGAAAAAGGTTTTTCAGGTGAATGGAAATGAAAAAAAAAAAAAAACCAACAAGCTGGGTAGCAATACTTACATCTGACAAATTAGACCTCAAAGTGAAGGCCATAACAAGAAGAGATAGAAAAGGCCACTTCATAATACTAAAGGGAGCAATTTAACAAGAAGATATAACTCTGGTAAACATATATGCACCCAATACAGGAGCACCCAAATACATAAAACAACTTCTGGAAGATATCAAGGGAGAGATTGATAGCAATACAGTCATAGTAGGGGACTTTAATATCCCACTAACACTACTGGATAAATCCTCTAATCAAAAAATCATTAAAAAAACAGCAATCTCTAATGACTAACTAGATAAGATGAAAATAACTGACATCTTCAGAACATTTCATCCCCAAGCCACAAAATATATATTCTTCTCAAGTGCACAAGGGACATTTTAAAAGACAGACCACATATTGGGACACAGGAAAAGTCTCTTCAAATTCAAGAAGATAGAAATTATATCAATCATCTTCTCAGATCACAATGGCATAAAATTAGAAATCAACTACAATAAAAACAATGAAAAAAACCCAAACATCTGGAGGCTAAATATCATGCTATATTAAACAATTAATGGGTTACCAAAGATATCAAAGAGGAAATAAAAAAGCAACAAATGACAATGAAAACACAACAATCCAAAATTTATGGGACACAGTGAAAGTAGTCTTGAGAGGGAAGTTCATAGTTCTACAGGCCTACCTCAAAAAACAAGAAAGAAATAGTAATAAATCATCTAACTCTACATCTTAAAGGATTAGAAAGAGAGCAAGAAGAAAAAGCCCACTGAAACTGGAAGGAAGGAGATAATAAAGATCAGAGCAGAAATGAATGACATAGAGATTAAAAAAAAATACAAAGGATCAACAAAACCAAGAGCTGGTTCTTTGAAAGGATACAAGATTGATGAACCTCTAGCCAGGATCACCAAGAAGCAAAGAGAGAGGATCCAAATAAAAAAAATCAGAAATGAAAGAAAAGAAATAACAATAGACCCCATAGAAATAGAAAGTATTGTTACAAAATACTATGGGCAACTCTATTCCAATAAACAAGACAATCTGGAGGAAGTGGAAATATTCCCAGAAAAATACAACTTTCCAAAACTCAATCAGGAAGATTCTAAAAATCTCAATAGGCCAATAACGATGGAAGAAATTGAAGCAGTCATCAAAAAGCTTCCGGCAAACAAAAGCCCGGGGACAGACAGCTTCACAGGAGAGTTTTACCAAACATTCAAGGAAGAAGTAAATCCTATCCTCCTCAGACTACTCCAAAAAATTCAAGAGAAAGGAACACTTCGAAGCTCATTCTATGAAGCCAGCATCACCCTAATAACAAAACCTGATAAAGACAGCACAGTGAAAGAGAATTACAGGCCAATATCCCTCATGAACATAGATACCAAAATCCTCAACAAAATTCTAGCAAATCGGATCCAGCAGTACATCAGAAAGATCATACACCATGACGAAGTAGGATTGATCCCAGGGATGCAAGGATGGTACAATATCCACAAATCAATAAACGTGATACATCACATAAACAAATTGAGAGATAAAAATCACATAGTCATATCAATTGACCCAGAAAAAGCATTTGACAAAATCCAACACTCTTTCTTGATAAAAACTATCCACAAGGTGGGAATAGAAGGATCATACCTCAATATAATAAAAACCATATATGACAAACCCACAGCCAACATCATACTCAATGGGCAAAACCTAAAACCATTTCCCCTAAGAATAGGAACAAGACAGGGATGCCCTCTCTCACCACTCCTGTTCAACATAGTATTGGAAATACTAGCAATTGCAATCAGACACGAAGAAGAAATAAAAGGCTTCCAAATTGGAAAAGAAGTAAAACTGTTTTTATTTGCAGATGACATGATACTGTACATAGAAAACCCTAAAGGCTCCATAAAAAATTATTAGACTTAATAAATGAATATTGCAATGTAGCAGGATACAAAATTAATGTCAAGAAATCTATGGCATTTCTATACACCAATAGTGAACTTATAGAGAGACTAAAAAAGCAATCCATTTACCATCACACCAAAAAAATTAAGATACCTAGGAATAAACTTAACTAAGGGGGTAAAAGACCTATAAGCAGAAAACTACAGGACACTGAAAAAGAGACAGAGGAAGACATGAACAGATGGAAGAACATACCGTGTTCATGGATTGGTAGAATCCACATCATCAAAATGTCCATACTACTCAAAGCAATCTATAGATTCAATGCACTCCCCATTAAAATACCTATGGCATATTTTACAGAAGTAGATCAAACTTTCCAGAAATTCATCGGGAATAAAAGAAGACCCCGAAGAGCTGCAACAATTCTGAGAAAGAAGAACATAGTAGGTGGATCACAAAGCCACTGTTCTCAAAATAGCGTGGTAATGGCACAAGAACAGACATGTAAATCAATGGAATAGAATAGAGAACCCAGAAATTAACCCAAACCACTATGCTCAATTAATATTTGACAAAGGAGGCAAGAGCATACAATGGAGTCAAGACAGTCTTTTCAATAAATTGTGTTGGGAAAATTGGACAGATACATGCAAAAAATTGAAACTAGACCACCAACTTACACCATACACAAAAATAAACTCAAAATGGATAAAGTACTTAATGGATAAGATGGAAAACCCTAAAAATCTTAGAGGAATTCACAGGCAGCAAAATCTCAGACATATGCCAAAGCAGTATCTTCACTGATACTACTCCTAGGGCAATGGAAACTAAAGCTAAAATAAACAAATGGGACTACATCAAAATAAAAAGCTTTTTCACAGCAAAAGAAACCATCAACAAAACAACAAGAAAGCCCACTGCATGGGAGAATATGATTGCCAATGTTATCACTGATAAAGGTTTGATCTCCAATATTTACAGGGAACTCATACAACTTGATAAAAGGAAGATAAACATCCCAATAAAAAAATGGGAAATGGACATAAATAGATACTTTTCGAAAGAAGACAGAATGAAGGCCAAGAGTCATATGAAAACGTGCTCTAAGTCAATAATAATCTGAGAGATGCAAATCAAAATGACACTGTGGTACCATCTCACACCTGTCAGAATGGCAATCATCAACAAATCTACAAATGACAAGTGCTGGAGAGGATGTGGGGGAAAAAGGAACCCTCGTGCACTGCTGGTGGCAATGCAGACTGGTGCAGCCACTGTGGAGAACAGTATGCAGTTTTCTCAAAAAACTAAAAATGGAACTCCCATTTGACCCAGTGATCCCACTTCTAGGAATATATCCAAAGAAACTATAAACAAAGAAATTAGAAAGGATATATGCACCCCTATATTCATAGCAGCACAATTAACCATAGCTAAGATTTGGAAACAGCCTAAGTGTCCATCAGCAGATGAGTGGATTAAAAAACTGTGCTACATCTACACAATGGAATACTACGCTGCGGTAAAAGAGGAATTCTTACCATTTGCAAAATCATGGATGGACCTGGAGAGCATTATGCTAAGCGAAAAAAGCCAGTCAGAGAAAGATAAATACCATATGATCTCACTCATTTATGGAATATAATGAACAACATAAACAGATGAATAAAATCAGATCCAGAGACAGAGAAACATCGATTAGACCATCAAACCTCAGAGAGAAGGTAGGGGAGGGTTGGGTTGAGGGGGAGAAATTAACCAAAGAATTTGTATGCATGCATATAAGCCTAAGCAATGGGGGGTGAGGGCATGAGTGGGGGGTGAGGGTGAGTAAGCGGGCGATAAGGACACATATGTAATACCTTAATCAATGAAGAAATTAAAAAAATTGGTTTATCCTTTTAAAGAAGCATCTCTTGGTTTCATTGTTTTGCGTGTGTGTGTGTGTGTGTGTGTGTGTGTTTGTCTCTTTGTTATTTATTTCTGCTCTAATCTTTATTATTTTCTTCCTTCTATTTAGTCTGGGCTTTTCTTGTTGTTCTCTTTCTAGTTCTTTAAGTTTTAGGGGCAGTTTATTGCTGATTTTTCTTGTTTTTTGAAGCAAGCTTGTAGTGCTATGAACTTCCCTCTGAGGACTGCTTTTGCTGTGTTCCAGAGATTTTGGCTTGTTGTGTGTTCATTTTCATTTGTTTCCATCAAGTTTTTTATTTCCTTCTTGATCTCTTTGGTAACCCATTCATTGTTTAATAACTTGCTATTTAGCCTCTATGCATTTGAATGTTTTGGGGTGTTTTTACTATAGTTGATTCTCAATTTCATTCCACTGTATTCTGAGAAGATGCTTTATATGATTTCAATATTCTTGAACTTTTAGAGACTTGTTTTGTGCCCTAACATGTGGTCTATCTTTGTGAATGATCCATGTGTACTTGAGAAGAATGTATATTCTGCTGCTTTGGGGTGATATGTTCTTTAAATATCAATTAAATCCATCTGATCCAGTGTGTCCTTTCGAGTCACTGTTTCATTGTCAATTTTTTGTCTCAAAGAACTATCCAGTGAAGTCAGTGTGGTGTTAAAGTCCTCTATGACTGCACTGTTGTCGATATCTCCATTAAAGTACTCTAGAATTTTTTTTTTTAATGTATTTAGGTGCTCCTGTATTGGGTGCATATATGTTTACCAGGATTATAACTTTTAAAAAATATATATGTTTAGTGATTTCAGAGAGGAAGAGAGAAAGAAGAGAGATATAAACATCAATGATGAGAGAGAATCATTAATTGGCTGCCTCCTGCACACCTCCCACTGGGGATCAAGCCTGCAAACCAGGCATGTGCCCTTGACTAGAATTGAACCTGGGACCCTTCAATCTGCAGGCCAATGCTCTACACATTAAGTCAAAACAGCTAGGGCAGGATTATATCTTCTTATTGGATCGATCCCTTTAGTATTATGTAGTGACCTTTGTTGTCTCTTATCGTGGTGTTCATTTAGAAGTCTATTTTTTGGGATATGAAATTTGCTATTCCACCTTCTTTTTCTTTTCTATTTGCATGGAAAATATTTTTTCATACCTTCACTCTCATCCTGTTTGTCTTTTGGTCTGAGGTGGATATCCTGTAGACAGCAAATGGTTGGGTCATGTTTTTGTATCCATTCAGCTACTCTATGCCTTTTGATTGGAGCCTTTAATCCATTTAAATTTAAGGTTATTATTGATAGGTACTTATTGCTATTTTAATTATGTATGCCCAGGTTTCTCATTCTGTTCCTTCTTCTCATTACAGCAGTCCATTTATTATTTCTTCTAATGCTGGCTTGATAGTGATGTTCTCCTTTAGCCTTTGTCCAGAAAGCTCTTTCTTTGATGGTCTATTTTGAATGATAGTCTTGTTGTATGTAGTAATCTTTGTTTCAGATCCTTGCTTTCCATTACCTTGAGTACTTCATACCATTCTCTTCTGGCCTTTAGAGTTTCTGATGAGAAATCAGGTATCAGCCTTATGGGAGCTCCTTTGTAGTTAGTTAACAGTTTGCTTTTCTCTTGCTGCCTGCAAGATTGTCTCTCTGTATTTACTTTGTGGCATTTTAATTATGACTCTAGGCCTGGTACACAAAATTCATGCACAGGAGTGTGTGTCCCTCAGCCCAGCCTGCACCCTCTCCAATCTGGGACCCCTCGAGGAATGTCTGGTGGGATATGGCCTAACGGACAGTCGGACATCCCTATCACAACCCAGGACTACTGGCTCTCAACCGCTTGCCTGCCTGCCTGCCTGCCTGCCTGATTGCCCCTAACCGCTTCTGCCTGCCAGCCTGATAACCCCTAACCACTCCCTTACCAGCCTGATCACCTAACTGCTCCCCTGCCAGCTCCACTGCCCCTAACTGCCCTCTACTGCCTGTCTGGTCACTCCTAACTGCCTTCCCTTGCCAGCTGGGTTGCCCTTAACTACCCTCCCCTGCTGGCCTGGCTGCCCTCAACTGCCCTCCCCTGCAGGCCTGGTTGCCCCCAACTGCCCTCCCCTACTGGCCCAGTCACCCCTAACTGCCCTGCCTTGCTAGCCTGGCCGCCCCTAACTGCCCTCCCCTGCAGGCCTGGTCACCCCCAATGCATTCCCCTGCTGGCCTGGTCACCCCAAACTGCCCTCCCTTGCCAGCCTGGTCACCCCCAACTTCCCTCCCTTGCCCCAACTGCCCTCCCCTGCAGGCATGGTCACCCCCAACTGCCCTCCCCTGCAGGCATGGTCACCCCCAACTGCCCTCCCCTGCAGGCATGGTCACCCCCAACTGCCCTCCCCTGCAGGCATGGTCACCCCCAACTGCCCTCCCCTGCAGGCATGGTCACCCCCAACTGCCCTCCCCTGCAGGCCTGGTTGCCCCAACTGCCCTCCCCTGCAGGCCTGGTTGCCCCAACTGCCCTCCCCTGCAGGCATGGTCACCCCCAACTGCCCTCCCCTGCAGGCATGGTCACCCCCAACTGCCCTCCCTGCTGGCCCAGTCACCCCTAACTGCCCTCTTGCCAGCCTGCTTGCCCCCAACTGCCCTCCCCTGCAGGCATGGTCACCCCCAACTGCCCTCCCCTGCAGGCATGGTCACCCCCAACTGCCCTCCCTGCTGGCCCAGTCACCCCTAACTGCCCTCTTGCCAGCCTGCTTGCCCCCAACTGCCCTCCCCTGCAGGCATGGTCACCCCCAACTGCCCTCCCCTGCAGGCATGGTCACCCCCAACTGCCCTCCCCTGCAGGCATGGTCACCCCCAACTGCCCTCCCCTGCAGGCATGGTCACCCCCAACTGCCCTCCCCTGCAGGCATGGTCACCCCCAACTGCCCTCCCCTGCAGGCATGGTCACCCCCAACTGCCCTCCCCTGCAGGCCTGGTTGCCCCAACTGCCCTCCCCTGCAGGCATGGTCACCCCCAACTGCCCTCCCCTGCAGGCATGGTCACCCCCAACTGCCCTCCCCTGCAGGCATGGTCACCCCCAACTGCCCTCCCCTGCAGGCATGGTCACCCCCAACTGCCCTCCCCTGCAGGCATGGTCACCCCCAACTGCCCTCCCCTGCAGGCCTGGTTGCCCCAACTGCCCTCCCCTGCAGGCATGGTCACCCCCAACTGCCCTCCCCTGCAGGCATGGTCACCCCCAACTGCCCTCCCCTGCAGGCATGGTCACCCCCAACTGCCCTCCCCTGCAGGCATGGTCACCCCCAACTGCCCTCCCCTGCAGGCATGGTCACCCCCAACTGCCCTCCCCTGCAGGCATGGTCACCCCCAACTGCCCTCCCTGCTGGCCCAGTCACCCCTAACTGCCCTCTTGCCAGCCTGCTTGCCCCCAACTGCCCTCCCCTGCAGGCATGGTCACCCCCAACTGCCCTCCCCTGCAGGCCTGGTTGCCCCAACTGCCCTCCCCTGCAGGCCTGGTTGCCCCAACTGCCCTCCCCTGCAGGCCTGGTTGCCCCAACTGCCCTCCCCTGCAGGCATGGTCACCCCCAACTGCCCTCCCCTGCAGGCATGGTCACCCCCAACTGCCCTCCCCTGCAGGCATGGTCACCCCCAACTGCCCTCCCCTGCAGGCATGGTCACCCCCAACTGCCCTCCCCTGCAGGCATGGTCACCCCCAACTGCCCTCCCCTGCAGGCATGGTCACCCCCAACTGCCCTCCCCTGCAGGCATGGTCACCCCCAACTGCCCTCCCCTGCAGGCATGGTCACCCCCAACTGCCCTCCCCTGCAGGCATGGTCACCCCCAACTGCCCTCCCCTGCAGGCATGGTCACCCCCAACTGCCCTCCCCTGCAGGCCTGGTCACCCCCAACTGCCCTCCCCTGCAGGCATGGTCACCCCCAACTGCCCTCCCCTGCAGGCATGGTCACCCCCAACTGCCCTCCCCTGCAGGCATGGTCACCCCCAACTGCCCTCCCCTGCAGGCATGGTCACCCCCAACTGCCCTCCCCTGCAGGCATGGTCACCCCCAACTGCCCTCCCCTGCAGGCATGGTCACCCCCAACTGCCCTCCCCTGCAGGCCTGGTCACCCCCAACTGCCCTCCCCTGCAGGCATGGTCACCCCCAACTGCCCTCCCCTGCAGGCATGGTCACCCCCAACTGCCCTCCCCTGCAGGCATGGTCACCCCCAACTGCCCTCCCCTGCAGGCATGGTCACCCCCAACTGCCCTCCCCTGCAGGCATGGTCACCCCCAACTGCCCTCCCCTGCAGGCCTGGTTGCCCCAACTGCCCTCCCCTGCAGGCATGGTCACCCCCAACTGCCCTCCCTGCTGGCCCAGTCACCCCTAACTGCCCTCTTGCCAGCCTGCTTGCCCCCAACTGCCCTCCCCTGCAGGCATGGTCACCCCCAACTGCCCTCCCCTGCAGGCATGGTCACCCCCAACTGCCCTCCCCTGCAGGCATGGTCACCCCCAACTGCCCTCCCCTGCAGGCATGGTCACCCCCAACTGCCCTCCCCTGCAGGCCTGGTTGCCCCAACTGCCCTCCCCTGCAGGCCTGGTTGCCCCAACTGCCCTCCCCTGCAGGCATGGTCACCCCCAACTGCCCTCCCCTGCAGGCATGGTCACCCCCAACTGCCCTCCCCTGCAGGCATGGTCACCCCCAACTGCCCTCCCCTGCAGGCATGGTCACCCCCAACTGCCCTCCCCTGCAGGCATGGTCACCCCCAACTGCCCTCCCCTGCAGGCATGGTCACCCCCAACTGCCCTCCCCTGCAGGCATGGTCACCCCCAACTGCCCTCCCCTGCAGGCCTGGTTGCCCCAACTGCCCTCCCCTGCAGGCATGGTCACCCCCAACTGCCCTCCCCTGCAGGCATGGTCACCCCCAACTGCCCTCCCCTGCAGGCATGGTCACCCCCAACTGCCCTCCCCTGCAGGCATGGTCACCCCCAACTGCCCTCCCCTGCAGGCATGGTCACCCCCAACTGCCCTCCCCTGCAGGCCTGGTTGCCCCAACTGCCCTCCCCTGCAGGCATGGTCACCCCCAACTGCCCTCCCCTGCAGGCATGGTCACCCCCAACTGCCCTCCCCTGCAGGCATGGTCACCCCCAACTGCCCTCCCCTGCAGGCATGGTCACCCCCAACTGCCCTCCCCTGCAGGCATGGTCACCCCCAACTGCCCTCCCCTGCAGGCCTGGTCACCCCCAACTGCCCTCCCCTGCAGGCATGGTCACCCCCAACTGCCCTCCCCTGCAGGCATGGTCACCCCCAACTGCCCTCCCCTGCAGGCATGGTCACCCCCAACTGCCCTCCCCTGCAGGCATGGTCACCCCCAACTGCCCTCCCCTGCAGGCATGGTCACCCCCAACTGCCCTCCCCTGCAGGCATGGTCACCCCCAACTGCCCTCCCCTGCAGGCATGGTCACCCCCAACTGCCCTCCCCTGCAGGCATGGTCACCCCCAACTGCCCTCCCCTGCAGGCATGGTCACCCCCAACTGCCCTCCCCTGCAGGCCTGGTTGCCCCAACTGCCCTCCCCTGCAGGCCTGGTTGCCCCAACTGCCCTCCCCTGCAGGCCTGGTTGCCCCAACTGCCCTCCCCTGCAGGCATGGTCACCCCCAACTGCCCTCCCCTGCAGGCATGGTCACCCCCAACTGCCCTCCCCTGCAGGCATGGTCACCCCCAACTGCCCTCCCCTGCAGGCCTGGTTGCCCCAACTGCCCTCCCCTGCAGGCATGGTCACCCCCAACTGCCCTCCCCTGCAGGCATGGTCACCCCCAACTGCCCTCCCCTGCAGGCCTGGTTGCCCCAACTGCCCTCCCCTGCAGGCCTGGTTGCCCCAACTGCCCTCCCCTGCAGGCATGGTCACCCCCAACTGCCCTCCCCTGCAGGCCTGGTTGCCCCAACTGCCCTCCCCTGCAGGCATGGTCACCCCCAACTGCCCTCCCCTGCAGGCATGGTCACCCCCAACTGCCCTCCCCTGCAGGCCTGGTTGCCCCAACTGCCCTCCCCTGCAGGCATGGTCACCCCCAACTGCCCTCCCCTGCAGGCATGGTCACCCCCAACTGCCCTCCCCTGCAGGCATGGTCACCCCCAACTGCCCTCCCCTGCAGGCATGGTCACCCCCAACTGCCCTCCCCTGCAGGCATGGTCACCCCCAACTGCCCTCCCCTGCAGGCATGGTCACCCCCAACTGCCCTCCCCTGCAGGCATGGTCACCCCCAACTGCCCTCCCCTGCAGGCATGGTCACCCCCAACTGCCCTCCCCTGCAGGCATGGTCACCCCCAACTGCCCTCCCCTGCAGGCATGGTCACCCCCAACTGCCCTCCCCTGCAGGCATGGTCACCCCCAACTGCCCTCCCCTGCAGGCCTGGTTGCCCCAACTGCCCTCCCCTGCAGGCATGGTCACCCCCAACTGCCCTCCCCTGCAGGCATGGTCACCCCCAACTGCCCTCCCCTGCAGGCCTGGTCACCCCCAACTGCCCTCCCCTGCAGGCATGGTCACCCCCAACTGCCCTCCCCTGCAGGCATGGTCACCCCCAACTGCCCTCCCCTGCAGGCCTGGTTGCCCCAACTGCCCTCCCCTGCAGGCCTGGTTGCCCCAACTGCCCTCCCCTGCAGGCATGGTCACCCCCAACTGCCCTCCCTGCTGGCCCAGTCACCCCTAACTGCCCTCTTGCCAGCCTGCTTGCCCCCAACTGCCCTCCCCTGCAGGCCTGGTTGCCCCAACTGCCCTCCCCTGCAGGCCTGGTCACCCCCAACTGCCCTCCCCTGCAGGCCTGGTTGCCCCAACTGCCCTCCCCTGCAGGCATGGTCACCCCCAACTGCCCTCCCCTGCAGGCATGGTCACCCCCAACTGCCCTCCCCTGCAGGCATGGTCACCCCCAACTGCCCTCCCCTGCAGGCATGGTCACCCCCAACTGCCCTCCCCTGCAGGCATGGTCACCCCCAACTGCCCTCCCCTGCAGGCATGGTCACCCCCAACTGCCCTCCCCTGCAGGCATGGTCACCCCCAACTGCCCTCCCCTGCAGGCATGGTCACCCCCAACTGCCCTCCCCTGCAGGCCTGGTTGCCCCAACTGCCCTCCCCTGCAGGCATGGTCACCCCCAACTGCCCTCCCCTGCAGGCATGGTCACCCCCAACTGCCCTCCCCTGCAGGCATGGTCACCCCCAACTGCCCTCCCCTGCAGGCATGGTCACCCCCAACTGCCCTCCCCTGCAGGCCTGGTTGCCCCAACTGCCCTCCCCTGCAGGCATGGTCACCCCCAACTGCCCTCCCCTGCAGGCATGGTCACCCCCAACTGCCCTCCCCTGCAGGCATGGTCACCCCCAACTGCCCTCCCCTGCAGGCATGGTCACCCCCAACTGCCCTCCCCTGCAGGCATGGTCACCCCCAACTGCCCTCCCCTGCAGGCATGGTCACCCCCAACTGCCCTCCCCTGCAGGCCTGGTTGCCCCAACTGCCCTCCCCTGCAGGCATGGTCACCCCCAACTGCCCTCCCCTGCAGGCCTGGTTGCCCCAACTGCCCTCCCCTGCAGGCATGGTCACCCCCAACTGCCCTCCCTGCTGGCCCAGTCACCCCTAACTGCCCTCTTGCCAGCCTGCTTGCCCCCAACTGCCCTCCCCTGCAGGCATGGTCACCCCCAACTGCCCTCCCCTGCAGGCATGGTCACCCCCAACTGCCCTCCCCTGCAGGCATGGTCACCCCCAACTGCCCTCCCCTGCAGGCATGGTCACCCCCAACTGCCCTGGCACCCACTCTCTGCGATCAATTGCAGGAGCGGGCCTGTGATCGATCGTAGGGAGCGCAGGTCCATTCCTGTGATTGATAACAGGCAGCTGGGGATCCGCTCCTGCCCAAGGCCGAAAGCTTTCCCCAGGGGCTTTTGGCCTTGGGCAGGAGTGAAGACTGCAATTGATCGCAGGGTGTGGGGGTCCACTCTTGCCCAAGGACAAATATTCCCCTGTAAGCTTTCCGCCTTTGGCAGGATCAGAGCCTGTGATCGATCAGAGAGTGGGGGTCTGATCCTATGATTGATCACAGGGAGTTGGGGGTCCGATCTTGCCCATGGCCAAATGTTTACCCAGGAGGCTTTCGGCCTTGGGCAGGAGCGGACTCCAATCTCCCTGCGATCGGTGACAGGAGAGGACACCCGCTCTCTGCTATCAATCGCAGAAGCAGAGCCTGTGATCGATCGCAGGGAGCGCAGGTCCACTCCTGTGACTGATCACAGGGAGTTGGGGGTCTGCTCCTGCCCACGGCTGAAAGCCTCCGGCAAACGCTTTAGGCCTTGGGCAGGAGGAGAGGAGCCTGTCTTTGATTGCAGGGGAGCCGGGGGTCCACTCCTGTGATCGATCACAGAGCGCTGGGGGTCCTCTCCTGCGATTGATCGTAGGGAGCTGGGAGTCCGCTCCTGCCCAAGGCCGAAGCCTCCTCCACCTGAGGCAGGAGCGGAGCCTGCAATCTATCGCAGGGAACTGGGTGTCTGCTCCTGCTCTTGATCACAGTAGCTTGGGGGTCCACTCCTGCCCAAGACTGAAAACTCCCTGTGATCGATGGCAGGGAGGTGGGGATCCTGCTCCAGGCCGATCTATTACATGGAGCTGGAGGTCCGCTCCTGCCCAAGGTCGAAAGCCTTCGCCAGATGATTATGGCGTTGGACAGAAGCGGATCCTTCAATCAATTGCAGGCAAAGGGGGTCCGCTCCTGCGATCGATCGCAGGGAGCTGGCAGTTGGATCCTGCCCAAGGCTGAAAGTCTCCGCCAGATGCTTTCGGTCTTTGGTAGGAGCGGAGCCTTCGATTGATGGCAGCGAGTTTGGGGTCCGCTCCTGCCCATGGCCAAAAATTCCTCCAGAAGCCTTAGGCCTTTGGCAAGAGCAGAGCTTGTGATCGATCGCAGGGAGCTGGGAGTCCGCTCCGGCCCAAGGCTGAATGCTTCTCCAAAGGCTTTTGGTCTTGTGTAGGAACGGAGCCTGCGATTGATTTAGGAACGGGGGTCGGCTCCTACAATCGATCGCAGGGAGCTGGGGGTCCGCTCCTGACCAAGGCCAAAACTTCCTCCGTGGCTTTCCACATTTGCCATGGGCAAGATCTGTGACCCAATCCAAATGGGGGTCCCTGCGATCGATCATAGGATTTGGGACCCCCACTCTCTGCGATCACAGGCTCTGCTCCTGCAAAAGCGGAAAGCCTACGGGGAAGTTTCGGCTTTGGGCAAGAGTGGACCCCCAACTCGCTACGATCGATCTTAGGAACCGACTCCCAGTCCCTGCAATCGATGGCAGGCTCCGCTCCTGCCCAAGGCCAAATGCTTCTGGCAGAGGCTTTCCGCCTTGGGCAGGAGCGGACCCCCAGCTCCCTGGGATCGATCACAGGAGTGGACCCCCAGATCTCTACAATTGATCGCAGGCTCCACTCCTGCCTCCCTTGGAGACTTTGGACCTTGGGCAGGAGTGGACCCCCAGCTCCCTGGGATCGATCAGAGGAGCAGAACCTCAGCTCCCTGCGATCGTTCCCATGTGGCTTTTGGCCTTGGGTAGGAGCGGACCCCAATCTCCCTGCAATCGATCGCAGGAGAGGGCACCCACTCTCTGCGATCAATTGCAGGAGCGGGCCAGTGATCGATCGTAGGGAGCGCAGGTCCATTCCTGTGATTGATAACAGGCAGCTGGGGATCCGCTCCTGCCCAAGGCCGAAAGCTTTCCCCAGGGGCTTTCGGCCTTGGGCAGGAGGGAAGACTGCAATTGATCGCAGGGTGTGGGGGTCCACTCTTGCCCAAGGACAAATATTCCCCCGTAAGCTTTCTGCCTTTGGCAGGATCAGAGCCTGTGATCGATCAGAGAGTGGGGGTCTGATCCTATGATTGATCACAGGGAGTTGGGGGTCCGATCTTGCCCATGGCCAAATGTTTACCCAGGAGGCTTTCGGCCTTGGGCAGGAGCGGACACCCAGCTCCCTGCGATCAATTGTAGGAGCAGACCCCCAGCACTCTGCGTTCGATCTTAGGAGTGGACTACCACTCCCTGCAATCAATGGCAGGCTCCGCTTCTGCCCAAGGTCGAATATCACTGGCGGAGGCTTTCAGCCTTGGGCAGGAGCAGACCGCCAGCTCTCTGCAATCGATCGCAGGAGTAAACCCCAAGCACCCTGTGATCGTGTCCAGGTGGCTTTCGGCCTTGGGTAGGAGCGGACTCCAATCTCCCTGCGATCGGTGACAGGAGAGGACACCCGCTCTCTGCTATCAATCGCAGAAGCAGAGCCTGTGATCGATCGCAGGGAGCGCAGGTCCACTCCTGTGACTGATCACAGGGAGTTGGGGGTCTGCTCCTGCCCACGGCTGAAAGCCTCCGGCAAACGCTTTAGGCCTTGGGGGGGAGAGGAGCCTGTCTTTGATTGCAGGGAGTGGGGGTCCACTCCTGTGATCGATCACAGAGCGCTGGGGGTCCTCTCCTGCGATTGATCGTAGGGAGCTGGGAGTCCGCTCCTGCCCAAGGCCGAAAGCCTCCACCTGAGGCAGGAGCGGAGCCTGCAATCTATCTCAGGGAACGGGTGTCTGCTCCTGCTCTTGATCACCAGTAGCTTGGGGTCCACTCCTGCCCAAGACTGAAAACTCCCTGTGATCGATGGCAGGGAGGTGGGGATCCGCTCCACCGATCTATTACATGGAGCTGGAGGTCCGCTCCTGCCCAAGGTCGAAAGCCTTCGCCAGATGATTATGGCGTTGGACAGAAGCGGATCCTTCAATCAATTGCAGGCAGTGGGGGTCCGCTCCTGCGATCGATCGCAGGGAGCTGGCAGTTGGATCCTGCCTAAGGCTGAAAGTCTCCGCCAGAGGCTTTTGGTCTTTGGTAGGAGCGGAGCCTGCGATTGATTGCAGGGAGTTTGGGGTTCGCTCCTGCCCATGGCCAAAAATTCCTCCAGAAGCCTTAGGCCTTTGGCAAGAGCGGAGCCTATGATCGATCGCAGGGAGCTGGGTGTCCGCTCCGGCCCATGCCTGAATGCTTCCCCAAAGGCTTTTGGGCTTTGGCAGGAGCGGAGCCTGGGATTGATTGAGGAGCAGGGGTCTGTTCCTGCGATCGATTGTAGCGAGTTGGGGGTCCACTCTTGCCCAAAGCCGAAACTTCCCCCGTAGGCTTTCCACCTTTGCAGGAGCAGAGCCTGTGATCAATCGCAGAGAGTGGGGGTCCGCTCCTATGATCGATCGCAGGGATTTGGGGGTCCGATCTTGCCTATGGCCAAATGTTTACCCAGGAGGCTTTTGGCCTTGGTCAGGAGCGGACCCCCAGCTCCCTGCGATCGATTGTAGGAGCCAACCCTCAGCTCCCTGCGATCGATCACAGGAGCAGACCCCCATCTCTCTGTGGTCGAACTTATGAGCGGACTACCGCTCCCTGCAATCGATGGCAGGCTCCGCTCCTGCCCAAGGCCGAATGCCTCTGGTAGTGGCTTTCCGCCTTGGGCAGGAGTGGACCCCCAGCTCCCTGGGATCGATCACAGGAGTGGAGCCCCAGATCTCTATAATCGATCGCAGGCTCCACTCCTGCCTCCCTTGGAGGCTTTTGACCTTGGGCAGGAGTGGACCCCCAGCTCCCTGGGATCGATCTGAGGAGCAGACCCCCAGCTCCCTGCGATCAATAGCAGGCGGCTTTTGGTCTTGGGCAGGAGCGGACCCCCAGCTCCCTGCGATCGTTCCCATGTGGCTTTTGACCTTGGGTAGGAGCGGACCCCAATCTCCCTGCGATTGATCGCAGGAGAGGACACCCACTCTCTGCGATCAATGGCAGGAGCGGTCCTGTGATCGATCGTAGGGAGTGCAGGTCCATTCTTGTGATTGATAACAGGCAGCTGGGGATCCGCTCCTGCCCAAGTCTGAAAGCTTCCCCCGGGGGCTTTCGGCCTTGGGCAGGAGCGAAGACTGTGATTGATCGCAGGGTGCTGGGGGTCCACTCTTCCCAAGGACAAATATTCCCCCGTAGGCTTTCCGCCTTTGGCAGGATCAGAGCCTGTGATCGATCGCAGAGAGTTGGGGGTCCGATCTTGCCCATGGCCAAACGTTTACCCAGGAGGCTTTCGGCCTTGGGCAGGAGCGGACACCCAGCTCCCTGCGATCAATTGTAGGAGCGGATCCTCAGCTCCCTGCGATCAATCATAAGAGTAGACCCCAGCACTCTGCGTCCGATCTTAGGAGCGGACTACCGCTCCCTGCAATCAATGGCAGGCTCCGCTTCTGCTCAAGGTCGAATATCACTGGCAGAGGCTTTCAGCCTGGGGCAGGAGCGGACCACCAGCTCTCTGCAATCGATCACAGGAGTAAACCCCCAGCACCCTGTGATTGTGTCCAGGTGGCTTTCAGCCTTGGGTAGAAGCGGACTCCAATCTCCCTGCGATCAGTTGCAGGAGAGGACACGCACTCTCTGCGATCAATCGCAGAAGCAGAGCCTATGATTCATCGCAGGGAGCGTAGGTCCATTCCTGTGACTGATCACAGGGAGTTGGGGGTCTGCTCCTGCCCACAGCTGAAAGCCTCCGGCGAACGCTTTAGGCCTTGGGGAGGAGCGGAGCCTGCCTTTGATTGCAGGGAGCGGGGGTCCGCTCCTGCGATCGATCACAGAGCGCTGGGGGTCCTCTCCTGGGATCGATACTAGGGAGCTGGGAGTCCGCTCCTGCCCAAGGCCGAAAGCCTCCGCCTGAGGCAGGAGCGGAGCCTGCAATCTATCTCAGGGAGTGAGTCCTCTCCTGCTCTTGATCACCAGTAGCTTGGGGTCCACTCCTGCCCAAGGCTGAACGCTGCCTGTGATCGATGGCAGGGAGGTGGGGATCCGCTCCTGCAATCGATTACATGGAGCTGGAGGTCCGCTCCTGCCCAAGGTCGAAAGATTTCGCCAGATGATTTTGGCGTTGGACAGAAGCGGATCCTTCGATCAACTGCAGATAGCGGGGGTCCGCTTTTGCGATCGATCTCAGGGATCTGGGGGTCCGCTCCTGCGATCCATCGCAGGGAGCTGGCAGTCTGCTCCTGCCTAAGGCTGAAAGTCTCCGCCAGAGTCTTTCGGTCTTTGGTAGGAGCGGAGCCTTCGATTGATGGCAGGGAGTTTGGGGTCCGCTCCTGCCC
>JAJQQW010000024.1:502702-776362 GCA_025583905.1 Ia io
TTTAATGAATGAGATAACAACAATATCCCTAATATCATTTGTCATCAAAGGTTGAAGAAAAAAATGTGCAGAAAAGCAGTAAAAGGGAAGTGTTAGGAACCATGCATGATGGTGCTGATGACACTGACAGTGGTGGATGGAGTCTGCAGAGCAACAGTGAACAAACTGATAAGCAGCAGGTTTCTATTATGGAGGATGAAGATTCTTACAGGTAAGCCTACAGCAGTACTTAACAGTAGGTGATTATTCTTTTCCTATAAAACAAATTCCAATTTGAGCTAACATTCCTGATTAACTAATTTTATATTTTTACTAGAGAGAGTGAACCTTGCTTGGTAATTAGAAAATTCAGCAAACAATGAGATACCATTTTGGAACTAATAATGATAATTATTTTATTTTAAAAAATAAGCAGAATTGGCACATGGGAGGAAAAGGCATTCTTGTGCACTATTGGGAGATGAACTTGGCACATCGTTTTTAGAAGGGGAATTGAATTTGTTTCAAAATTTCAAGTATGTCATTCTTTTATCCCAATAGCTTCACTTACAGAACTAGATCCTACAGGAAAACATGACTTGCATAAACACACACGTACACATTCTAACGACATTATTTATATATTATTATGTATATAAAACATGCAGAAAGTCATTATATGTATTATCTATACATACAAAAGCCTAAGCAACCGAATGACTGAATGGCCCAATGACTGGTCGACAGGAGCTGTCCCTGGTGGTCAGTGTGCTCCCACAGTGGGAGCGCTGCTCAGCTGACCAACCTGTCCAGGCAACACACCAGCCTTGTGGCAGCCACTCACTTCCTCAGTAGTCCTGCAGGTCCAGTCTCTGGAGAATGGGCCAGGCACCAATGGACCTGCACCACCAGCACCATCCTGACAGCACTGATGGCTTCCTGGAAGTTGGCCTCAGGCACTGCGGCCACTTCCCCTCCCTAAACGCTTGGCAAGGAAAAAAGATGTAATAGTAAAAGTGGCCTTCAGATGGCTCTCACCAACCATTACAAACATCAGCCAGCGGGACAGATCTGAATCCCATGCTGGTCAGGGCATCTCACTACCCACCAAGAGGGCTGATTGCATCACAGGCCTCCCCCCCACCCCAATCCACCCCCCCCCCCCCGTTGGGAGCCAGATGCAGGGCTCATGGCTGGCGAGCACCTCTGCAGTGGTGTGAGCCTCTGCTGAACATGAGCCCACAACAGGAGCAGTGGGGCCAGAATGAGCAGGAGAGGCAGGCAGGAGGGGCAGGCAGCATTGGACTGCTGGTTTCAGCCCTTTCCCCTCAGGCCATGCCAAGGGGCCTCACCAGTGCACAATTCTGTGCACTGGGCCTCTGGTATATATATAAAATATGACATAGATGATAAAGACATATAATGCACACATATGCATTAAGGATATTTATGTAAATGTTACAAATATAAATATGTATGTTAAGGATATTTTTATTACAATACTAGAGGCCTGGTACATAAAAATTTATGCACTCGGGTGGGAAGAGGCAGTCCCTCAGCCCAGCCTGCACCCTCTCACAATCCTAGGTGGGGTCCCTAGGCCTGGCCTGAGATCAGGGCCTATAGGGGCTTTTCTTCACTGGGCTGCAGGCAGTTGGCCCCACACCTCACTGCTGCCACTGCTTGCCATCAGTGCAGCACTGTCCCTATTCCCCTGCCACCTGTAGCCTCCCTCTGCAGGCCACAGGCTGGGGTGCAATGGCTTGGCTGGCCTGGGCCTCCCTCTTTCTTTGCTGGGTGGCAGGGCCAGGCCTGCGAAGGGCTGTCAGCCTACCTGATCGCCCCTAATTGCTGGTCTGCCTACCTGATCATCCCTAACCACTCTCCCTGCCTGCTTGATTGCCCCTAACTACTTGCTTGGGGGTGGGGCCAGACAGTGAGGGGCCATCTGCCCACCTGATCTCCCCTAGCCACTTGTCTGCCTACTTGATCAACCCTAACCTCTGGCCTGCCTACCTGATAACCCTTAATTACTGGCCTGCCTACCTGATAACCCCTATCCGCTGGTCTGCCTACCTGATCATCCCTAACTCCTCTGCCTGCTGCCTGTTTGCCCCTTACTGCTTGCTTGGGTGCAGTGCCAGCACTGACTTCAATTTGGTCACCCTCCAGTCATTACTGGTCATTATGACCCAGGGTTTTTATATATTAGGATTGCATACCAAAAAGTTGGAGATAGGGTAAAAACCTATCTCTAAGGAAATACTTTATTATACCCATTAAAAAACAATGTAGTATGCAGCCACCTGAAAAAAATGAGGGTAGTTCTAGTCTACAATATATTGATTGTTAGACAATTGACATGTAGTTAAAGAATTAGGTTTAATGTCCTGTCTTAAACAAATTTTGTAAGGATACTTTTAATACCTGCTCAGTTATAATAGGAAGTTATATGCTACACTGTCACTCTACTTTGTTGCCATCTAAATTACTAGCTACTAGCTTTTTGTGATTGTTCCTAATCCCTGAGTGTTCAAATATTGGACCCTCAAATTAATCTGAAAACCCAGGGATTTCACAAGGCAATTTGGTTCATATCCTATCTATAAATTTCAGAATATTGAGTAAAACCTATTAAAGCACAACAAGGGATTAATCTTGAAGATCAGGGGTTGACAAACCTTTTCTATAAAGCGCCAGACACTCAGTATTGTGGGCTACATGAACCATCGGGTCTCTGAAATCTGTCACAGACACTAAATAAACCAAGGAGCTCCTAATGTAGTGAGTCTTATATTGAAAGGTACCATGAGTGCATGCCTTTATCCCTCTTTATAAAGAGAATACATTTCAGTATGCACCTCACCCAATTTTTCAACAGGGACTTCATATTAAAAAATTACCAAAATTCAGTTTATAAAGTAAGAATATTACCTGCATGTTTCCCCATTTATCTCTTTTATAAGATTTTAATATGACTAATTACAGTGTACTTTCTACATTTGAGTAGTATATTCTAGAGTTGGATGATTTTCATCTAGAAAGAAATCCTTCTGTAATCTTTGTAAGCATGAGAAACATGATAATCAGGTTATATAATATTATATATCTAGAAAAAATTCATGGCATCTTTTATGTGTATCATTTTGTGAATTTACTATGTAACAACTAGTCTGACATATGTTAAATCATATAGTGCCACAGGTATGTAATTAAAAACTGTTCAAGTCTTACAAAAATGCTTCATAGTTATTACAGAAGGATTGAAAGCTACAGGCAAACATGGTGCAGATGAGATCATCCAAGGCCATGCCATTTAGCTAACAATTCCTGAAAAGAACTGTCTATACTCACTGATTATAATTTCCCTTCCTTACACTCTCGAGCTCACTCTAGTAATTTTTTAGTCCCACCTCATCTCCTAAATTGTTTTTCTCAAGGTTAGTACTTGTTTTCCTCTAATAAATCTACACATAATGTTTTAGATCTGGTTTTACATAACTTATCATATTTGACCCAATGGGAACCTCTCTCTTTTTTCATTTGGATCTTAGGACTTTGAGTTTTTAGCGGGGAGGGGGTACACAATCACCTGGTTTCCCCCTTGCCTTTCCTAGTTTGTCCTTAGTCTGTTTGGTTTCTCCTCATCTCCCTCCTTTTACACATTCAAGTGTCCCAAGATTCAGTTCTTGATCTTTTTTCTCACCACTTATATTACCTTGTATATACTAATGATCTTCAAATTTATATCTCCAGACCAGATCTCTCTCCTTAATGCCAGACCTATATATGAAATTGCCTACTTGCTATCCTATTAAAAAAAAAAAAAAAAGCTATTGGGTGTTCCAGACTTAAGATCTCCAAAATTGCACTATTGATAGTCTTTCTCACACCTGCCCTTCATGTGGTCTTTCTTGTTTGAGTTAATGACAGCTCTTCCAATTGATCTGCTGAAAACTTGGTGTCATCCTCAGCTCCTGTCTTCTCTTTGTCTTAAACCTCGCATCTAATCTGCCAGCAAATCTTGTCAGGTTATCTTCAAAATACAATGACACATCAATGCAAGGGACTAATTCAGGCAAGGAGTGTCCCTTAGAGTGAAAAGTCTCTTATCCTATCTAATAAAAGAGTAATGTGCAAATTGATGGTCACTCTAACACACAAGATGGTCACTCCCATGTGGTCAAAGATGGCTGCCCCCATGTAGACACAAGATGGCTGCCATAAGATGGACAGCAGGGGAGGGCAGTTTGGGGTGACCATGCCTGAAGGAAAGGACAGTTGGGGGGACCAGGCCTGCAGGGGAGAGCCGTTGGGGGGGACTCAGGCACATAGGGGAGGGCAGTTGGGGAGGACCAGACCTGCAGCGGAGGGCAGTTGGGGGGAACCCTGCCAGCAGGGGAGAACAGTTAGGGCTGACCAGGCCAGCAAGGAAGGGCAATTGGGGGGTGATCTGGCTAGCAGGGAAGGGCAGTTGAGAGGGACCAGTTCTGCAAGGGAGGGCATTTAGGGCTGACCAGGCCTGCAAAGAAGGGCAGCTGTGGGTGACCAAGTTTGTATGGGAGAACAGTGGGGGGACCCAGACATGTAGGTAGGGCAGTTTGGTGGAACCAGGCCAGCAGTGGAGGACAGTTAGGGGCGACCTGGCCTTCAGGAGAAGGTAGTTAGGGGCAGCCTGGCTGGCAAGGGAGGGCATTTAGGGGTGACCAGGCCAGCAGGGGATGGCAGTTAGGGGCAATTGGGCCATCAGGGGAGAAGTTAGGCATTGACCAGGCTGTCAGGGGTGTGGTTAGGGAGTGATCAGGCTGGCAGGCAGAAGTGGTTAGGGGCAATCAGGCAGGCAGGCAGGCGAGCGGTTGGGAGCCAGCAATCCTGGATTGTGAAAAGGATGTCCCACTACCAGTGGGATTGGACCTGAAAGGGCAATGGGACATCCCTCGAGGGGTCCCAGATTGGAGAGGGTGCAGGCTGGCCTGAGGAACACACCCTGCTCCGTGCACGAATTTCGTGCACTGGGCCTCAAGTATAAAATAAAGCAGGTTTTCCGAATGTGTACATGAAAAAACTGACAAATTCGTTTACCTGCTTTTACTTATGTAGATATGCTTGTGTAATTAAAATTAAGTGTGTATGAAAAGTTTAATTTCACAGATAATTTTTATGTAGATATCATTGCTTATATACCACTGTAGTTTTGAGACTGTAATAAATATGCAATCTAAATTAAAATAAACATTTTTTCCAAAATATACTTTAATTATATTTAACTAAAAAAATACACAATATTGTTAAAAACAAAACAAAATTTAAATTTTATAAAACCAGAAAAATTTTTTTTCTATTTAATTGTCTTTGGATGATGATATATCCAGACACTCCTGTTGTGAAATGATATATAATGTTTGATGTTGAGGTGCTTGCTTTGGGTAACCCTGCTTTGACAAAACTATTATATTTAGTTTGAACGTTTGAAGTCTGCTGTTTTTAATAACTAACTCCCCAATATTTTGAAAATGGGTTAATGAAGCTGCATTTCATTATCTGATGAATTGTCAATAGATGTTATGAGATCGTGGAGATGGGATCCAAGCACTGATAACTTTATGTTTGGGGCATGTTGTTTCTTCTTCCTCCTTATCTTCACTCCCATCCTCATCTTCCCAGGTCATCACCTCATCTGCTATTACACTTTCACTCATAGTGTGGTACCCAGGGCCACCTTCATCATCTTCTAACCACTGTAAAACATCTTCCTCAGCTGCTTGGATCCACCAATATTCTGTGTTGTCCCACAGTAATCTGTAACCTCCGCTTTCCTAAATGCAAGTCTGCCTTACTGGTTAAGTAAATACTTCCAACCAGTTTCCAATGTTTGCACCTTCACTGCTTTTCATGATGCAGCAAAATTTAAAAAAATTTGATATTGCACAGTAACTCTTTAAAATGGTAAGTTTTGTAAGATACGCTGTCCTGTATGTTCATCATTATATTCATTCTGCAATACAACCACTACTTCCTCTAAAAAATTTTGTGGTATATTTATTTGGTTGTCAGAATTATCCCCAGGTCCATGGGCTGGATACATGATGCTATATTTTTGGCAAAAACATACATCTAAATTTGTCATCCTCTAAAGATAAAATATTTTTGGATGGATGAGCAAGAGCATTTTCTAAATGCAATAAACATGTTGCATCCTCTGGTGGTATTCCAAGCTCTTCACCTTAAAACCTCCTGACTGTGGGTACATATTCTTTCAAAATACAGTCTTGGAATATGTCCACATTGAGCCATGCCTTTTTAGAGTTGCAATACAAAACAGGCAGATGACTCATTATATTTTTTAAAACTCTAGGTTTGTGAGTTTTGCCAATGATTACAGGTGTCAGTTTATGAGATCCATTGGTGTTGGCACATAGCAGTGCCAAAATCCTATCCTTGCTGACTTTTCCTCCAAGTGTTGGTTTTTCATATTTGGAGGCTTGTGTGTTTTCAGGCACAGCAGCCAGAATAAACCACTGTCGTCAGCATTGTAAATCTGAGACTATAATAGTATTTCATTATTTATACATTCTCTTACTTTTGCCTTAATGGTTCAATCTCTTCTGTTGGAGCACTTAATGCTTCACCATAAGTTCATTTGTACATAACTCCGTGCCTTTTGTGAAAGGGCCAAAGCCACCCATCTCTTGCTTTGAATGGTGTGTTCATAGGATTTGCAAACTTAACTGCCGCAGATTTCAATTCAGCTGCCTGCACTGGGCCCACAAGAACGCTGTTGTGTGCACACTTCAACAATGCGTCCTCAACTGAAGTGCCACCAGCCCAGTTCATTTGCTTTCTGGTGCCAGTTTCAACAATTTCATATGCCTTCTGCTTTTCATTGATTTTTTTTAGTGAAAGTGGAAGCAAGGAAGGGAGAGACAGAAAACTCCATGTGAGAGATACACGTCAAGTGTACCAGGGCTGGGGATGGGACCTGAAACCCAGGTATGTGCCCTCGATCAGGAATCGAATCCCTGATCCTTTCGGTGCACGGGCCCATGCTCTCACCACTTAGATACAATGGCCAGGGCCGTCTTTGTTTCTTTTTGCTATTTTAATGCCTTGTTGCTAAATTAACTCTCTTCCTTTTGTTTACATTTTAAGGTAAGGTTTGGAATGATGTGTTTAATACATGATTTTAAATTTATGGTGAATAGGTCTAATAATGCATGCATTCACCAGTCACCAATAATAAGCAAATGCACATGGCTGGGGCACAGCTCAGTGCACATGGGAATGTCGGCTGGCACATGTTAAAACTTTTGCAGACAGTCACTCCACTCGCCAACAGAACCAATTACCTATGTGCCATGTGGTGTGATCATGTGCTAACCATTTGCCTAACATTGTTTAGGAGCGGTGATTCTTGAATTTAAATATGTAGACTATAGTTGTCGATAAGTAATACGTATTTATGTTGGTGAAATCACAGTGGTTTTACAACATATGGCTTTTTTTAAAAGTTGTTTAAAGTAACTGTGAATTAATCACGAAAAATAACCTGTTGAGTATAAGCAAATTTTGGTTAAAAGCATTTCAAAATTAATGGGGTGTTAATTTTCACATATGACATACAAACCAGAAGTTTTAGCCATTAAACCCAAAGTATGTTAATTCAAGGTCCGCAAATCCAAGAGTTGTCTGTATATCCAAAATCCAATCATATCTTCCAGGCCCAGGTCACCATCATCTGCTATCTAGATTATCTTAATGGCCAATTAATTGATTTTGTTCTTTCTTTTTTCCTTCTTTCCTTCCTTTCTGTCTTCCTTCCTTCCTTCCTACCTCCCTTCCTCCTTCCTGCCACCTTCCTTCCTCTTGCTCTACCCCCACTCCTCTCTCCTTGCCTTTCCCCCTAATTTTCTTTTATCCCATCAATTTTAGTCTTTTGTTCAATTCTAAACATCATGGGCCTGCTAAAATATAAGTCAGATTGTGTTGTGCCTCTGGTCAATACATTCAAATTGCCTGATTCACTCAGAGTACATGAGTCCCACAGATGCCCCAACCTGGGATTGAACCTGAAACCCGAGTAGGTGTCCTGATTTGGAATCAAACTCGCATTAAGGTATATGGAACAGTGCTCCAACTTGTGAGCCACCTGGCCACGGCTAACCGAATGTGTTCTGTTTAAAAGTTGCCTTCTCATCAGCTATGTTCAAAATGAAAACTGTTTCATATTCAATATTTAGCAGGGGTCCTCAAACTTTTTAAACAGGGGGCCAGTTCTCTGTCCTCAGACTGTTGGAGTGCCAGACTATAGTTTAAAAAAAACAAAACTATGAACAAATTGCTATGCACACTGCACATATCTTATTTTGAAGTAAAAAAACAAAACGGCAAAAACACTGGCATGTGGCCCGCGGTCCTTAGTTTGAGGAAGCCTGAAATTTTAGAGACTTATTTTTGAAGTTTGGGTCAAGAGGAATTGTTTAATAATTGCTCTCAGATAGATCCCCCCTTTCTAATATGTTTTTATTTATTTTAGAAAGAGAGGAAGGGAGAGGGAGAGAGAGATAGAAACATCACTGATGAGAGAAAATCACCAATCAGCTGCCTCATTCATGCTCACCTCCTACTAAAGATTGAGCCAGCAACCTGGGCATGTGCCCTGACTTGGAATTGATCTGGTGACCACTTGGTTCATGGGTTGATGCTGAATCACTGACACAAATTGGCCATGCAATCCCCTGTTGTTGTTGTTGTTGTTTTAGATGTTTAGTGCGAACCAGGAGAGTTATTTGTATAACTTTTCCCAATTAGCTGATGTGCTTCCCAAGTACATTGAGAGTTGGGCAGGGAAAGGACAAGCTGTCAAATCAGTAATGGAGTTGGGCAGTTGGTAACACGCCTATGTTATGTGTGGATTACTGAGTCCCGTTTAGATTGTTTTACAGGAACAGGGAAATAGAGAGCTCCTATTCTTGATCATTTGAGCCCATTCTTGTTTCAGGAGTCTGTGCCCTTATAGGCTGAAGATTTAAATGTTGAGACTGGCATGGTGATCTGGGAGTGGGATGGCTAACCAGATAATACTTTGCTCTTTGACATTTAGACATTTAACTTTCCACCATTTCAGGAAAGTTCCTGTATTGTTTTAGGGTAAAAGGAAGGAATGGGTTCTCCTTAATAAGTGGTTTCCATGCTAAAGAAGCAAGACTGCCATTTTTTTACTGATATCCAGTAGTCTTTGAACCAGGGACAGAGAAGGAGGAAGTATCTTTCTATTTTGATTTAGGTCATCAGATGTGTGCCAGTTCTGGGAATAAAAGTTATGTCAGCCATTAATAGGTAAAACAAACTAGACTCAGGCAGAGTGTGTCTTCAATTAAATAGTTCATAGATTGGGAGAGGTGGCAGCAGAAATAGATAACTAAAGCTTTTTTCTAAAAATAGAGCACCAGCATTAATTATATCAAGAATCTTTATTTGATATACAGATAATGGATCTTTCACTTAAATTTTTTGTTGCTATTTTAAAGAAATAAACTCACTCATTTTTGTTGTATATTTTACTGTAAAGACTTTGCAGCAAAACTGGCATTGATGATGATTCAAAGCCTACATCACACAATGAAGACTTGAAGGTAAAGTGCTCCTTTGTGAAATTAATTTTCCTGCTGTCAATTTAATTTTGTGTGGCACTTACTCTTATAATTTTGTAGCAGCCTACCTATAATTGATTTACATTTGTAATGCAAAATTAGTCTTTTGTTGTTAAATTCTCAACAGAGATGTGCCTTTTAAAAATTGCTTTTAGAGAGGAAGAGTTAGACTTAGAGAGAGAGAGAGAGAGAGAGAGAGAGAGAGAGTCATTGACATGAGAGTGAAACATGGATTGGTTTCCTTCCCCATGAGCGCCAACTGGGATTGAACTGACAACCTGTGTATGTGCCCTGACTGAGAATTGAACCCGTGACCTTTTGGTGCTTGGGACAATGCTCCAACCAACTCAGCACATAACCCAGGCCAGAGAATATGTTTATTTTATTGCCGTGGTTTCTTTTACAAGTAACTAGAGGCCTGTTGCACCAAAAGATTCGTGCAATAGGCCTTCCTTGCCTTGGCCTCCAGCACTGGTTTTCCTCTGGCACCCAGGATCCAGGCCTTCACTCCCGCCAGAATCTGCCTTCTTCATCTTCGCTGCAGACCCCCGCCCTCCCTTTCATAGTAGGCATCCTGCCCTACCTGGCCACTCCTTGCCTGGAGCAGCTGGGTGGCCGCCATCTTTGGCCTTTTAATTTTCATACTCACTCTGATTGGCTATTGGTGTAGCAGAAGTATGATCAATTTACATGTTTGTCTATTATTAGGTAAGATTTCCACAATAAGTGAGTCCATAGAGACAGAAATCAGACAAGTGCTTGCCAGAGACTGTGGTAGGGGGAATGGGGAGTCTCAATTTCATGGGAATGAGGATGTGATGAAACATTTTAGAACTAGATAAAGGTCATTATTGCACAATGTTGTAAATGTACCAAAGCTACTGAATTTTTCAGTTTAAATGGTTTATTTTATGTTTGGTGAACTATACTCACTACAAAAAGAACACTGTCATCATTATAATTAATCAATTGATCAAATTAAGATCATGTTACACCTTTAAAAACAATCAAATAGGCTCATTTAAAACAGGTCTTCTGGTGAAAGGTTATATTGTTCATTTGATACTTTTCTTGTTTCTTGAGGTAGGCCTGCATTGCTTTGAATTTCCCTCTTAGGATTGCTTTCACTGTTCGATAGATTTTGGGTTGTCATGTTCTCATTTCATTTGTCTCAAGGAATCTTTTGATTTCTTCCTTGATCTCCTTGTTAATCCAGTCACTCTTTAGTAACAGGTTATTTAGCCTCCATGTGTTTGTGTGCTTTCAGGTGTGGGTTGTGTGTGTGTGTGTGTGTGTGTGTGTGTGTGTGTGTGTGTAATTGATTTGTAGTTTGATAACACTACAAATGTGGTTACAAAAGATGTGTGAAATGATTTTAATCTTTTCTAAGGCTTTTTTTATGGTCTAACATGTGGTCTATCCTGGAAAATGTTCCATGTGTACTTGAAGAAAATGTATACCCTGCAGTATTACAGTGTACTTCTCTGAAAAAATAAATGAAATTTCAGGTAAAATGTGTCCCTTCAGGGCGGTGTTATCTTTTTTATTTCTTTTGGAAGACCTATCCATTGGTGTCAGTGGGGTATTAAACTCCCATCTATGATTATATCAATATTTGCTTTATATAATTAGGTGCACTTATGTTTACAAAGGTTATTTCTTATTTTTGGATTGATCCCATTATCATTATATGTATAATGGCCTTCTTTGTCTCTTGTTATAGCCTTAGTTTTAAATTCTATTTTATCTGATGTAATTATTGCTATCCTGGTTTGTTTGTTTTTTTAGTTTACATTTTTAAAAAATTTAATTTATTTTTTTACTCATTTTTTTTATTTTTGATTTAAGAGAGAGAGAGACAGAGAGAGATAAAGAGACAGGAGTGAAAGAGAGGAAGGAAGAGAGACAGAGAGAGAGAAACATTGATTTGTTGTTCCTCTTAATTACGCATTCATTGGTTGCTTCTTTTATATGCCTTGGTGAGAGATTGAACTTGCAAACTTCGTGTATCAAGACAATTCTCTAACCAATTGAGTTACCATGCCAGGGCCTTTTTAGTTTGCATTTTCAAGAAATATAAATTTTCCCTCCTTTGCTTTCAGTCTGTGTGTATCTTTCACTAAGGTTGGTGTGTTGTAGATAGCACATGTAGGGGTTTTATTTTCTTATCCATTCATCTATTCTATGTATTTTGATTGGAGTATTTAAGCCATTTACAATTAAAATGATTATTGATAGGTACATACTTTTTGCCATTTTATTCTTTATAGTTATGTACCCCACTCTTTTTTTCCTTTTTTTTTCTATAGAAGGCCCTTTAATATTCCCTTTAATGCTATTTTTTTGATGATGAATTCATTTAGCTTACCTGGGAAGCTCTTTATTTCTCCTTCAATTTTTAATAATAGCCTTGCAGGGTAGAGTGGTATTGGTTGTAGGTTCTTCTATTTCAATATTTTGAATATTTTATGCCAATTTCTACTGGCCTGAAATGATTTGCTGAGAAAGCATCTGACAGTCTTATGGGGACTCTTTTGTAGTTAACTATTTTTTCTCTTTTAACCTTTAAGATCCTCTCTTTGTCCTTAACCATTGCAGTTTTAATTATTCAGTGACTTGGAGTGGGCCTCTTTGAGTTCATCTTGTATGGCACTCTCTTTGTGTCCTGCACACGTAGTCCTTGTTTTTCACCAGGTCAGGGAAGTTTTCAGTCATTATTTCTTCAAATAGGTTCTCTATTTTTCACGTTCTTCTCATACCCCTACAATGTAGATGTTACTATGGTTTGTGTTGTCCCTAAAGTCATTGAAACTAACTCAGTAATATATATATATATATTTGCTGCTCTAATTAGGTGCTTCCTGCTACCTTATCTTCTAAATCAAATATCCTATTCTCTGCTTCATCTAATCGGCTGTTGATTCATTCTAGTGTATTCTTCATTTCAGAGATTGTATTCTTCATTTCAGAGTGGTTATTTTATGTGGTTGCTTTGTCCTTTTTTATACTTCCTACCTCTTTGTTGAAGTTAGTACTACATTCCTTGAGCATCTTTTTAACAATGTTCTTAAACTCTGTGCCTTATGCATATTTTCCATCCATTTCATTTAGTTCTTTTTTCTTGGAATTTCTTCTGTTCTTTCATATGGGGTATGTTTTACTCCCCATTTTGGCTGCCTCTTGCTATTTGTTTCTGTATATTAGGTAGATCTGCTTTGCATCCTAGTCTTGGTACAATGGCCTTATGTATTAAATGTCATTGAATCTCGTTGGCACAATCTTTCTGATCACCTCAGTTAGATGCTCCTGGAATGTCACTTGTGTGTGTTCTCTGAACCCTCCTTTTGTAAAGTCTTGATTGTTTTGGGCTGTTTGTGGATGGGGTTGACCTTCAGGCTGGCCGAGTACACACAGTATACAAGCTGCTGTGCAAAGACTGACCCATGTTGACTAATTCATGCCAGCTCAGTTTGCTGTCTGCCCAGATCTTCATTTGGGTGTTCTGCTTGTGAATCTAATCTGCAGTCCCCCAACCCAACCCCTGGGTATGTTGGTTCTGGGCCTCTTGGAAGGGACTCTGCTGAGAGGCAATGTCAGTCTCTGCCTGTGATTTCCTTTGGGCTGGCTGTGTGGTGCTATAAAGAGAACCAGTATTTGTGACTGCCTCTGCTGGGCCTGGGTGCACCCAGAAGGTGCCTCCTTCCACCAGCATCAAGCCCATGGGACAGCTGAGCAAAAAGCACAAGTCACTTGGAGACTTGGGCTACCTCTGCCTACAAGCTTTCTGCTGGGGTCAGTCACTAAAAGAGCTCCTTTTGGTATGTGAGTGGCATGAGGTGAGTGAGTCATCAGGTAGGTGCAAGTGGTGTTTACCACGTTGATACAGATTTAAACTCGGTTTCATTACTGGGTGTGAGGCCACTCAGCACAAGTCCTAGGTTACACAAATGCCACTTAACACCCACCAGGTACCCATGGACTGTTGTGGAAGGGTGGGGCCTCAGAGAGACATTAGGGGAAGGTCATCAAAATTCATCAGGGCCCAAAGACCAACATTTAGCTGTATGGAGGGAGGGCTCAGCACTGGAATGGTGGCTTTAGTTAGACCAGCAAGGGAATAAAGACCCACAATCCAAAGGCACACAACTCAGTCTCTGACACCCCTGAGTCCACCTAGACCTGCTTAAGAGACTCCATGAAAGTGTACACCAAGGACCCACACTCCTTTGCAGTGTGTAGATCCACAAGGTTGTGAACAAGGGTTCAGGACAATGGGATAGTACATTCCCCAGGCTGAGGCCATAAAGAAGGGAGGGCTTGACCCAGGGGTGATGGCATCTGTGGGCATTGTAGGAGAAGGACTCAGCACAGGGAGGGCACCCAGAGGCCATCCCTTCAGCTCCCTGCCAGAGCCCCAGAAAGCAGTCTCCTCACATGGCTCCCAATGCACTCTGAGCCACTCTTTCTTCATAGCCCCAGGGTGAGTGGTGGGAAGGAACTTGTATGCTGGCCCTTTAAGAGGGCTCCTGTTTTTCTATCAAATTCCCACCTCTTCCTGGAAGGCAGAATCCCTGCTGATTTCCACAGCCAGATGTCCTGTGGGCTCCTCTTCCAGGCTCTGATTCTCAGGGCTGTGAGCGCAGCTTGGGGTTGAGACCACATGCTCTTCAGGGGGACCATTGCACTGAGACATGCTTCTGCATTCTCAACTACCACAAGTGGTTGCAGGGACAGCCCTTTTTGAATCTCTGTCCTTCCTACTAGTCTGAGGCTTCTTCTGTAGATTCCTTGGTTATAAGAATGATATTCAGCTAGTCTTCAGTTGGTTATTCAGGTTAGTAGTTATATAATTGAGTTGTAATTCCAATCTGGTCCAAGGAGGAAGTGAGTGCAACTTTCACCTCCTTTGCCTCCATCTTGGATCACCCTAAAAAATTCTGAAATGCACTGCATGGGCTCACTATTTAGGATATGGTGAGGTGAAATATTTCAAGAGAGGGAGGCTCAGTAATGTTAAAATTCAGCTACTAATTTATTTCTGATAGATTTAATATCTAACTAATTCTTTGATTCCAATAGTGTTATAATTAGGTTTGAGGGCACATGTTTTAATTTAGGCCAAGGCAAGTTCTTTCTTTCTTTCTTTCTTTCTTTCTTTCTTTCTTTCTTTCTTTCTTTCTTTCTTTCTTTCTTTCTTTCATTCTCTTTCTTTTTCTTTCTTTCTTTTCTTTACTCCTCAGTTACAATTCATTGATTTGGGGAATAGATAGTCATAGATTAAGAATTCTAACAGTTAATTTTAAATTACATTCTAATTTTTCTTCATTCTTGATTACTTAAGGATAAAGTTATTTCAGAATCACATACCCGGACAGCAAAGACATCTAAAAATCAAAGCAAGCATATTCATCTTGCAACTTTGCATCTGGAAAAAATGACTCAAGAATCACAAATAAATAGGGCATGTGACAAAGAGGATACATCTGCATATTCAGGACACCCTTCTGTGCAAAAGGATGAGGAAATGTGCATCAAACAAGGCACGTTAGAGCAGAGGAAGAACTTACAACTTTCCAAAGATGAGTCAAAGCAGAAGTCACATGAATTTTCTGTAAAATTAAAAATGACTGGGTGCCCTGAGGAAGAGCCACCACGTGATAACTCTAAAGGAGGAGCAAGCTTAAGACAAATGCCTTCTAATTTGACAAGTAAAATACTTGATTGTGAGGGGAAAGATGCATTTGGAAAGTCTATCTCTGCAGCATTACAAACATTTCTTGAATGTGAAGAAACCACTCTCAAAAATTTTTCTCCATTTCATGCACACCCTGGGTCCCTGGAAGACTCTTCCTGGTCCTCTTCTTCTGAGCTTTGTTTAAGAGAAACGAAATTACATTCTGAAAATGATCACAAATCTGATGCTGAACATGTTTTAAACAAAAATGAAGAGAGTTTTTATAATGATACAGAAAGTGAAAAAGTAAGGACCCCAGTAGTTACGTCTGAAGTGAGAGAAGACCAAGAGTTTGCTATGCAGAGGACAAAAAATATGAACCCAAATACCACAGATTGGAAATTAGGCATTGGACCTACACCTCAGTCTAGTGATCCGAAAAGCCATTTTGATTTGTGGCTTGTCCGCTGCAATGAAACAAAACCTATGATTGAAATAAAAAACCATGATATGCCTGCTGTTACAAATACTTATAAGAAAACAAAGCCAAATCAAGACTTGTTCCAGAAGCCATTGTGTGCAGATCATTTCAGTGCTAATTATTGTAAAAGCTTGGACTCTAAATTAAAAGATGACCATTCCTCTGCACTGCACAATGACAGAACACCTGGAGTATATGTAATTGAAGAACTACAGCAAAATTTACAAACATTTAAGAATGATGTAGACATGGTCAAAGTAGAGCGCCTGGCTTGGAAAAAAATGATTCTTCAACTTCAAAAAGAGGTAGAATTTCATTTGCTGCTACTCTGTTTTTTCTCTTTATCAATTCTCTGGTCCATTCTGATTTTCCACTTCTGAAAAATATATTGTACGAAAAATGAGGTTGTCTAAATATGTAATTGTGTATATAAATAGATTCTGTCAAGTAAATAATAAGAGTTTAGGAAAATATTCTCCTGTTCTTTAATTGACTTAAGTCTCTCTGTCAGTCTTCCCTCTGAATTGGGCAACTAATTTAGCTATGTATCATGTGACCTATGTACTATGAACCAGTGAAAAGTATAAAGGAAATTGCTTAAAATATATAATAAGTACTATACTGTTGCTTTTTAAGTCCATTTGCTTAAATTTACATTACATCCTATAGCTCAGGAAGTGTGGCTCAGTGGTGGAGCATTGACCCATGAACCAAGATGCCCCTGATTGGATTCAGGGTCAGGGCACAGTGCTGAGGCTAGATCTATAGTATGGGATGTGCAAGAGGAATCCAATCCATGTTTCTCTATCATCAATATTTCTCTCTATCCCACTCCCATGCTCTCTTCCTAAAATCAATTTTAAAAAACCATAAACTGCATCCCAGAAACAAAAAAATGGAAGGAAGCTATGAGTTGGATAAAGGATATAAACAAATATCCCAAGCTAAACTCATCTATTTTGTGCTATAGTTTGTACAATTTTCTATGGTTTACTCAAAACCTTGGAACTTAGAATTCTAATATGATCACTTCAAGATATTTTTACTTCATCTTTGTTACGGTTTACAATCAATATTATTTTGTATTAGTTTCACATGTACAGCATAGTGGTTAGATATACTTTATAAATTGGTCTCCCCAATATTTCAAGTATCCACCTGGACTGTACATCATCATTGCAATTTTATTGAGGTATTCTAATAAGAAACATATACTGTATACTTCCACACATATTTTTATCACCACTCTCAGATGTGTTTGTTGAGTCAAAGCTTTACATTATGTTGTTTAATAAAATGTAGTACTACCATAAAAAAATGTAACCTTGTCATTTGTGACAGCATGGATGGACCTAGAGGGCATTATGCTAAGTGAAATATTTCAGATAGAAAAAGAGAATTCCCATATTATTTCATTTATATGTGGAATGTAAAGAGCAAAATACTGTAGATGAACTAAGAAATTTAAGAGAGGCTCATAAATGACAGAAATCTGACTGATGGATGCCAGAGAAAAGGGTGTCAGCAAACTGGGCAAAAACAATATAGGGATTAAGAAGTACAAAATGGTAGTTACAGAATAGTCATAGGGATGTTAAGTACAGCATATAGAATGTAGTCAATCATCTGTATATAAAGAGCCAGGGGCCATCACATCCAAAATAACCAAACAGGCTGAGTGGGGTGACAAGGCTGGCAGAGGGGTTATTGAGGAATGACCAAACAACAGAACACCGGGCTGCGTGGGGCGACCAGGCCGGTAGGGGTTAGTGAGGGACCACTAAATGACAACCAGTCTGGCAGGGGGGGGCAGTGAGGGGCAACCAGGCCAGCCGAGGGGGGGGCAGTTGGGGACAACCTGGCTGGCAGGAGGGGCTGTGAGGGATGACTTAGCAAGCAGGGGTGGGGGGGGGAAGTTGGGGGCAACAAGGCTAGCAGAAGGGGGCAGTGAAGGACGACCAGGCCAGCGGCAGGGGACAGTTGGGGGTGACCAGGCCAGTGGGGGGGGCAGTTGGGGGTGACAAGGCTGGCAGGGGCACATTTAGGGACAATCAGGTCAGCAGGCAGAAGCAGTTAGGAATGATCAGGCTGGAAGAGGACAAGTTAGTGGTAATCAGGCAGGCAGGCAGGTGAGCAGTTAGGAGCCAGTGGTCCTGGATTGTGAGAGGGATGTCTGACTGCCCCAATCCCAGGGATCAGGCCTAAACCGGCAGTTGGACATCCCCTGAGGGGTATAAGATTGGAGAGGGTGCAGGCAAGGCTGAGGGAACCCCTCCCACCATCCACAAATTTTGCTCACCGGGCCTCTAGTATTGTAATAAGTATGTATGGTGCCAGTTGGGCACTTGGAATGTCAGAAGGATTACTTTGTAAAATATCTGATTGTCTAACCACTATGCAGCTCAACTAAAACAACTAATACAAAAAATGTTGAATGTGAACTGTAATTGAAAGATTAAAAATATAGAAACATAGAATACCTTCCAAAAATAAAAGCATGGCAATTACCATTTTGACAAGTATGTATTATATAGGTCACCTAAATTATTTACCATAAAATCAATATTTGTCTCAAAGAGAACCTGAGTCTCAAGGTGGAAAAATATTTAATACATTATGTTCCTTTATAAGAAAGAGTGTATGAGGCCTCTCATTACGCTAAGGCTGTGGTGGGAAAACCACGGCTCACGAGCCACATGCAGCTCTTTGGCCCCTTAAGTGTGGATCTTCCACAGAATACCACGGATTGGGCGAGTCCATTTTGAAGAAGTGGTGTTAGAAGAAGTTTAAGTTTAAAAATTTTGGCTCTCAAAACAAATTTCAATCATTGTACTGTTGATATTTGGCTCTGTTGACTAATGAGTTTGTCGACCATGGCACTAAGGCATTAAATTACTTTTCAAAAGTCATACTTAAATTACCTGATAAATTTGATGAAATTTTCTGTTTACTTATCTGATTGAGCATTATAGAATTATATCCTTTCTTTTGGTGCCATAAAATGGTAGATCTTGCATCCTTACCAAGTTTGGACAGGTCATTTAACCTTGGTTTTATTTCCATTATTAGTAACTATGGGGATAAAGTGAGTAGATAACTACTTGTATATCCTCTAGCTATATGATTTTATAGTGATTGTATTACTCATTTTCCAGAGTTGTACATTAACCAACAATTCATTGGTTTCATTCTGCTCGGGTGTTGTGGTAAACTATGGTTCATATATTTTATGAATGCCACCACTTTTTTGGTACCCTCAAAGATAAAAAAAAAAAAAAAAAAAAAAAAGAATTGTAAAAGGCAATGGGGGAAGGAATAGCTTCCTGCAGAAAGAGGAAAGCTTCCGATTTGTTACTGATGCACAATTTCACATTCTCTAACTCTGGTGGGTAATGCAAGACCCAGGTGGGAAAGACAGGACACATTTTGTATCTTTGTCCCTTTATTTCTCTGTCTCTGCTAGATAAATGGGGTGGGAGTAGGTAAGGGAAATTTTAGGTAACAAAGTGGATGTGATGTGAATAGGAGCACAAAATTAAGACAGCCCTATTAGAAAACTTGGAAATGTCGTCTTCTTTACTGAAACAGAAATAAAGTAGAATTGACAATCTCAATGACCTTTATTGATAAACTTCAACACACAAAATATTTTTATTGGTTCAAGTCATAGCAATTTCATAAAATTAATGAAAATACAGCCTTTTTAATGAGTAACATGATCACAATATCCTTAATATCAAACTTTCATCAAAGGTTGAAGTAAAACTGGAGCAGAAAAGCAGTAAAAGTAAAATGGAAACGTCAGGAAATGTGTGTGCGGGTGCTGATGATGACAGTGACAGCATTGGACTGAGTCAGCAAAGTAACAGTGAACACACTGATAACCAGCATCCAAGTGATGATATTAATGAAAACACAGTCATTTTCATGAATAAGGTAATAACAAAGCCAAATTATAAAAGCCAAATGATAGAATGAATAAAAACAGTCGTTTTAATGAATAAGGTAATAACAATTATCATTCTTTCATCAAAGGTTGAAGTAAAAATGGAGCAGAAAAGCAGTAAAAGGGAAGTGTCAGGAAACGTGCATGATGGTGCTGATGACAGTGACATTGGTGGATGGAGTCAGCAGAGCAACAGTGACCAAACTGATAAGCAGCAGGTTTCTATTATGGAGGATGAAGATTCCTACAGGTAAGCCTACAGCAGTACTTAACAGTAGGTGATTATTCTTTTCCTTTAAAACAAATTCCAATTTGAGCTAACATTCTTGATTAAGTGTATATTTTTACTAGAGAGAGTGAACCTTGCTTGGTAATCAAAAAAATGTAGATCAACAAACAATGAGATACCATTTTTGGAACTAATAATGATAATTATTTTATTTTAAAAAATAACAACCAGAATTGGCACACGGGAGGAAAAGGCATTCTTGTGCACTATTGGGAGATGAACTTGGCACATCGTTTTTAGAAGGGGAATTGAATTTGTTTCAAAATTTCAAGTATGTCATTCTTTTATCCCAGTAGCTTCACTTATATAACTAGATCCTATAGGAAAACATGACTTGTATAAACACATACGTACACATTCTAACAGACATTTATGATATATTATTATGTATATAAAACATGCAGTAGGTCATTATATGTATTATCTATATATACAAAAGCCTAAGCAACTGAAGGACTGAATGGCCCAATGACTGGTTGACAGAAGCTGTCCCCGGGAGAGCAGTTGTGGTGGACCAGGCCTACAAGGGAGTGCAGTTATTGGCAAACAGGCTGGCAGGGGAGCAGTTAGGCATCAATCAGGCCAGCAGGAGTGTGGTTTGGGGGTGATCAGGCTGGCAGGCAGAAGCGGTTAAGGGCAAGCAGGAAGGCAGGCAGGTGAGCAGTTAGGAGCCAGCAGTCCTGGATTGTGAGAGGGATGTCTTGACTGCCCGTTTAGGCCTGATCCTACCAGGCCTAAATGGGCAGTCAGATGTCTCTCGAGGGGTCTCATATTGGAGAGATTGCAGGCTGGGCTGAGGGACACCCCCCCCTGTGCATGAATTTCATGCACCAAGCCTCTAGCATATATATATATATATATATATATATATATATATATATATATATATATATATATATATATACACACACACACACACACACACACACACACACACATTCACAATACACATGTACATACAAACATCCTACCTAATAAAAGGGTAATATGTAAATTAGCATCACTCTGCTACACCCACAATTAGGCCGGCGAGAGGCGCAGGGGACAGGACTCGGGGTGGCCGGGGTAGCTGATTGGCCCGGCGGGAGGCAAAGTCTGGGCAGCGGGGACAGAGGTTCCCTGCCCCCCGCCCTTGCCTCTGTCCAGATGCCATCGGCCCCCCACTCCACGGAGTGGCGGAGGCAAACAGGCAGAGGCAAACAGAGGCAAAGGGGGTGGGGCGGGGTGGCAGGGACGGAGGTTCCCCGCCACCCCGCCCTTGCCCTTTGCCTCCATCCCCATGCCATTGGCGCAACCGAATGGGGCTGGATGGACACTGAGCTCTCGTCACCAGAGGTGGCTCGAGCTCAGTGTCTGCTCCATGGCTGTGCTGCAGCACAGAAGGGGCCTCTGGGGCAGCGAGCCCATGCCCCTGCCCTGGCCAGCCTTACAGCGAGCGTGAACGGGCCTGTGGGGCCTGGAGCTCAGCATCCGCGTGGCAGGGGAGGAACCAGAAAAAATGAATCTTTCCAGTTCCTGATGCTGACAGCCCTATGGGTGCCGGGGTCCTCACCAGCAGCCACCAGTCGCAGCCCATCAGCCCCAGTCGCAGACAGGAAGCTCCCTGCCAGCAGTCCAGTGGGGACCAGTGTTGCGCCGCGGTGGTGGGTGTCAGCGGGCATGCTACAGACATCAAATCACTGCCACCGAGGCCACACACACACACACACACACACACACACACACACACACACACTCGCAAGTAGTATGGTCCAAGGGGGTGACTCCTAAGGCAAGGCTCCCATGGCAGCTGATGCTCACCATGCCAGGTGAGGAAGCCAGACCTGAAAGCCCAAGCCCCTGGGTACCCGAACTGCAGGGTGTCGTGGGCCAGGGCCTTGAGGAGGCCCCAGGACAAGCATCTTCCCTGAGGCTGTGCAGAAGGAGGGGAGGAACCTCTACCTAGAGGCCGGGGTGAGGGATGCTGGTGTCTTTGCAGACTAAGACAGAGCTGAGGGACCCCCTCCCCCCCCGAAACCCTGGCACCCTCGTGCACGAATTTTGTGCACCGGGCCTCTAGTATATACATAATACCACATCCTCTTTATTTGCTTATCTATTGGTGAGCACTTTTATATGTTGCTATTGTGAATAAGGATGTTTATATATGTTGCTATTGTGACTAAGGTTGCAGTGAACATGTGAGTGCAGCTATCTCTTTGTGGTGGTGATAAAAATGTATGATTATTTTATAAATGTTTGTTATGTTCATTTGGTCTAATATTTGGTTCAAGTTTAGCAATTCATTATTGATTTTGTGTCTAGATGATCTATTCATTGCTGAAAGTGAAAGTGGAGTATTGAATGCCCCTGCTATTTTTGTATTGTTGTCTATTTTACCTTTAGTTCTGTTAATATTTGTTTAATATTTTTAGGGGAACCAATGTTGGGTGCACACATATTTACAATTGTTATATGTTCTTCATGAAGTGATCCCCTTATAAAGATTTTCCTTGTCTCTTGTTACAGTTTTTGACTTAAATTCTGTTGTGTCTGATGTAGTATAGTTATAGCTGTTCTCTTTCAGATTCCACTTGCAAGGAATATCTTTTCCATGTCTTCACATTGAGCCTTTAAGTGTCTTTAAGAATGAATTGTGCCCTGGCCTGTATGGCTCAGTTGGTTAGAGCACATCAAGCAGGCCTTCAAACCTCAGAGGGAAGAAGGGGATGGGTAGGTAAGAGATCAACCAAAGGTCTTATATCCATGCATATGAGCATGACCAATGGACATAGACAATATGGGTGGGGGCATGTGCTGGGAGGCAGAGCAGGTGGGTGGGCAGAGGTCAATGGAGAAAAAGGAGACATAAATAATCTTTCAACAGTAAAGAATTTTTTAAAAAAGGATGAATTGAGTCCTGGCATGTGTGGCTCAGTTGCTTGGAACACCATACCTTATATCAGAAGTTTATAGGTTTGATTCCCAGTCAAGGAATATACCTAGGTTGTGGGTTTGATCTATTGTCAGGGCATATATGGGAGGCACCCAATCACTGTTCTCTTTCACATTGATATTTCTCTGTCTGTCTGTCTTTTTCTCTTTCTATTCCCCTCTTTCTAAAACTAATGAGCATATGCTCAGGTAAGCATTACAAATTTTTAAGAAAATGAATTAATTGAGTCTCTTGTAGGCAGCATATAGTTGATTCTTATATAATCCACAAAGACATTCTATGCCTTTTTTTCTTTTTTATTGGATTTATTGAGGTGACTCTGGTTAACAAAATTATACAGGTTTCAGCTGCACAATTCTACAACACAGCCTCCATACACTGCATTGTGTATTCACTACCCCAAGTCATTCTATGCCTTTTGACTGGAGAATTCAATCCATTTGTGAAGTAACTAGAGGCCCCATGCATGAAATTTGTGCATGGCAGTGTGGTCCTCAGCCTGGCCTGCAACCTCTCCAATCTGGGACCCCTTAGAGGATATCTTACTGTCAGTTTAGACCCGATCCCACATGGATTGGGTCTACACCGGCAGTTGGACATCCCTCTCACAATCTGGGACCACTGGTTCCTAACCGCTCACCTACCTGCCTGCCTGATTGCCCCTAACCACTCTGCCTGCCTGCCTGATAGCCCCTAACTGCTCCCCTGCCGGCCAGATCTCCCCTAACTGCCCTCCCCTGACAACCTGGTCACCCCTAACTGCACTCCCCTCCAGCCTTGTCACCCCTAACTGCCATTTCCTGCAGGACTGGTCACCCTTGACTGCCCTCCCCTGACAGCCTGGTTGCCCCTAGCTGCCCTCTCCACTGGCTTGGTTGCCACTAACTGCTGTCCCCTGCCAGCTTGTTACCCCTAAATTCCCACCCCTGCTGGCCTGGTTGCCCCTAACTTGCACTCCCTTGCCCACCTGGTTAGCCCTAACTGTCCACCCCTGCCGGACTGGTTGCCCCTAACTGACTCTACCTCGGCCCTTGCTACCGTGGCTTTGTCTGGAAGGACATCCAGAAGGATGTTTGGAAGATGTCTGGTCTAATTAGCATATTACCCTTTTATTAGTACAGATTACTGCAGGTAACAACTCACTAATGCCATCTTGTTTTCTGGCTGTTTTGTAGTTCCATCATTCCATTCTTTTTCTCTTGCTGCCTTCCTTTGTGAATTGAAGATTTTCCATAGTGTGCTTTGATTCCTGCTCTTTATCTTTTGTGAATCTGCTAGAGGTTTGGCTTTGTGGTTACCATTGGTTTACATAAGACATCATATAAATATGACAGGCTATCTTATGTCCATCACAGCTTTGGTTATATTTAACTGCAGATTTACCTTAGAAAAAGAAAAAGAGGAGAGACCAAAAGTTGATCTGTTATATGAAAAAAATAGGGTGCTGTTAAGAAATAAAGAAGAGCACTCTATTAAGGAAGTTGAAATGAACCCATATTTTGAAACCACCATTAGAACACAAGACGTTGTGTCAGAGGCTGTAAGAGAGAATGAGGTAAATTTATCTTTGGTAAAAATTTCTTATTTCTTACATTATTTTATCAATATTTATATCCCTTTGATTTTAATGTATATTATTATGTTTAAAACAAATCATAAAATGTTATCTCATTCAAAATGTGAATTATGACATTTATGACTAAAATTATTAATTTATAACTATCCTTGGCATCTAACAGATAATCTGTGTATATTTTCCAAATGAAGAAATGGAAAGTAAATTGAGCCCAATCATTAACATAAATGTTAATTTTGGCTTTTAAAAAATGTTAACATACAAGTTAAATTGCCTTGAGGCTGTGATGGAACTACTCAAATGTTGATAAATAAATTTTATTTCAGAATACTGTATTTTTGCTCTATGGCAAAAAAAAATTTGACTTTTTCATGGAGAGGAAAGATCCTTGTGCTTAAACAGGCGACTTCCTTTTCACAGTTTTTTAAGATACTGCTCTTAAGCCTTGGACTTTTTTTAATAGTATGAGACCAAAATCTAAATGAAATGTGTCCCTAGGTTATAGAAGAGCAAAATTATACTCAGAGCCAACTTTCTCAAGAACAGAACACCAGCATATCACAAGATGGAATTCTGACCAAACAACTTTGCAAACCAAAAGAGATAGAAATAACTCATGAGAAAATGAATTATAAGGTACTTTATTTAGACATTTTCAAGTGTGTGTGAGTATGTGTGGGTGTGTATATATTAAGAAACCAATAGTGTACATATGGAAACTATAGAGAATTTAAAAAGCATGTGTGTGTGTGTGTGTGCATGCGCACATGTGATAGGGGTGACATTTTGGGTCCATTGGATAAAACTAGTAACCCAGTGCATGAAATTCATACACATTAAAAGTGAATTAATTACAGAAAATATTTTAATATTTCTATTTGCTCTTTCTCTATAATAGAAGTGTCTGACCGGCCCCACCCCCATTAGGCGACACCAAGACCCGGCCAGCCCCACCCCCATCAAGCCCCGCCTGTGGGGGACCCAGCCTCACATCCTGGCACCAGGGCAGGGGGGAGGGCCTCAGGTCCCCCAGCCCCAGTGCCAGGGTGCAGGGTTCAGCCTCAGGTCCCCAGGCCCTGGCCCGCGCCAAGCAGCTTCACCCAGACCTACCACGCCACGGGACCCATCAATGCACCTTCTGGTGACCCATTGTTTGGTCATTATGGATGGAAGTGAAGTCATGCCTTTAAGCATGCACACTCATTTTCAATGCCTGATTTGTCTAAGTTCTCTAAATTTCAAAATAAATAAGATCTTCAGCCAGATAGCATCATAATGCCAAGTTTGTTATATAATGACACATACCATTCTCTCCACTCAGTATTCTTCATTTGAATGGATTAAATGTTTGTGACTCATATGATAGACACTGCTGCTTGTTCTTAATAGAGGAAGCATTAGCTCATTACCTAATGGCATGAAGTGGTTTAAATGGAATATACTGACTTGAAGAACAGAAGGAAAATAACAAAAAACAAACAAACAAAAACAAAGTTCAGTGCTGTGGACAGCAGAATCCTCTCCCTTTCCCTTTGTGATTTTCTGCTTTTCCCATGAACTTATTTGGACTCTATCTCAAAATCAACACAGAAGACAAAATCAGATGCTGTAATCTGCATTGTATAGTGCCATTTGAGTACAAAGAGGTGTTTTTCAATCTTTACTTTTTTTTTTTCTTAATCAATGCAGCTCAAACTTGCTCCCAATGTTCCAAAAGCCAAGCCAACATGGCTGTGTGGACACACCTTTGCTAGGTGCTGTCAGGCTTCAGGGCTGGGGCAGGGAACATGCCAGGTGTTGTGGGAAACAAATCCACTCTCCTCTCTACATAGCAGGAGTCTTTTCATTATAAAATGCAAAGCAGCAGCCACTTTACATTACCCCCATCCCTAGCCCTCCTAGCCCTGAGGCTTAGGAAGGGGCTGGGAGGATATTTACTCTCAGCTCTTTGATTTCTCTTATTCAACTGAGCCCAGTGACAGCTGCTTCTCTGAGAACAACGCCAGCCTCTCAGGGCTAGCTGCACCTGGAAGGCAAGCAGTAGAGCTGACCAGGGGCTTTGACCAAGACTGAGCACGCAGGTCACAGCAAACTGGGCAGGTGGGCTGCTCCCAAAGACGCTAGGCCCCTCCCAACTCCGCACCTCAGCTCCCTGCTCTCTCCCTTTCACCCACAGGCACCACCAGCTTGGTGTGCCCCGAGGCTTGGTGTGCAGATGCCAGGGTTGCAGGTTCAAGATGCTCTGCCTCCTCCTGGCACTTTGAGCCATAAGTGCTCGCAGGGACCTTTCCACTGGGTCTTGGTCTTTGGTCACTGCTGAGGTTTTTTGGACTTTCTAGACCAGGGACAGCTAGGACCTTTGGCTCTGATCAATGCCCTGCCTACAGCCTGCCTATAGTACCCCCAGCTCCAGGAAGGTGCGGGGGCATGGCCAGCCTGGGTGAGGGGCCTTAAGGGGGTGTGGGGGGTTGGCTAGCTGCCCCACACTGATCAGGGGTAGGGCTGGAGGAGGGGTTGGGCAGGGCATTAGGAACTGAGGATCAATTTGCATATTACCTCTTTATTATATAGGATGATATTATTAATTCAAATCCATTTGTCTCTCACAGCCAAGTAGTGACATTTACAATGGCCTCATTCAAAGGGGAGGTTTTTAATATTTTCCATTGTCCATGATCTCAAAGGTATTGTCACTAACAACAGATGTTCCAAATTTGGGCAGTGATTTTATTTTCTTGATGTATCAGTAGAGAGGTTAGTTTTCACTTCCATTGATGGAATGGAGGAGGGTATAACCGGTTCAGAGATAATTTTTTAGATGTCATTCTTCTACTTTTGAGAAACGTAACAATTTGTTCCTGGTAGTATCCCATTTTAATACAAGGGGCTTCTGAAGAGAATGACAGGCCATGATATATACTTAGTGATAATTTATCGGTAGGTATTTTATTCCTAGTAAAGTAGCTCAGTGTATTTCCCCCGCATTTCACATTTATTACTACTTTAAACATCATGAAGAAGAAATAAAAGTTGTTCTGTTACTACAGCAACAAAAAAATCTCATGATTTTCTAAGAAGAGCTCTGTAAATTTTATCTTATTCATCATTAATTTTTTGAAACATAAGCTTCTTTTGTGTTTTATATCCACACTGGAGAATAACTATGGATTGGTGCAAGAGCATGAATTGTGGAGTCTGAAAACCTGGAAAAAATCCTGAACTTGCTTATCTTTATAACCCCTCCATTCTAGATTGCGATAACTGAATGATTTCATTGATGGATGTAGGAGTGCTTAGGAAAATGCTTGGTTATTAGTTATTAGCAGAGGTAGTTTTTATAACTAACTATGAAAGTATTAGAAAATTGGAATATCTATGGATTAATATTGGGGGCAATATAATTTTAGGAAATTTAGTTTATCCTAATATAAGCATGGTTAATACTCTTACTGTGGGGTAGCTATATGTTCAGACTGTAATCTCAATTTATAAGTGTAGAGTTATTAATCTTTTACTTAAATGCATTCTTGGCTTGTGATAATTTAGAAAAACTCTCCCTAATTCTGAGACTCTTAAAATTCTCTTGTGATTTTTTTCACTTAAAAATTCATAATCTGATATTAAATTTTTGAACTTTGGAGAATTTATGCTTGGATAAAGTTAGAGGTTAGGATCCAACTATATTTTCCCAGTGGGATATCCACTTGTTGCAACTTTTTATTATAAAAATAGGTCATTCTTTAGTTTCAGAGGCTATCGTGACATGTCATTTCAATGTTTTAGCTAAAAACCTCCTTTGTATTACTTAGGTTTCTGAGAGTTCTGACAAAGAAAACAGTCTATTGCATGAAAATCGCATGTTGTGGGAAGAAATTGCCAAGCTAAGACTGGAAATAGACACAGTAAAAAATCAGACCCAGGAAATGGGAAAAAAATATTTTGAGGACATTGCAATTGTCAAAGAAAAGAATGACTGTCTTGAAAAGACAATAAGAAAAGCAGTATTTCAAGACAATGCGCAGCTTGAAGTTCTGAGAGCTGAACTTATAATGCTAAGCTCTAAACTGGAGAATGAACAACAAAACAGAGGAAGACTGGAAGCAGAAGTTGAATCATACCGGTCTAGACTGGCTACTGCTCTACAGGATCATGAGCATTGTCAGACATCAAAAAGAGACCTACAACTTGCTTTCAAGAGAGCACGAGATGAATGGCTTTGTTTATGGGACAAAATGAATTTTGATATGTCTAACTTAAAACATAATAATGAGATTCTTTCTCAACAACTTTCTAAAATGGAAAGTAAAACCAATAACTTAGAAATTGAGCTTCATCACACAAGAGATGCTCTCCAAGAAAGGACATTGGTTTTAGAAAGAGTCGTCAATCAAAAACAGTGTCAACAGGAGGAAACTGAACATGTGTATCAAGAGGAACAAGGTAAAGTGGATAAAGACATTGGAAAGCAGAAATCCTTACAGGAGAAGCTATCTCATCTACAGAGTATAAATAAGTTGCTTCGACAGCAACTGGACCAGGCTCACAACAAAGCTGACAGGGAAGGAAAGACAGTAATTAATATCCAAGATCAGATTCAGGATAAAATAAGCATATTTAATGCTGAAAGTGTAAAGCAAATTATTATGCTGAATGACAGAATAAACAAGTTAATCAATGAATGGCATCATTTTAAAGAAAGAATACATCAGTATGAAAATGATAATGTAGAAAGATATGTAAGTATCCAGACAAATAAATAGTTTTCAAGTTTCCTAAGAGAAAATTAACATTTAATGATGGCTAAATGTTAAATCTAGTTGAATATTAAATGTATAGATTATAAATGTATTTGCTCTATCAGCTTAAAAGCAGACATTGTATCCAGCAAATGAACATTGGACCTAAGAATGTTGTTTTTGTTTTTTTCCTGAGTATTTATTACTGTTATTTTTAATATAATTTATTTAATTATAGTTTTTTGATTCATTTTTAATAATGGCTGCAAAATTCCTGAAAATGTAACCACAAGGTCTGACTGAGCAGGCTCTGGCCCTCATGGTTCATGGCTACCATATTCCCAGTGTTTACTACTCAAAAAGTGCTCAATGCATATGTGTGGGAACAAAGTATAACCCTGCAGTGACCTCACTCCTAAGCATCTGCTAGTCCAGAGGCCATCTAGACTCTCCTGCAAAAAGATTTTCCTACAGATGGAAGTTTTGAAAGCTACAGAAAATACCTATTGTCTTTGAAAAGGGGGTGGGTTTTTAATTTGTAGTATCAGCTCAAATGTAAGAAACTGTCTGATAAATTCTCCTTGAGGTATTTCTTCCACAAAAACTCTTAGGCCCTGGGAAGTTAATTTGAAATCCGTTAACAGTCTGATTTGCTTTAGCACCACTGTGGCATTATTCCCAGGGTGCTCCTTAGTTCTGGCTCCAGCTCTGGAAAAACAGAGCCCAATCAGTTCCTCCAGGCCCCAGAGAGCACTGAGCTGTTACTGAGAACAACTGGGAGCTCTTACTCCCTGGGTTTTATTCTGGCTCCCTTTGGGTCCTCTTTCTTTCTTTTTCTTTCTTGGTTGTTAATCTTCATCAGAGGATATTTTTTCCCATTGCTTTTTAGAGAGAGTAGAAGGCAGGGAGGATGGGGGAAGAGAGAGAGAGAGAGAGGGAGGGAGAGAGACAGAGAAAGAGAGAAACATTGATGTGAGAGAGACACGTTGATTGATTGCTTCCCACATGTACAGCAACTGGGGCCAGTAATTGAACCTGCAATCCAGGTACATGCCCTTGACTGGGAATCAAACCTGTGACCGTTTGGTGCGTGGGCAGGCGCTAACACTGAGCCACTGGCAAGGGCTGGGTACTCTTCCTTAATTTTATTTCTATTCTTTTTTTACATTGCTATTGCTACCCTCCCTTTAAGCTTCTTCTTCTGGACTTGACTCCTCCTTGTTTCCCTATTGATTCCCCTTCCTAAAGCTGGTTTTGGTCCTTGGCTTCCCACCATCCACCCCACCTCATCACTAATGACCCCTACCTAGATCTATGCCAGACTACCTGAATGCTCATCTCTACTTACTATCCTCATGACAAAGCATAAAGTAACCAGCACCTGCAGTGTCCTTCACACCACACTGCATCTCTAAGCCTTTGACAAGCACAAGCATGTCCCAGTGTCTCCTTGAAGAATGCAGATGTTTATCTTCACAGTCTCTCCTTATCTCTCTATCTGATCAGTGTTCTCCAAAGGTCTCTGGCATCAAGTTCCTTCCTTTCTATTTCTATCACCAACATCTTGTCCCAGTTTCTGGTCATGTCACACCTGAACATCACCAGTTGCTCAGGTTAGGCAAACCATGAGCTGTGGGCCAAATCCACCCATCCACCCAGAACCCCACAGCTCAGGCTGCCACAGCACCTGCTTCCTGCTAACCCCCAGTGAGCCTCTGATCTAGGTACAGGGCTCCTTGGGGTGATTTATAAAGAAGGAATTTCTAATGTGCCATGCAGACCTCCAAAAGCAAGGTCTGGTGAGGCAGTTAGGGACGCGGGAGGGGGAGGCTCATAGGTAAGTGATGCATGCGGCTGCCATCAGCTCACCCTCCGCCTCATGCTGCTGTGTTCACCTGGTGCCTGAGTCCTCTGTCCAGCCCTGACCACAGCCCAGCAGCCCCGCAGCATTCGGCATGGGCCACTGCATCGAGCGGGCAGCCCTGGCAGCAGGAAGGCTGTGCCTGAGAGTTGTTTTGTTTTAAGTAAAGACAGTGAATTGCCCATGAAACTTTAAGAGGTTAAGTTATAGATTGTTAATAGATATAGATTGATATTAATAAGTTAGTTTTACACTGACATAATAATAATTTTAATCTTTCTGTCAACACATTTTAATACCATTAGAAAGCGAGAAAATGCTCTACCTAAACTGAGTATTTTGAAATTAAGATTCAATTAAGTTCTGATTTCCCAGATGAACTGAAGTGTAGATGCTGTATCTCCTAGTATCTTTCCTCTGTAGCATCTGATACATTTCAGTTGGTATAAGGTTATTTTTATTCATGCCAATTTGAATAAAATTTCAAAATATTTTAGACTCAAGTAATATATTCATACTACAGGCTCAGTGCACAAAATTCATGCACTGGGGTGGGTGTCCCTCAGCCCAACCTGCACCCTCTCTAATCTGGGATCCCTCGGGGGATGTCCAACTGCCTGTTTAGCCCCACAGGGATCGGGCCTAAACAGGCAGTCGAACATCCCTTTCAAAATTCAGGACTGCTGGCTCCCAACTGTTTGCCTGCTGTCTGATTGTCCCTAATTGCTTTTGCCTGCCAGCACACCCTAACCACTCCCCTGCCAGCCTGATCAATGCCTAACTGCTCACTGCCAGCCGGATCGTCCACAACTGCCCTCCCCTGACAATCTGGTCACCCCCAAATGCCCTCCCCTGCATATTCTCTCTTTATTAGATAGGGGTTTTTTTCTTTAACATATCGGACAGCTCTAAATGTTGTGCGTCAGTGGATGGAGCATTGGCCTGCAGACACAAGGGTCCCAAGTTCCATTCCAGTCAAGGGCATGTATCTTGATTGGGGACACATACCAGTGGGGAGTGTGCAGGAGGCAGTTGATCAATGTTTCTCTCTCACAGATGTTTCTAGCTCTCTATCCCTTTCCCTTCCTCTTGGTAAAAAATCAATAAAGAATATTTAAAAAAAAAAAAGAAACATTTAAGATTCCTCCATATCTGCCTGGCTGTTGTGACTCAGTGGTTGATACCCCAGGCTGCCGCCGCTGGCAGGGGAATCATGCTGTGGGGGTGTACACCCCTCCCAGGCTGAGACCCTAGGCTGTTGCTGCTCAGAGGGGATCGCGCAGTGGGGAGTGAATTTTTTTTTAAAGGGTCAGGAGGGCCTCTGGGCAGCATTCTGCCAGGCCACTTAGTCTTCAGGCTCTCAGCGGTAGCCCTTCCTGAGACTGGGGCACTCAGGCGGGGCTTGGAGGACTGGGTGTCGCCATCTTGTGGCTATGGGCACCACCACTTTGTTTCGGAGTGATGGTTAATTTGCATAATACTCTTTTATTAGATAGGATGACTTCTCAACCCTTTTAAAGGCATCTACTTAAATCATAATTTGGGACGAATGTGATGAGTTTTAGCAACTCTACTTGATTTAATCTTTCCACTACTAGTTCCAATTTTCTTTGAATATTTTTACAAATAATTTGCTCTTATTTCTCATTTCAAGGCCTAATTACTATCTTTTAGAGATAAATTTTTCCAAAACAAAGAGAATTGTAGCTCTCTGTGATTTCCTCATTTGGCATTGGGTCTCTATTTTAGACTAGGGAGGAGTGGCAGGGTTTATGTGTAGTAGGAGTCTTGGTGAAGGCCTGGTTAGCTAGGACCTTGAAGGCCATTGGAATGACTTCAGTTTTCTTCTAAGATAGGAACCTATTGGGAGGATTTGAGCAGGGGATTGAATATGTGATGTTAATTAAAGCCTCTGGTTGAAAACTAAATAAAAAGAGAATAGTTTCCACATTATTGAATTTACTACCAGTTGACCCATCTACATGCTCTATTCTCTTTGAGATGTCAGTAGATGTAAAGCTTTGAGATTTCATGGTGGGGTGAGAGGGGAAACAGAGAGTGGGGCTGTCTAAATAAATACTGATTAGGCAGAAGGATTACGTTTTCTGTGTCTTCAACCTAATAAAGCAAAAGCAAACAGGAGTATGTCCATATGAGGAAAAGAAGGCAAATTGATGTAGACTGTGATATTTTTCCAGTTATATATTATAACTAGAGACCCGATGCATGAAATTCATGCAAGAGTAGGCCTTTCTTCCCTGGCTACCAGTACCAGCTTCCCTCCAGCACCCGGGACCAGGGCTTTCCTCCCTCCAGCTCCCAGCAGGCACCTGGGACCTGGGCTTTCCTGGCAGCCCTGGCTTCATCCTGAAGGACGTATGGTCTAATTAGCATATTACACTTTTACTATGGTAGATAATAATATATGACTCTAACAAAGTACATCCAGGGTATGGCAAAAAGGTGGTTTATAGTTGTTTGTATGGGGAATAATATAATAATTAGTCAATAACAATACAAGAATAAACCCTGTAAACCTTTTGCCCAATTCTTTATGTGACGTTATACAGTATATTATTAACATAATGTAATAATAATGTGATTAATAAAATCAGTAACAGAAATATCTCACTAGGCCATTGTGAGACAACTTCAAGAAGAACTGGCCATTGTGAGACAACCTCAACAAAAAATATCTATGATAGAGGCTTCACTGGAGGTTGAATCATGTCATCCTGTGCATGTACAAGATAAGACACATGACTTCAAGAAGGAACTAGATCCAAGCAGAAGTCAAGTATGTATGATATTTAATCTGTCATCAGTTAATCTATAGCTGGTTAAATAATATAGAGTGTTTTAGGATACTACTTTACATGGACAACTTTCTTTTGTATTTTCATTGTGCTTAATTTATTATAATTGTATTATCTTTATAATTAACTTATTTCTTAAACCTAGCTATTATTCTGTCATTTGTATTTTATGTTTTTCTTATAATATTTACTCTTAGGAAAGTTGATAATTATGCATCATTCTTCATAAAAGTCAAGAGGGTTTTTTTTTCTACTAAATAATAGTTTTAGTGACATCTCCATTATCATAATGAGGCATCCAGGCAAAATCAGAGGATGATGCTTAATGGAATGTTCTGGAATTGTTTTTTATTTCTTCACTTTGGTTAATGGATATGCAATAGATTTCAGAAAAATTTATATGAGAAGGTTATTCTACAAACCACTTGAAATAGGCATATCCTTCATTTTCTCTCACTTAGAAATATTATGAAAGCATGGAAATGTTCAGATCATTGTAATATGTACATCCACAACCAATAATTAAGAAAATTAAACCTAGATCCACTAATGGATATATTTTTTAAAAACTGTATGGATATAATTCACACATTATACAATTTGCCTATTTAAATTATACAATTCAGTATTTTTAAACATATTCAGAGAGTTGTGCATCTACCACCTCAGTCAATTACATAATATTTTTATCACTCCAAAAACAAACTCCACACCATTTAGCAGTCACTACCAGCTCCTCATCGTGCCCTGCACCAGGTAAATAACAGTCTCATTTCTGTCTCTATTGATTAGCCTATTCTGGATATTCTGGATATTTCATGTTTATGCAACCACACAAATTAAAGTCCTTTGTGACTGGCTTCTTTCACTTAATGAAATATTTTAAAGGTTCATCCACATTATGGCACATAACAATATTTTATTTATTTATTTATTTGTTTTTATTGCCAAACAATACTTCATCGTGTTGCTCTTCCAATTATCCATTCATCACTTGATGGAACTTGGTATTCTTTTCACTTTTTGGCTGTTAGTAATTCAACTATGAGCACTATTGCTCCAGTCATTGTGTGAACATGTTTTTCTTTTCTTGTCATGGGATTTTTATCCTCTGAGATACCTGGGCTGATTTCAGCATCTCTCAGACTTTACTCATGCTGTCCATTCTGTCTTTTCAGTTTCTGTTCCTCGTGCCTAATCCTATATCTATTTGGACCTGGCTCTCAATCTCCCCTCCATGAAGTGTTCTCTGTTCCAACTCTCATTTACCTCATTCATTTCAGCACTTGTCATCTCATCTCTGCAGAATATTTTAGCCCTTAATTCTCCATTGTCTTAATTTTCTTCACAAGAGATAATCTTGTATTTCTATGTATTAATTTGTCTGTGGGGCATATTGTTTGATGCTTGAGGCCCAATGCATGAAATTCATGCAAGAGTAGACCTTCCTTTCCTCGGCTGCCAGCAACGGCTTCCCTCCAGCCACCTGCAGGCATGCGGCACCTAGACTTCCCTCCAGACCCAGGTTTATCCAGAAGGACATCCAGAATGATGTCTGGAAGGATGTCCAGACTAATTAGCATATTACCCTTTTATTATTATAGATAAGGGTACTTATCTTTGTATAAACTGAACATATTTGAGCTTAACTATTGTTAAGATACAATTAAAAACTTTATATCATTGGTGGTCTTGGAATTCAAACCCAGATATTTGATGAACACAATGTTGAGGTAAAGAGTCTGAATTGGCAAGAAGAAGATAGCTCTAGTTTTCCCAAGCCTTCAAACAATATAGTTGAGTATACCTGTGGAAAGAACTTCAGAAGATTTTTATAGGTCAGGTCTCTATGAAATAAGAAATTATTATTATTATTAAAGGCAAATAATTGATAATCTGACACTTGCAAAAAAACTTTTGCATTGTAAGAGGAAAATAAGACAGAGAATGCTGGTCAATATTCTAAGGGTGAAGGTGCCCCCAAACTCAGAACATAACAGTAGTACATTCAAAGTAACACCAATAAGAATCAACATAGTATGGACAGGATTTGTTATCTATCAGGACGATCCATGTCATTCATGGTTTATGAGTCTGTGGTTGAGGATATTGTTTATGAGGAGCAAGAAGGGAGAAAGAAAAGTACAGATGACCTCAGTTAAGGGGTCAAGTCCAGAAATGTTGATTAGGGAATCTGGTTTGAAGTGTTGAGATTTAAGGCTCTCTGAGAGAATTATAAGAAAGGAATAGACTGCTCTCTAGAAATCTGAACCTTTTTTACTTGAGTCTGAGGGCCAACGCTCTATCCACTGAGCCTAACTGCTTAGGGCTGAAGCGAGCACATTTTTAAAAATATATTCATCATTTGATGAACCTTTGGGTTACTTCCACTTTTTGGTGTTGTTACTAATACTTCTATGAACATTCCTGTCCAACTTTTTATGTGAACATATGTTTTCATTCTCTTGGGAATATAATTCCAAATGGAATTGTTGGATAAGATCGTTAGCCTTTTGAGAAACTGACAGAGTGTTTTCCACAATGGCTGTGCCATTTTGCATTTTCATTGACAGTGTATGAGTGTTCCCATTTCTCCACATTCTTGCCAACACTTGCCATTACCTGTTTTTTGATCGTTGTCATCCTAGTGGGTGTGAAGTGGCATCTTATTATTGGTTCTGATTTGCAATTTTTTTAATGATTAATGATGTTGACCATCTTTTCACATGCTTATTATCCATTTGCATATATTTTTTGAAAAACTATTCAATTCCTTCACCCATTTTTTTATTGGATTGTCTTTTTATTATTGAAGTGTAAGAGATGTTTAAATATTCTACTTACAAATCCCTTATTAGATAAAGAATTTTCAAACATTTCTTCCTCAGTAGCTCACCTTTTCATTTTCCTGATGGTGCCTTTTAAAGCACAGAAGTTTTTGATTTCGATGAAGTCCAGTTCATCTATTTTTGTTTTTTGGTTTCACATCTAAGCTTGAAGTAAGGCAGAGGAAACATTGTATTTAAATGGTGCCAAATCCAGTCATGAAGATATACACCTATATTTTCTTCTAAAGGTTTTATAGTTTTAGCTTTTATATTTTGAGTTAATTTTTATTTATGGTCTGAGGTAGAGGTCTAATTTTATTCATTTGCAAGTGGATATCCAGCTGTCCCAGTATAATTTGTTAAAAAAGACTATTCATATCTGATTTAATTGTTTGGCACCATTGTCAAAAAACACTTGGCCATAAAGGTGAGGGTTAATGTTTGAACTCCCTCTTCTACTTCACTGATGAATAAGTCTTTCCTCATGCCAGTACCAAATCAAATTTTATGAGTATCTTTCCCAGTCATCTTGCATAGTATCAGCTGTTTTATGTAATAATAATAAAAAAAGTCAGTGTAGTGGAATGTTTCTACCTCTACTTTTATGGAGATGTCTTGTTTCTTGATAAAGCCTATGGCCAGCTTATGTTTTGCTGATTCTGTGACATGATGGGAAAGTAGGCTTACAAATATAATACCAATCCTTTTTTCTCCATTCAAACCTTCAGCCTCTAACCCAGTGCCTCCCACTTCACTTCCATTTCCATGAAATCCTGGTCAAAGGATCTGCTGACTTAGCCATTTCCTTAATTGTGTTTAACTCATAATTCATAGACTTGCCAGTAGATTTCACTGCCTGGGGAGGAGTAGGTTAAAATCTGGACTGCTACCTTTCCTCTTTAGAAAGACCTGAACTTGAAATCTCAAATCGTTTTATATATCTATATTTCAGAATAAGAGAGAGAGAGAGAGAGAGAGAGAGAGAGAGAGAGAGAGAGAGAGAGAAACAGCAATGAAGAGAGAGAATCATTGATAGGCTGTCTCCCAACTGGGGATTGAGCCTGCAACCCAGGCATGTGCCTTTGACCTGAATTGAACCTGGGATCCTTCAGTCTGCAGGCTGATGCTCTCTCCACTGACCCAAACCAGCTAGGGTTGAAATCTCAAAATTTTAAGCCAATTTGTTTCCCAAGGAGAAAAACTGTGGTATAACATAAGCAAGCTTGAAATAAGCTAGAGGAGAAATTGTATTTAAATGGTGCCAAAAGGCATTGCAGTTGTTTTGCCACTAAGATGAAAATGATTTTATAATCTTATGTTTCCTCACTGAGGAAAGGAAAGCTTAGTCCTAACTTTGGAGTGCTTCTCTGTAGCCCTTGGCTTTTGGCTCTGAGACTCTGCTTTGTTCTTTTCACAAGAAACTAGTGGCCTGGTGCATGAAATTCATGCACATTAAAAGGGATTTAATTAGAGGAAATATTTTAATATCACTATTTGGCCTTTCTCCATAATAGAAGTGTCAGAGATGAAAGAAAATTAGTAAAATGTACATGAAAATCTCCCTCTTGTCAGAGTCTAGGGCACGCTGTGGTACCTAGAGTCAAGGACGGGCTCACCAGCCATACTCGCTTTGAAAATGCAGGTGACCCAGACCTGGCCTGCCCCACTCCCATTGGGTCAGACCCAGACCCAGTGTGCCCCACCCTCGTCAAGCCCCTATAGGTAGGGGCACAGCCTCAGGTCACCCAACCCCGTGCTGAGTGGAGGCACAGCCTCAGGTCCCCTGACCTGGCGCTGGGGTGGGGGGCAGGGCCTGAGGTCCCCGGTCAAGCCCTGCAGTGCAGGGGGCATGGCCTGCAATCCCTCTGCCTGCCCAGGCTCCATGCAGCCTCAGGTCCCTGCTGTTTGGCCGTGAGGTTACAGAGTCCCAGATAATTTGCATATTCCTCTATTATATTGATAGATGGCCTGTGCTTGCAGCTTTTTGCAGCCTGCTTCCTCCCTGTGGAACACCTAAGGCCCACAGGCTCTTTTGATTGTGTATTGTCCTGGTCTCCCTTAAAGAGGCGGAGCTAGCAGGCAGGGTTTCCCTTACTAAAATTCTCTTAGAAGCTTTGAGTGTCCAGTTAATTTTTTTGGGATTCATGGCATTAGAAAAGCCACCTGACAACTAGTTTTCAGATAAGCTCTTCACCTTTGGCTTCCTGGAGGTGTTATAGCACAGTGTCTTTAACATTCTTACATTCTGGAAAAATCCTTAAAGGACTCTGAGGCACTACATCAATGTTTCTGAGGTTTTAAGGAGTTTTGTAAATGTTGGCTTCATCCTGAGACCATGTTTTCCTGGAACACCCTGGATTTGATGTTACCCAGAGCCATTTCTTTATTTTAGTATTATTTGACAAATGGACAGTTGGAAGAAGGTATAAATGGGAAATGGATATTTGAAACCCATGAATCTAGGTTCATTTTTTTTAATTGTCCTTCTTCAGCTTATCTTTCTCCTTGATTTCACTTTAACCAGCTTCCTAGCGAGAATACCTATCACCCTCATTTCAGTGTCATTGTGTTCACTTGCCCAGAAGCCCTTGCCGTCAGCCTCCTCAGGGGCCATCAGGCCTCCACTCAGCGTTCCTTGGAGGCCCTTTTGGTTTTCACTCTCACGCTTCTCTACATTATGTTGGGTTCCCCCGGCCTCCTGTTCAAAGGGACTCCCACACGTGTGTGTGTTTCTTTTTAGTGTCAGTACCCTATTTTTAATGTCAGTACCTGTGCCAGTTACTTACTGCTGCTTAATAACCACCTCCAAACCTCGTGTCTTAAAGCAGCATTTACTTGTTCACAAAACTGCAGGGAGGCCAGCTCATTCCTTTTCCACTTGCCACCAGCTGGGATGACCTGAAGCTGGGAAGTGGAATCATAAAGGCTTGTTCGTTCACGGGTTTGTCAGGTGCAGCGGGCTTTTGGCTGGGATGTTCACTGGGGCAGTCTCAGCTGGACACAGTATGAGGACTGGCCACGTGGCATGGGCTGCTTCCTTCTTCACAACACGGTGGCTGGGTTCTCAGGGTGAGCTTCCTTAGAGAGAGTCAGATGGCATCCAGACATAGAAGTCACACAGCAGTCACCATATCCTATTCACCAGAACCCAGTTAGCACTGAGGCCAGCACCTATTTCATGGACAAGTGCCAAAGAATCTGGAGATGTGCTTCAAAAACTTGGCATCCCTCACCTTGTCTTACCAATAACCATTGTATCTGAAGGAAAGTAGTTCTTCCCAAGTCATGATCACTAACATTCCAGCAGGTTTGTTGTTGATGATGATGATGTTGTTTTGTTTACTATGTTCCCTTATTTTGGGAAGTAACAGAGAATTTTAAGATAGGACTATTGGATTAAGCCCCCACCCCTATTTTTTTTTTTTTTTATTCTAAAAAATGTAAGGCTCATCTTGCTGAAGTTTTACAGCGAGAAATGTAGTTTATCCGTAGTCCAGGGAATCCTTTCTTCTTGAAATGCAATTCAAATGAGCATCAAACATTTGTAGTTCAGTACAAGATTTATGGCATTAGAGTCTATATTTATAAGACTAATTAATTAGTCTCATTTTGAAAGTCTTTCTTTGGGAGGCATTTGTTGATTCAGTCCTGAATACCTCAACATGATATCCCTAAAGCTTTTTTTAAAGGTTACAAAGTGTTAAGATGGGGGAAGAGGAAAGGGACTTTCTCCTAAACGGCCGCATATAGATATTGTGGAGAAAAGACATGAAACAGTCATAGAAAAAAAAAGTATAAAATTAAGTGCAGACGTTTTGTGGCAAAGATGACAACGGCAAATATACTTTTGTGACTCCTGGTCATTTTAACTTTGGTCTTGATTCTGAATAATTTAAGGTTCCACATTTGAAGACTCTACCAATATACAGGTAACATTTTATTGCAACTGAATTCATTTCAAAATTTCATACTGGTGTCCACACCTTCATAATCAAACTATGTTCTTTTATTCATGCAGAATGATGAGCTTATAGAAAAACTGCAACCTGCATCTTCAAAATGTATAGATCAGGATGAAGAAAAGACACCTCAACAGCAGTTAGCAATGGAAGCACTTCTAAAGGAATGTGAAGAACTAAAGAATACAGCAGAGAAGTGGGAACAAGAAACAGTAAACCTCAGAACACATATGGAAACGAATATGGTAGAATCCTGTGAAGCAGAAGAGTATAAAAAGAAGATTGAAGAAAGAGCAAGACAGGATGTAGCAGACAAATTTAAACAAGTCAATTCATTTTTACAGGTTAATTTATTGATTTAATGTGCTTTAATTCATTTCACTGCAAATTACCTTTTGGATAAATACAGTATTTTTGCCTTTCCTCTTCTTCCATTAATAGCAATTTATTGTGTATATTTCCGGAAGGAAGGTGGCATTTGTTTTTCCTTTACAGTATTTCAGTTTCCATCCTTATTATCACTAAATTGATATTTCCAAATGATTCGAAGTAGAGGATCATTTTATTTTTAAGACCAGTTGATGTAAAACAAGACTACCAGGAAGAAATGGTAAAAAACATGATTAAGTTATATGTTCTACTTTTAAAAGTTTAAGCTGATTCTATTATTCTTTGAATGATCAGATTACATGTGTACTAATAGAAGAATATTAACTTTATAGCTCAGATTAAATTCAGTGGACATTGTTGATAACTTTTTAAAATTTCAGCTTTGTTCATGCTTAAAGCTGATCTCTGAGTCATTGACTCAAAACTAAAGAAAACAGATATAACTGGACAGGGTATACTTACTTTAAAAACGTATCCTTTTTATTTGCTCTAGACAATAAGAGAATCTCAAGAAAAGTCAGAGCAGATGATAAATAAACAGGCTTCAATAAGAAGACCTTTGGAACTCAGAAATAAAGAGCTGGAATCAGAACTCTCCAGAGTGCAAATTTCTCGAGATGATAGCAAACTAGAATTGGAAATATATAAGCAACTTTACCAAGAACAGTTGGAAAGAAGAAAGCGATTGGAAAACAAAGTAACTGAGTAAGTCAAACTCAGAATCAGAAAAAATAAATTTAACTCATTAATTAGTTTCTAAACTTAAAATATAATTACTATTGTGCCAGGTTCATGAGATTAGCAGGACATGAAAGCTAACTAAATAGTTTAACTTTGGAAAGGGATGTTAGTAAATAAACTTACCTTTCAAAGGTTATTCTAAGTCAAGTTTTATCTCTCCCCCTTTTTTGCTTTTACATGCCTTTAATTTTCCCCTTAATATTTCCATGTAGTTAACTGGGTCAGTGTCCCGAAGCTTTAAAATTTAGAAGGTGATATTACTATAAAACTGCTTGTCACAAGGCCCCTAAATAGAAATACTTAAGATAACAACTTAAACACAAAGAGTTAAGTGACACCAACACATTCTGGTAGTTGGTAATTTTACTTTCTTGATTGTGCCCTTTGTTATTAACACTAGAGGACACCTTTAGACAAACTATCCTTTATAGTTTCTACTCTATAAAAAGACATGCATGTTAAATTGGAGGCCCTGTGCCCGAATGTATGCACGGGTGGGGAGGAGGGAACTTGGGAAGTTGGCTTGTAACCTCCACGCGCACCCTCCCCACACCCCCATTGAGGGGAGAATTTGTATATTAGGCTTTTATTATATAGGATAGAGAAATATTCACAGAGGGGTGAGGGGCAGTGTAATTGACAAAGTAGCTAAAAATAATGTGATCTGCAGGAAGAGTAGCTGAAAATAATGTGATCTGCAGGAAGACAGAAAGGGCAGATCCCACCTCCATCGCCTTGGTAACAATGTAATAAGCAGTGGCCTCTGGAGCTGTTTTTGGTCATTTGATCACCAGCCAGGCTATCTTGTTCTCCCTGAGAGTCTGTTGCTCTAAGTTATGCCTTGGTGTCAAATGATCACTATCTCCAAGGTAATGAATGTATTGTACAAGGTGGTGAAGGCAAATCTTGGCAATGTCTTTGAGGGATATTTTTTTTAATCTCTAGAGTGGCTACTAAATGTGTCCAAGGGCATCTTCAAGGGTCTTGTAAGTACAGCACTTCCAGAGGCAGCAAGTATTACCTGATAAGCAGTCTGCATCACTGATAGCATTCTACTTTGGCTTCCTTAGCTGGGACCCCAACATCCTACTACCTGGAAACTTAAGTGCTTTTTAAGAAAAAATAAAAACCTATACTTAAATTGAGTAAGTCTGCTCTGATACATTTTCATTGCTAAAATGCTATTTAATGGGAAATTCCATTTACTATCCTGGCTACTTTAAAATAATGCAAGTCACTTAGGGAAAATAAAATACTAAGCATTTGTTGTTCACAGTTTTCACTGGACTAAGGAGAGGCTAGCTGAGGTCAGCACCGAACTTCTCCAAAAGGAACAGCAGAACAAACTTTTGCTCAACGCTAAGATGAGGCCAGTTCTGGAAGCACCTTCTGTTGGAAATCTTAACAATAGTTTTCTGCCCAGGAGAAATTCTACTAGAAGAGAAAACTTGGACAGTCCTACCTCAAGATCATATACTTTAACTTACCAAAAGGTTAGCTATATTATCTGTTTTCCCCTTGGGTTTTAGATTTCTGATATAATTCTTGTGTTTAATTGGGTGAAATTCTGAGTTGCTTAATTGACTTAAGTAAAATTGCTTAAAGTTGCTTAAATAAAAATCTTAATTATTGTGCTAATATAGAAAGGAGACAGAAATTTCATAATCACTTTTAAATCCCTGGATCTCTCATTTTCAAGAGATATCAGTAATTTTATTCAATAAATATGACTAACATGACACAATTTAAACTTCTTAAAAAGCTGCATTTCAGTTTGATTTTAGAAATTACCTATTACTAGAGGCCCCGGTGCATGAAATTTGTGCACTCGGGTGGGGGGTGGGGCTGGGGTCCCTCAGCCCAGCATGTGTCCTCTTGCAGTCTGGGAGCCCTTGGGGGATGCCCTACTGATGGAGGGGAGTGGGCCTACGCTGGCAGTAGGACATGTCTCTTGCATTCGGGGAACACTCGCTCCTTACCGCCTGCCTGCTCAATACTCCTTACCACTTGGCTCGCTGCTCCCTAAATATATAATTACTATTGTGCCAGGTTCATGAGATTAGCAGAGGACATGAAAGCTAACTAAATAGTTTAACTTTGGGAAAGGGATGTTAGTAAAATAAACTTACCTTTCAAAGGTTATTCTAAGTCAAGTTTTATCTCTCCCCCTTTTTTGCTTTTACATGCCTTTAATTTTTCCCCTTAATATTTCCATGTAGTTAACTGGGTCAGTGTCCCGAAGCTTTAAAATTTAGAAGGTGATATTACTATAAAACTGCTTGTCACAAGGCCCCTAAATAGAAATACTTAAGATAACAACTTAAACACAAAGAGTTAAGTGACACCAACACATTCTTGGTACTTGGTAATTTTTACTTTTCTTGATTTGTGCCCTTTGTTATTAACACTAGAGGACACCTTTAGACAAAACTATCCTTTATAGTTTTTTTCTACTCTATAAAAAAGACATGCATGTTAAATTGGGAGGCCCTGTGCCCGAATGTATGCACGGGTGGGGGAGGAGGGAACTTGGGAAGGTTGGCTTGTAACCTCCACGCGCACCCTCCCCACACCCCCATTGAGGGGAGAATTTGTATATTAGGCTTTTTTTATATATAGGATAGAGAAATATTCACAGAGGGGGTGAGGGGCAGTGTAATTGAGCGCAAAGTATCTGGGGCAGGAAAAAAAATAAATGTGATCTGCAGGAAGAGGAAGCTGAAAATAATGTGATCTGCAGGAAGACAGAAAGGGCAGATCCCCACCTCCATCGCCTTGGTAACAATGTAATAAGCAGTGGCCTCTGGAGCTGTTTTTGGTCATTTGATCCACCAGCCAGGCTATCTTGTTCTCCTCCCCCTGAGAGTCTGTTGCTCTAAGTTATGCCTTGGTGTCAAATGATCACTATCTCCAAGGTAATGAATGTATTGTACAAGGTGGTGAAGGCAAAATCTTGGCAATGTCTTTGAGGGATATTTTTTTTAATCTCTAGAGTGGCTACTAAATGTGTCCAAGGGCATCTTCAAGGGTCTTGTAAAGTACAGCACTTCCAGAGGCAGCAAGTATTTACCTGATAAGCAGTCTGCATCACTGATAGCATTCTACTTTGGCTTTCCTTAGCTGGGACCCCCCAACATCCTACTACCCTGGAAACTTTAAGTGCGTTTATTTTTAAGAAAAAATAAAAAACCTATACTTAAATTGAGTAAGTCTGCTCTGATACATTTTTTTCATTGCCTAAAATGCTATTTAATGGGAAATTCCCCATTTTACTATCCTGGCTACTTTAAAATAATGCAAGTCACTTAGGGAAAATAAAATACTAAGCATATTGTTGTTCACAGTTTTTTCAACTGGACTAAGGAGAGGCCTAGCTGAGGTCAGCCACCGAACTTCTCCAAAAAAAGGAACAGCAGAAACAAACTTTTTGACCTCAACGCTAAGAATGATCGGGTGGGGCCAGTTTCTGGAAGCACCTTCTGTTTGGAAATTCTTAACAATAGTTTTTTTCTGCCCAGGAGAGAAATTCCTACTAGTTTTGACGGGGAGAGAAAAACTTGGAACAGTCCCAACAATAATGTGATCTGCAGGAAGAGTAGCTGAAGCTAAAAATAATGTGATCTGCAGAAAGAGTAGCTGAAAATAAATGTGATCTGCAGGAAGACAGAAAGGGCCACCTCCATCGCCTTGGTAACAATGTAATAAGCAGTGGCCTCTGGAGCTGTTTTTGGTCATTTGATCACCAGCCAGGCTATCTTGTTCTCCCTGAGAGTCTGTTGCTCTAAGTTATGCCTTGGTGTCAAATGATCACTATCTCCAAGGTAATAATGAATGTATTGTACAAGGTGGTGAAGGCAAATCTTGGCAATGTCTTTGAGGGATATTTTTTTTAATCTCTAGAGTGGCTACTAAATGTGTCCAAGGGCATCTTCAAGGGTCTTGTAAGTACAGCACTTCCAGAGGCAGCAAGTATTACCTGATAAGCAGTCTGCATCACTGATAGCATTCTACTTTGGCTTCCTTAGCTGGGACCCCAACATCCTACTACCTGGAAACTTAAGTGCTTTTTTAAAAAAAAATAAAAACCTATACTTAAATTGAGTAAGTCTGCTCTGATACATTTTCATTGCTAAAATGCTATTTAATGGGAAATTCCATTTACTATCCTGGCTACTTTAAAATAATGCAAGTCACTTAGGGAAAATAAAATACTAAGCATTTGTTGTTCACAGTTTTCACTGGACTAAGGAGAGGCTAGCTGAGGTCAGCACCGAACTTCTCCAAAAGGAACAGCAGAACAAACTTTTGCTCAACGCTAAGATGAGGCCAGTTCTGGAAGCACCTTCTGTTGGAAATCTTAACAATAGTTTTCTGCCCAGGAGAAATTCTACTAGAAGAGAAAACTTGGACAGTCCTACCTCAAGATCATATACTTTAACTTACCAAAAGGTTAGCTATATTATCTGTTTTCCCCTTGGGTTTTAGATTTCTGATATAATTCTTGTGTTTAATTGGGTGAAATTCTGAGTTGCTTAATTGACTTAAGTAAAATTGCTTAAAGTTGCTTAAATAAAAATCTTAATTATTGTGCTAATATAGAAAGGAGACAGAAATTTCATAATCACTTTTAAATCCCTGGATCTCTCATTTTCAAGAGATATCTATCAGTAATTTTATTCAATAAATATGACTAACATGACACAATTTAAACTTCTTAAAAAGCTGCATTTCAGTTTGATTTTAGAAATTACCTATTACTAGAGGCCCCGGTGCATGAAATTTGTGCACTCGGGTCGGGGGTGGGGCTGGGGTCCCTCAGCCCAGCATGTGTCCTCTTGCAGTCTGGGAGCCCTTGGGGGATGCCCTACTGATGGAGGGGAGTGGGCCTACGCTGGCAGTAGGACATGTCTCTTGCATTCGGGGAACACTCGCTCCTTACCGCCTGCCTGCTCAATACTCCTTACCACTTGGCTCGCTGCTCCCTGAGTCCACTGGCGTATTAAACAGTGTCCCTTCTTTTCTTTAAAGCATAGCTTGGTTTTTCTTTGGTCTTCTACAACAGTTTCTCCTTTCACTTGAATTGCATATTAGCCTTTTATTATATAGGACTAGGGGCCTGGTGCACGAAATTCATGCACTGGGGGTCAGGTGTCCCTCAGCCCAACCTGCCCCCTCTCACATACTGGGAGCCCTCAGGGGATGTCCTACTGATGGCTTAGGCCCGTGCCCCACGGGGAGCAGGCCTAAGATGCAGTTTGGCCTCCCTTTGTGGGAGGCAACCGGGCTGATCAGGGGAAGGCACCAGCCCCATCACCCCACTGCTGCAGCCACTGCCAGTCACCACAGCCACGAAGGTGTTTTCTTTTTTTTTTTTAATATATTTTATTGATTTTTTACAGAGAGGAAGAGAGAGGGATAGAGAGTTAGAAACATTGATGAGAGAGAAACATCGATCAGCTGCCTCCTGCACACCCCCCACTGGGGATGTGCCCGCAACCAAGGTACATGCCCTTGACCGGAATCGAACCTGGGACCCTTGAGTCCGCAGGCCGACGCTCTATCCACTGAGCCAAACCGGTTTCGGCCACCAAGGTGTTTTCATCAACATGGACTCCAGTCCCTTCACCATGAAAAAATGACAACTTTCTTTAGGCATTTTCAAGATGTGTCTTTCATAGGATATGCATTTATTTATTTATTTTTATCCTCACCTGAGGATATGTTTCCATTGACTTTTAGAGAATGTGGAAGAGAAAAGGAATGACAGAGAGAAACATCAAAGTGAGAGGAACACTTTGATTGGTTGCCTCCTACATGAGCCTTGATCTGGTCCCCGGCCAGGGAGGAGCCTGCAACCTAGGTACATGCCCTTGATCAGAATCACACCCAGACCCTGCTGTCTGCAGGCCCAGGCATTATCCACTGAGTCAAACTGGCTAGGGCAGGATATGACATTTCATAGCCCTCCACCAATTGACCTTCATTTTTTTCTCCAGAAGTGTGGTGGAAAAACCCTAGATCACCTTTTTGGATTCTTATTACCCAAGTTACAAAGAATATTACCAATGGAATACAGGAAGCTTAGCCAATGTACAGTCAGAAAAGGTGTTTCCTCTGTAGTTCACACCAATTGAGGGCTGGGCCCTGCCCAGGCCTAAAGCCTCTGGCCAAAGCTGTAGGCCTGGGCAGGCCCCTCGAGCTGCCTCTGATCACCAGCTAAGCCTCTGCCCAGGCCTGCCCAGACCAAAAGCCTCTTGGGCAGGAGCGGACCCCCAGTTCCCTGTGATCAATTGCAGGGGGTCCCCTCCTGCCCAGGCCGAAAGCAGACCCCCAGCTCCCTGCCCAAGTGATCAATCGCAGGGGGTCCACTGTGGCACCAGGCTGAAACAATCCCCAGCTCCCTGCGATCAATTGCAAGGGTCTGCTCTGGCACCGGGCCAAAAGGCTCCGCCGGTGGCTTACAGCCTGATGCCACAGTGGACACCCAGCTCCCTGCGATCCATTGCAGGGGGTCCACTCAGTGCACCTATGTATGCAAATTAACTGCCATCTTGGTTGGGTTAATTTGCATACTCGCCCTGATTGGCTGGTGGGTGTGACTTTGGCATAGTGAAGGTGGGGTCAATTTGCATATTGCTCTTTTATTAGGTAGGATTGTCTAATAACCAGTGGTATACTTGGAGATGCTTTGGCTTACTTCCTAATGGATTTTAAATTGTTGATGCTTCCTAACAATTTTTAAGTTTTGCTGAACCCCGATATTTCCACCCCTAAGCACAAGTGAGTGATGGACGTCTAAATACTTACCCAAACATGGATGGTTGCTACTTAAATGAAAGGGAGATAAACCCTTTTTATGAATTAAATAAACTTGTAGCAATAAGAGGATTACTTTCTATCTTAAGTGAAAATATTTGTCACCTTCTTAGGTCAGAGAACAGTGTTAATTGTTATTTACTTCAGCATTTTTATTTTAATTGTTATAAAATGTCTTGCTGAGCAGCTGTACATTTCATAAAATAGTTAATTTAGCAAATATTTGGATTTATTTTAAAATTTATGTATTAATATTTGAATTTTAAATGAAGTTTACTTATGTCTGTTTATCTTGATAGCACTTGAATGATTGATGACTAAGATGGCAATGATAGGGAGTCTTGAAATAGCGACTAGCTTTCATTGTGTATCAGTGCTATTAAAATATTCCTTCTTCATCTTATTATTGAGTTCTTCAGCAACAGAATTCCTGTTTGGTTTTTTTATACTTCTCATCTGTTTGGTAAAGTACTGCTTCTGTTCAGTAATTTTATTCCTGAGCTCATTGGACTGACTTTTGAGTTTTCTTATATCTCACTGAGGTTCTTCATGACTATTTGGCTATTTTGATTTCTCTGTTCATTTAGATCACAATCCTCCATTATTTTGAGTTTCTTTCTGGAGAATTGTCATTTTCTTTCTGCGTTAGTGTTACTACAGTGGTCCAGCCTGCTTGATGCGTTGTTCCTCTGCTGGCACATTTGAAGTGGTGAACACTTTTCTTACTTAGGAAATGGTGATTTTTCACAATTCAGCACGTTGGTTGTTTTAGGTCTTTCTTTTGTATTCCAGTAGATGGTGGTATAGCACAGTTTTTCTTTTCTCTTACCTGTACTACTGAAGCTTGGGAAGGGTGTTAAGTGAGTCAAGGTGTATGAGGCTTACCCTTGGACATGAGAATGGCAGCCTGGGTAACCAGGGTAATGGGTGCCAATGCCGCATTCCAGTCACCTGGGCCTCAGAGCACCCCATGGTGGTAGGTGCAGATGTGTCCAGTTGAGGGGAGCCAGTTTGTAAGCCCACTGAGCTGCTACCTCTTTCTCTTTGGCCACTGGCAGCATTGTGCTGTGGCCTAGAGGCTGGAGACTTGGCTCTGCTGCTGCTACTGGTCTGTGGTGGTGTGAGCACAGCTGTAACTGGGGAGGGACCTGGACTTGGGGAGCGGGAGGAAATGCTGCTGGGCAGTGGTGTGGGCACTGCACCCTGCCTCCCCCACTGCTACTGTGTGTGCTAGGGCTGTACCTTCAGCCTTGTCCTGGGAGAACTGCAGTAGGGGCCTGTCCTGCTCTTCTCTCCATCCTGCCTCTCCTGCACATCCCAAGACGCCCACTTTCCAGGTTGAGCAGAGGAGCCTTTGTTGGGTTCTAGATGTCCACTTGTTGTAGATTTAAGCGGAGACATACTTTGTCATGATGCTGATGACACACGCTGAAATATCCATTTCAATCAATGCACGATGGTTTATGGTTTTAATGATGTTTTTATGGTCTTTTTCATGCAGAGAAAGGTAGCACGGGCCTGTGCTAAATGAGACTTCAAGAAGTTTTTTTCATTTTGCTTCATCATAACATATCTTAGAAGAGCAAAGTTAAGAATTTCTAGACAGCTTTTTGGGCAAAGAAGGTCTCAGTAGTACCAAATTTGTGAAACTGGGCTACTGGGTACAACAACAAAAAAATCAAATGCTTTTGTAAATTGTTAATCAAAACTATGATGCAGAGTTGAAATATTTTCACCAGAAAATCAGAAAATGTGTCGTTTTACAAAATGAAGAGGAATGAGTATGTAGACGTAGAAGCAATGCAAGGGAAGACTTTTGTGGATTTTGTTCGTTTGTTTGTTTAATTAATTTTTTGGGAGGAATGAGGTGTTTACTTTTAGTATTTTAATATAAATTGAAGAAAATAGTTGATTTTAAATGTAACATTGTAGTTTAAAGACAGACATAGATTCCTTGAAGGGAATTGGTTGGCCAAATCATGCTAGACTCAGTAATAGAGAGTATGAAGCACCAATCTAACAAGATATAAAGATGGGTTCACAAAATTTCTATAGCAATTGTTGTTTACAAAAATTCTTAGACCTAAAGAAAGGAGGTGTTTTTAGAGTTGCTGAAAATGTTATTGTTGCCATTAGGAAAACAACGAATTGTATGAGAAGTGGTAGCATGTTGTGTAAAATAATAAAAAGGGATGGGTTTTGGGTTGGGACATTACAAAACAACAGACTTCTAAAGATTTTTAAACTATGGTTTAAAGAATAAGTGTTAAAAATACATCAATGTTAAATTTGTTTATCAATCCCCTTTATTTGCAAAGTTTAAACACTTTGGACTATTCCTACTGTGGAGTTCTGTGTTATTCAGCATTGTTTTTCTAACTTTAAGAACAATGATTTGTATAACAAAGCATCGCTCTAACCTGTGATTTCAGCTCTCGCCATGTTCAAGAAATTTAGGTTTGTTGCCTTTGTCATCATTACATGAAGTTTAGCCTTGCCCGATTGATTCCATTGTACTGATTCCATTGTACTGATTCCACTGAATCTGTACTGGTATGGATTGCTACATATCTGTTTTGCTAATTCTTACTGTTAGTTTTCACATTCTAGATTAATTCTTTATGTTTGCCCAATACATCAGAAGTGATTTGACAGTTTTATTTAACTGTGTTATTTAATGATCCTATATAATAAAGAGCTAATATGCTAATTAGACCAAACAGTGTAATGACAGTCTGGACATCCTTCTAGACAAACATCTGGAAGACCTTCTGGACTTAAGCCGGGGCTGCGAGGGGCAGTGGAGGCTGTGAGGGGCTGGGAGAGCTGTACCCCTTGCACAATTTTCGTGCATTGGGCCTCTAGTATTATGATAAATTACAAAAGTTAAATTAGCTTGAGTAGACATATCACTAGATTTTCTTCCTCATAGAATTGTTTTCTTAGAACTGAAAACGTAAAAATTTATTCCAGACAATTTTATAACAGATACAGTTCCTCTAATTTCAACATTTTTTATGTTCAAATATTTTCCTGTATTTGTCTTCCTAACACAATGTGTGTCATGATAGTCCCTCGTTTTTTTAAATCTCTATTGCATAGGGAGACTCAATTTTACATTGATTGATTTTGGAGTTTTGGTCCACTTCTAACACTTTCAGAAAATATTAGAATTCTAATGATTTATTTAAGTAATAGTTTTCCAGTACTCAAATGTGTATTCAGTTAGCAACTCTTTGTACACAAATACATGAAAGCTAAAACAGTTACTATTCCTAAGTCTATAACTTTGTACATGGCAAATAGAACATTGTGTCTCAACAGGAGGTTGAGTCTCATTGCTTCCTGAGGAAACACAGACCTCATGTTTACAACACCAAGGCAGTGCCTTTCCTCTCTGCATTTTACCTCTATTCACTAGCAGGTATGCTAGTTTCTCAGAAGGCAGAAAAAGAGCTTAAAAAACTTGTGTATCACATCAATTATATGCTCTAGATAATTCCTCATGTCTTCACTTATTTTGTCCACTTAGAAATTGTCCTATAGTCATTTTATCTTTTAAAGGATACAGATATTGCTCAATTTCTTTCTATCTTTTTTTCATTCATTTTTTTTCTGTACTTAACTTTTCAGCTCTCTGGTCAGCAAATTTTTCCTCAGTTCCTTTCTCTGTAGCAAAATACATGTTTTTAACATTACAAAGTGATAATGTATTTCCTTCACTCATTAACATATTTATAGTTGGATAATGAATTGCTATGGTGAAAATGGACAAATGTACTTGTCTTTTTTACATTTATATTACATTTAATTTATAACATTTAAATTAAGAATAACAAAATTTAACTTAAAAATATCAATATTTACTAAATATATTACATATGGGAATGTGCTTGTGTGTGTGGTTTATATGTGTTTATCAAATTGGTCTCAAAAAGAGAAGGCAACATTATTTTCTAACCTGTAATATCAAATATAATTGGATGGTAGCCTATCAATAAAGTAGTCTTAAATGAATGACATATATTTGCATTTGTTGTGTTTTGCTGTGTTGTTGTCTTCTCTATATTTTTCCTTCAAAAATATAACTTCCCCTCTTTAAAGTGGGGGTTGCTTTGAACAGTGTGCGTTAAGTATAAAGTCAAGGAAGGAGAAGACGTTTCTGTAAATGTGGAGTAGTCACCTTTATTGATGGAGCTGTGGTGGGATAGGTGGCAAATGACAGCCCTGTTTCGCTCTTTAGATTAGATCAGAGGACTCAGGCAGATGGAGATGGACTTACTAGCTTGCTTAGTCACACATGGTAAGGCATAGGAAAATGGGGTTTAGATGTGGGGTCACAGGGTTTCTGAACATTCATCCCAAATCAGGCAGTTTCACTCCCAGTTGTGAGTAGAGGAAAGAAATACCTGACACCTGTCCCTGGTCAGGCTGCTTCCTGCAAGGAGAGAGCAGACCCAAATTCATGTGACTGTGGGCAGACATGTCTTTTCAAAGAAGTGTTTTGGAGCTAAGCAAGCATCCTTAGTTCCTTTCCTCAAGTGCACACATCAGGTAAATCTCGTGTCCTCTCATGACGAAGGTAGAGGGAGTCTAAGGCCTCATGTGGAGACTGCAGGGCAGAGAAGTGATGGTGCTCCTATACTTTGTGATGGGGTTAAATCATAATGAAAACTAAGTTCAAGGCTTGTGTACAGACCAACTAAGTATGAAAGAGGTTGGGCAGAAGTATGCTAGATGGTAAAGAAAAATCTGTTTTGTGTTTAAAATTCTGCTATAGATAACCCCAACACAGTTAATTTATTTGTTGATTGATTTTGGTAAACCAGCTTTTATTTGGAGGGAATAGATAGTTCCTTTAAGGAAGAATTTCCTTAGTTTAACTAAAGATTTTCTCCTTCAAGTTTCTTGTCCTGTGGCTAAATAATTTGTACTTTATAAATTGAGTGTAATGAATGCTACTAATAAGATTTATGATATTAATTTCTGTTCCTTAATTTTTTCTCATTGCTTTAAAACTTATAATTGACTTAGAAGCTATTATTTTGTGTCTCATTCAAAACATTATTGAGTTACATGACAGTTTTACATATTCTTTTTCTCTGAGTTATAGTTAAAAATTTATTATTTTTCTTGAATATGAGGAAGGAGCTGGCACACAGAACCTTATGCTCAGGGAGAAGTCTTAGGGCCCACTTTGGGCCTGCAGCTCATTGGTTTGTGACCTCAGGCAACCTCTAATCTCTCTGAGACTTTGTTGCTTCTTAGGTCAAATTGGGCACTTGGACTAAATCAGTGATTTTCATACCTTAAATTTTTTTCTGACTAGAACTTTTATTATAAATTTTGCACGAAAATGTTTATATAATAAGACAAATCAAGCTGCCCAACTGAAGGGGGATGGAGACTCTGAAGCTCTGCAATCCTGCAGGTGTCCCCAGGGGAAAACAGATTCCTATGGGACAGAGTTTGGGAACTACCAGTTCTGAGAAAAGTCCTTCTAATGACAAATTGTTTGAATTAAAAGTTGCTGGCACATTGTTTTCACGTGTATACTGTTTTCACCTTCCTATATTGTTGAAAATTACACAATAGAAATAAAATGTCAGATGTGTTCTCCTAATTATCATTGGAACTTCAGGCTCTTTCCTCCATCTGGACACAGTCCTCACCTAGAAATAAGCATAATCATCACAGAAGTAAATATTTAGGAAAGGAGCTTTTGTGGGAACAGATAATAATGTTCCATCAGTAGTTTCTTAATTCAAGTTGTATAAAAATGGTCTGCCACTCCCATGTCCAATAAAATAATACCTATTTTATTGATGGTAACATAAAATTGATTCAATGAAAGCCTTGGTCTTTATCTGGTATGGAGCTATTTATTTTATAAAGTCTGTCTAGTGTTGTTATCACATTATCCATTTAATAAGTCCTGTCTATCATGCTATCGTCAAAAAAGTGTTATGGAAACAGTCTTTGAAAACACTGGGGAACATGTTAGTCAACAAATTTGTCTTCACGCCTAACATTTGTAAAGGCACATTGGGTATCACATGATAATGATCACCACAGTGATTAATGTTTAGTGTACAATTTTAAACCCTGTGTCGGCATTGAGTGAGAGGGTACCTTTTATAAGAAGTTTTTTAGTAAAAACACTCTAGATCAGGACAGTCTGTAATAATAAAAGTGTAATATGCAAATTGAACAACTGAACACCAGAAGGACCATCCGGACGATTTTCCAGATGACCACGCTATGACACACACTGGCGCCAGGCCAGCCAAGGCAGGTGCCATGAGATGGCTCCAGGGACCCTACCATCTCCCCAGGATCACCCTAATGAGGGAGACCCAGGCCACCCGGCTGGTGGCGCTGTGTCATGTGAGCAGGGCCTCCCTCTGTGGGGCTATCAATCTGGGGGCCCTGAAATCGATCGCCCCACAGAGGGAGGCGCATAACACCAGCCAAGGACACTGTGGTGGGTGTGCAGGGTCGGCCAGCCACTGACTTGCAGAGGGAGGCGAAGGCCAGCCAAGTGATCCAGCGCACACCTGTTGCCTGCAGAGAGAGGTGACAAGTGGTGGTGGAGCGGGAACCATGCAGCACAGATGGCAAGCAGTGACAGCGGCCAGGGTGGGGCCAGCTGGCGGCAGCCAGGGGAAGGAAAGCCCCAATAGTCCCTAATTGCTGACCAGGGCTAGGGACCCTACCCGAGGGGTCCTGGATTGTGAGAGGGTGCAGGCCAGGCTTAGGGACACCACCTCTCCCCCCCCCCCCACCCCCATGCATGGATTTTGCATATTGGGCCTCTAGTTGTAATATAATTTGAAGTATTCCCACACATTTCATAATTAAGAAGACTGTAATTATAATTGGTTGAGTTTCCAAATTTAGTTCTCATTTCCAGAAATTAAACAATATTGCAATTACAGCATTATATATTGATTTTTGTTGTTGTTGTTATTAATCCTCTCCTGAGGATATTTTTTCCACTGCTTTTCAGTGGAAGGGAGGAAGAGAGAGAGAGAAACATCCGTAAGAGAGAGACATATCCACTGGTTGCCTCCCGCGTGCAACCAGACTGGGGGTGGGGGGCAAACCCGCAGCCCATGTATGTGCCCCAGACCAGGAATCAAACCTGCAACCCTTAGATCAACGGACCAATGCTCTAACCACAGAGGGAAACTGGCTGGGGCTATGTATTGATTTTTTTTATTCCTCAAAGATTTTCTGAAACTTTTGTTGTTCATATGAGTTAAGAAATGTCTAGTCATAGTAACAGCAACATAGTTTTAGTTATTTTTTGCCAGTAGAATTCTCATGTGACCTTATGACAGTACCGCTTTTCTCATTTTAGGTTGAAAAATTAATAGCATAGAACATGCCTTAAGATTTTAATTTTCAAAAAGTATAAGAATAGAAAACTCATTTTAAAGAAAAATCAACTTAAGTAAAAAAAACTAAGCTTTTATAAATAGCAGTTTTTATTGGAATTACAAAGTAATCCATTCAGTGTGAAATGCGACTTGACTTGCTTAAACTTCTTTGAACCAATGGTATCAAATATCACTTTTCTGAAGTTATGCTTATTCAATAGACCAATAACAATTGTGTTTTTTTTTTCAGATTGATCTAAATAGCATTATATATGCCTGTTCTCAATAATTAAAATGAATATGAATTAATTTTATTTATTTGATTATTTTTCTGTTTGTTCAATCCCGATTGCTCTAGTCCCTAAAAGTGGTATTTAAAGGACACATCTTATAATATATATATATATATATATATATCATTCCTCTAGTAATGTCTCCTTTTAACTTAAATACTAATAATAATATTTGACCTATTTCAGATGTGGCGGGAGTTTGAAGAAATTCTAACTAGAGAAGAAAAAGAAGGTATGTTGCCAAAATTTATTAATAATTTTAGATATCCTTGATTTTGTAAACAAACTGAAAATAGGAAATGGCATCTGTTTCCATGTTTGGATAATATATACTGCATTCAATATTTTATTATCTATGCAAATGAAAAATGTGAAATATAAGCAGTCGTGAGGAAGAATATACTTATTCCACATGGAATCATCATGGTTTACAGCTCTTTAAAGATCTCAGAAGTCCATGTATCTCTCTTCATTTCTGGCTATTCCCTTCCTTCCCTCTGCTCTTCCTATGTACTGTTGACTTGCACACTGAAACTATAGTCAGAAAACTGGCTTCATCCACTTCTCATGTTTTTGTTAGTGATATAAGGCCAAATAACCAGACTCATCTAGTAATACTGAGTCAAGCCATTACAGTTCATATAACTGCCAGATGAGGGGCAGTATTTAAAACTCCAGTCATTGACTTTGTCATTGTTTTACCTTTTACCCTCATGAAAGACTCCAAATTCCTTTGGATGGTGTAAAAACTCTGAAATCCACTTAGTTCTTGGCAAATAATTCAGCCTTATCTTTGCTACTTCCACTACGCTGACCCTTTGCTCTAGCAGCTAGCTAAACTAGACATTTCTAGGTCCACAAATGTTCTTCCTCACGTCTAGTCCTGGCATCTGCTTCATCTGTTTGTTCATCAGATATCAACTTACATATCACGTCCACCAAAAGCCAACACAAAACTGGGATGTCTCCTCTGTGTGCTCCAATAGTGCCCTATGTTGTACTCAGTGTTGGTATCTATGACTCTGAGAGAAATTGCCTGTTTGTTTGTTGTTTTTCAGTTCATAGTACACTAGAGGCCCGGCGCACGAAATTCGTGCACAGGAATCCCTCAGCCCAACCTGCACCTCTACAATCCAGGAGCTCTCAGGGGATGTCCTACTGATAGCTTAGGCCCACTCCCCGTGGTTCTCTGCTCTCTGCAGGGCCTGGGGGTTTCGCTGCAGCCATGGAGATGAAGCCCTCATGCCCTGCTGTTTGCTCTCTGCCTGCAGCTGCCATGCACCATGCAAAGGAAGCCCCAATGCCCTGCAGTGTGCTCTGTCTGCCAGGCCTGGGGGCTTCGCTGACACCAACACACTAAGGAAGCCCCATGCCCTGTTTTCCCAGCTCTGTCTGCCTGGCCTGGGGCTTCCCTGCTGCCACTGCCCTAAGGAAGCCCCCATGTCCTGTTGTCTGTGCTCTGTCTGCCATGTCTGGGGGACTTCCCCACCACTGCCCCACTAAGGAAGCCCCCCAAGCCCTGCTGTCCAGGCTCTGTCTGCTGGGCCTGGGTGTTCCTGCCACCTCTGTGCTAAGGAAGCCCCCATGCCCTGCTTTCTGGGTGCTGTCTGGGGGGTCTGGGGGTGTTCCCGCCACCAACATGCTAAGGAAGCCCCCATGCCCTGTTGTCCAGGCTCTGTCTGCTGTGCAAAAAGGATCTGTCTTCCCCGCTGCCGCTACACTAAGGGAAGCCCCCAAGCCCTGCTGTCCAGGCTCTGTCTGACGTGTCTGGGGGAAGATCCACCCTCGCTGCTTGGTCCCCATGAGCCCCAGCAGGACTGACAGGCCCAGACACTGCAGCAGCGGGGATGAGGGGACTGGGCACTGCCATCTTATAGCTATGGGGGCCACCATTTTTGTCACAGAGGGACAATTGATTTGCATATTATTCTATTATTAGATGGGACTAGAGTTCCAGTGCACGAATTGGTGCACAGGTAGGGTCCCTCTGGGTGGCCTACAGGGATCAGGCCGAAACCCTCAGTCCAATGCTGCCTGCAGCTCCTACCTATCCCTCCCGCTCATCCCAGCCCCATGGTGCCTGCTCGGGATCGTGCCCAGTCAGTTTTGATTGGGAGAGGCTCACAGTGCCACAGCAGCACTTGCCAGCCATGAGCCCCGCCTCTGACACCCTCCCAAGGGTATCAGACTATGGGATCAGACTGAAACTGGCTCTCTGACATCCTTCGAGGGGTCCCGGATTTCAAGCGGGTGCAGGTGAGGCTGAGGGACCACACTGGTGCACGATCTGGCCAGAGAGGGACCATGGGAGGGCTCCAGGGCATGTCCCCCCCATCTTGCTCAGTCCCAATCAGCTGGACCCCAGCAGCAAGCTAACCTACCGATTGGAGCATCTGCCCCCTCGTGGTCAGTACACATCATAGCAAGCAGTTGAACAGCCTTCCCATTATCAATAGCATATTACGCTTTGATTGGTTGTTCTGTTGTTCTGCCATTTGGTCTATTTGCATAATACCCTTTTATTATATAGGACTAGAGGCCTGGTGCACAAAATTTGTGCCCGGGAGTAGGGAGGTTCCCTAGCCTGTCCTGCTCTCTCTCACAATCAGGGACCCCTCAAGGGATGTCCAGCAGTCAGACATCCTTCTCACAATCTGGGACCACTGGCCCCTAACCACTCTCCTGCCTGCCTCTCTGATCACCCCTAACCACTCTACCTGCTTGCCTAATAGACCCTAAATGCTCACCTGCCTGCCTGATTGCCCCTAACCACTTCTGCCTTGGCCACCCTGCGGTGGCTTCATCCAGAAGGACATCTGGAATAACATTCAGAAGATCATTCAGCTGTCTGGTCTAATTAGCATATTAGGTTTTTATTATTATAGATGACTGTTCAAGGGCTGTGTCATCTTCATTTTGTAACTACAGTGCTTATCAAATTACCTTCATTCATGGTGTTTAATTAATGAATGAAGGACAGGAAAACCAGAATATCTGATACTTAGCCATGATACCAATTAATTCAGTGTGCAACCATTGGCAAATTATATTTCATAGTATTCTTGTATTGTGTATTGTAGTCAGATATAGATGTTTTTATTCTCCTTAACACTTATTCTTAGTTGTAGTCTAGATAAAGAATAGAATTCTTTTTCTTTGCAGATGCTGCTAACTTTGAAACTGAATCCTATAGAGCTTCTCCTGTGGCATCAATCTACCAGTCAAGTTCAACCGAAGATCTACTTTTGAAAACGCAAAAAGAATATAAAGAGATTTTGCTGAAAAAGTACCTGATCTAAAACATAAACAGTAAAAGTTTATTTACCAGACTGTTTGTATAACATTTTGTTTCCATTTTACACATGATGTGAGATCTTTATTGAAGAAAAAAATTTTGATCATATGTGTCTGATGAAAATTTACATAGTATTTTAAACTGTGATTTTTGGGGGGCATCTAAGTAAGGTTTAAGCACATTTTGTACACGAAGGCCAGCACTATTGAGCTTTACATACTCAAACTGCCCAAATACCAGCTGTTCAAACAACACCCAAACAAACAACTTGTCACTCATACTTTAGTGATACTGGTTGATTTTTTTATATATTCCAATTTTATCACAATATTTGGTCCTAAAGATTTTGATATCTGCTGCTATGGCTACTAAATGGATGTATTAAAATTATTATAGTGCCATTAGACTTATGTAATTTTAAATACTGATTCCAAAATCTTTCCTCCTGGGAGAAATAAAGTTTGCTTTTCTACTTTTCCATTTACTGATTGATTTTTTTTAGAAAGAGTCTTAAAAGTATAGAAAGATCCAAGTTTCAGTAAAAAGAGCTTTTTTTTTTTTTTTTTTTTGGTTGGAAGACTTATTTTATTTTGTATTTGATTTTTTCCCCTATCAACATTTATCTCCCTTATATGCTCCTCCACCTTCCCCCATGCTCCTCCCCCAAATCACCACACTGTTATCCCTGTCAAAGAGTTCTTTCTTTTACTTTTTTTCTCAATCCCTCAACCTCCCCACACAACCCTCCACCCTTGACAACTGTCATCCTGTTCTCTATCTATGAGTCTGTCTCTATTTTGCTTGGTAGTTCATTTTGTTCATTAGATTTCACAAGTGAGTGAAATCATATGGTACTTGTCTTTCTCTGACTGGCTTATTTCACTTAGCATAATGCTTTCCAGGTCCATTAATGCTGTCAAAAAGCTTAAGATTTCCTTCTTTTTCTATGGCTCAGTAGTATTCCATTGTGTAATTATACCACAGCTGTTTTATCCACTCATCTACAGATGGGACTTTTTGGCTGCTTCCAAATCTTGGCTATTGTAAATAATGCTGTGATAAAAATAAGGGCATGTATATACTTTCAAATTAGTGTTTCAGGTTTCTTTAGATAAATTCCCAGAAGTGGAATTGCTGGGTCATAAGGAAGTTCCATTTTCTAATTTTTTGAAGTAACTCTATACTTCTTTCCACAGTGGCTACAACAACCTGCATTCCCATTAACAGTACCTGAGGGTTCCCTTTTCTCCACATCCTTGCCAACACATGTTGTTCATGGATGTATTGATGATAGCTATTCGGACAGGTATTAGGTGATATCTCATTGTGGTTTTAATTTTTACTTTTCTGATGAGTACTCATGTTGAGCATCCTTTAATATGTCTATTGGTCATCTTTATGTCCTCTTTGGAGAAGGGTATATTCAGGTCCTTTGCCTATTTTTTAATTAGATTGTTTGTTTACTTTGTGTTGAGTTGTTAAGTTTTTATAAATTTTGTATATTAACCGCTTATCAGATGTACCATTGGTGAGTATGTTCTCCCATTCGGCGGGCTATCTTTTCATTTTGTTGATGGTTTTCTTTGCTGTACAAAAACTTTCTAGTTCCAGGCATCCCATATGTTTATTTTTCTTTTCTTTCCCTTGCCTAAGGAGACATATCAGAAAAAATATTGCTATAAGAAATGTCCAAGATTTTACAGCCTATGTATTCTTCTAGGATTTTTATGATTTTAACCTTTAAGTTTTTAATCCATATTTAATTTATTCTTGTGTATGGTGTATGTTGCTGGTCTAGTTTCATTTATTTTTTGCATGTATCTATCCAATTTTCCCAACACCATTTATTGAATAGATCTCATTAGCCCATTTTATTTATTTGCCTCCTTTGTCAAATATTAATTGACTATAAAGGCATAAGTTTATTTCTGGGCTTTCTATTCTGTTCCATTGATCTATATGTCAGTTTTTATGCCAGTATCATGATGTTTTGATTACTATGGCCTTGTAGTATAGTTTGATATCAGCTAGTGTGATTCCTCCAACTTTGTACTTCTTTCTTAATATCATTGTTTCTTTGGTTCCATATATATTTTTGGAATACCTTTTCTACTTCTGTGTTATAGCCATTGATATCTTGACAGGAATTGCATTGAATCTATAGATTGCTTTGGGTAGTGTGAACATTTTAATGATGCTAATTCTTCCCATCCATGAACATGGTATATGTTTCCATTTATTTGTATCTCTTCCAATTTCTTTTTTCAGTGTCTTTTAATGTTCCAAATACAGGTCTTTTACACAATTGGTTAAATTTATTCCTAGGTGTTTTCTTTTTGAGGCAATTGTGTATGGAATTGTTTTCTTAGTTTCCCTTTTAAATAGTTTATTATTGGTGTATAAAAATGTAAATGATTTCTGAATATTTTGTTTGTACCTTGATACTTTACTGAAATTCACTTATATTCTAGTCAATTATTGTTGGAATCTTTAGGGATCTTTATATACAGTATCATGTCATTTACAAATAATGACAATGTTACTTCTTCCTTTCCAATTTGGATGCTTTTTATTTTTTTCTTTTTATTTATTTTTTTCTTTTGCTATTTATTTTTTTTGGACATTTTTTTTTTATTGAGGTATTATATGTGTACATATCTTACCATTGCCCCCCCCACCCCACACCCATACATGCCCTCACCCCCCAGAGTTTTGCATCCATTGTTTATGCTTATATGCATGCATAGAAGTCCTTCGTTTGATTTCTTATCTCCCCCACCTCTCCCTAACTTTCCCCCGTAATTTGAAAGTCTGACTGATGCTCTACTGTCTCTGTATCTATCTTTTTGTTCATCAGTTTATGATGTTCTTTATTATCCATAAATGAGTGAGATCACGTGGTATTTTTCTTTCATTGACTGGCTTATTTCACTTACCATAATGTTCTCCAATTCCATCCAGGTTGCTGCAAATGATGAGAATTCCTTCTTTTTGATGGCAGCGTAGTATTCCATTGTGTAGATGTACCACACTTTTCTGATCCAGTCATCTGCTGACGGGCACCTAGGCTGTTTCCAAATCTTAGCTATTGTACATTGTGCTGCTATGAACATAGTGGTGCATATATCCTTTCTGATTGGTGTTTCTAGTTTCTTTGGATATATTCCCAGGAGTGGGATTACTGGGTCAAATGGGAGTTCCATTTTCAGTTTTTTGAGGAAACTCCATACTGTTCTCCACAGTGGCTGCACCAGTCTGCATTCCCACCAGCAGTGCACGAGGGTTCCTTTTGCTCCGCATCCTCGCCAACACTTGTCGTTTATTGATTTGTTGATGATAGCCATTCTGACAGGTGTGAGATGGTACCTCATTGTTGTTTTGATTTGCATCTCTCGGATAATAAGTGACTTTGAGCATGTTTTCATGTGTCTCTTGGCCTTCCTTCTGTCTTCTTTTGAAAATATTCTGTTTAGGTCCATTGCCCATTTTTTTATTGGATCATTTATCTTCCTTTTATTAAGTCGCATAAGCTGCCTGTAGATGTTGGAGATTAAACCTTTATCAGTGATAGCATTTGCAAATATGTTCTCCCATGCAGTGGGCTTTCTTGTTGTTTTGTTGATGGTTTCTTTTGCTGTAAAAAAGCTCTTCATTTTGATGTAGTCCCATTTGTTTATTTTCTCTTTAGCTTCCATTGCCCTAGGAGCAGTGTCAGTGAAGAAGTTCTTTTGGCATATGTCTGAGATTTTGTTGCCTGTGGTTTCCTCTAGTATTTTTATGGTTTCCCATCTTATGTTTAAGTCCTGTATCCATTTTGAGTTATTTTTGTGTATGGTGTAAGTTGGTGATCTAGTTTCATTTTTTTTGCATTATCTGTCCAATTTTCCCAACACCATTTATTGAAGAGACTGTCTTGACTCCATTGTATGTTCATGCCTCCTTTGTCAAATATTAATTGAGCATAGTGGTTTGGGTCGATATCTGGATTCTCTATTCTGTTCCATTGATCTATGTCTGTTCTTGTGCCAGTACCAGGCTGTTTTGAGAACAGTGGCTTTGTAATACAGCTTGAAATCTGGTATTGAGATCCCTCCTACTTTATTCTTCTTTCTCAGGATTGGTGTGGCTATTCGGGGTCTTTTTTTATTCCAGATGAATTTTTGGAGAGTTCTTTCTAGGTCTGTGAAATATGCTGTTGGTATTTTGATGGGGAGTGCAATGAATCTGTAGATTGCTTTGGATAGTATGGACATTTTAATGATGTTGATTCTACAAATCCATGAACACGGTATGTTCTTCCATCTGTTTACATCTTCCTCTATCTCTTTTTTCAGTGTCCTGTAGTTTTCCGCGTATAGGTCTTTTACCTCCTTAGTTAATTTTATTCCTAGGTATCTTAATTTTTTTGGTGCGATGGTAAATGGGATTGCTTTTTTAGTCTCCCTTTCTATAAGTTCACTATTGGTGTATAGAAATGCCATAGATTTCTTGGCGTTAATTTTGTATCCTGCTACATTGCCGAATTTATTTATTAAGTCTATTAGTTTTTTGATGGAATCTTTTGGGTTTTTTATGTACAATATCATGTCATCTGCAAATAAGGACAGCTTCACTTCTTCTTTTCCAATTTGGATGCCTCTTATGTCTTCTTCTTGTCTAATTGCAATGGCTAATACTTCCAGTACTATGTCAAACAGGAGTGGTGAGAGTGGGCATCCCTGTCTTGTTCCTGTTCTTAGGGGAAATGGTTTGTTTTTGCCCATTGAGTATGATATTTGCTGTGGGTTTTTTCATATATAGCTTTTATTATGTTGAGGTATGATCCTTCTATTCCCACCTTGTTGAGAGTTTTTATCAAGAAAGGGTGTTGGATTTTGTCAAATGCTTTTTCTGCATCTATTGATATGACTATGTGATTTTTATCTCTCAATTTGTTTATGTGCTGTATCACATTTATTGATTTGCGGATATTGTACCATCCTTGCATCCCTGGATAAATCCTACTTGGTCATGAGGTATGATCTTTCTGATGTATTGTTGGAGCTGGTTTGCTAGGATTTTGTTGAGGATTTTGGCATCTATGTTCATGAGGGATATTGGTCTGTAATTCTCTTTCATTGTGTTGTCTTTATCTGGTTTTGGTATTAGGGTGATGCTGGCTTCATAGAAGGAGCTTGCAAGTGTTCCTTCCTCTTGAATTTTTTGGAATAGTCTGAGGATGATAGGTTTTAGTTCTTCCTTGAAAGTTTGGTAAAACTCTCCTGTGAAGCCGTCTGGCCCCGGGCTTTTGTTTGCCGGAAGCTTTTTGATGACTGCTTCAATTTCTTCCATAGTTACTGGCCTGTTGAGCTGTTTAGATTCTTCCAGATTGAGTTTTGGAAGGTTGTATTTGTCTAGGAATATGTCCATTTCATCCAGGTTGTCCAGTTTGTTGGAATAGAGTTGTTCGTAGTATTTTGTAACAATCCTTTGTATTTCGTCGGGGTCTGTTGTTATTTCACCTCTTTCATTTCTGATTTTGTTTATTTGGGTCCTCTCTCTCTGCTTCTTGGTGAGCCTGGCTAGAGGTTAATCAATCTTGTTTATCCTTTCAAAGAACCAGCTCTTGGTTTTGTTGATCTTTTGTATTGTTTCTTTTGTCTCTATGTCATTTATCTCCGCTCTGATCTTTAGTATTTCTTTCCTTCTGCTTACACTGGGCTTTTCTTATTGTTCTCTCTCTAACTCTTTGAGTTGTTGGGTTAGGTAATTTATTACCATTGTTTCTTGTTTTTTGCAGTAGGCTTGTAGAGCTATGAACTTCCCTCTCAGGACTGCTTTCGCTGTGTCCCATAGATTTTGGATTGTTGTGTTTTCATTGTCATTTGTTGCCATGATGTTTTTATTTCTTCCTTGATGTCTTTGGTAACCCAGTCATTGTTTAATAGCATGTTGTTTAGTCTCCATGTGTTTGATTTCTTTGGATTGTTTTTATTGTAGTTGATTTCCAGTTTTATGCCACTGTGATCTGAGAAGATAATTGATATGATTTCTATCTTCTTGAATTTGGAGAGACTTTGCCTATGTCCTAACATATGGTCTATCTTTGAGAATGACCCATGTGCACTTGAGAAGAATGTATATTCTGTGGCTTTGGGGTGAAATGTTCTGAAGATGTCAATTAATTCCATCTGGACTAGTGAGTCATTTAGGATTGATGTTTCTTTGCTGATTTTTTGTTTAGAGGATTTGTCCAATGGTGATAGTGGGGTATTGAAGTCTCCTACTATGATTGTATTGCTGTAAATCTCTCCTTTGATATCTTCCAGGAGTTTTTTAATGTATCTTGGTGCTCCTGTATTGGGTGCATATATGTTTACCAGAGTTATTTCTTCTTGTTGGATTTCTCCCTTTAGTATTATGAAGTGGCCTTCATTATCTCTTGTTATGTCCTTCACTTTGAGATCTAATTTGTCAGATATAAGTATTTCTACCCCAGCTTTTTTTTCATTACCATTCGCCTGGAAAATCTTTTTCCATCCCTTTACTCTCAGTCTGTATGCGTCTTTTTTTTTTTGAGGTGGGTTTCCTGTAGACAGCAGATATATGGGTTTTGTTTTCTTATCCAATCTGCTACCCTGTGTCTTTTGATTGGGGCATTCAATCCATTTACATTTAAAGTTATTATTGATAGGTACTTATTTGTCGCCATTTTTATTCTATACCCCTGTGTTCCTTCTTTGCTTCCTATTTCTTTCTTTCTTTTTCTTTCTTTTTTCTTTCTTTCTTTCTTTCTTTCTTTCTTTTTTTTTTTTTTTTTTTTTTTTTTACAGTAGGCCCTTTAGCATTTCTTTCATTGCTGGTTTGGTGGTGAAAACTTCCTTAGTCCTTTTTTGTCTGTGAAGCTCCTGATTTCACCTTCAATTTTGATTGATAGCCTTGCTGGGTACAGTATTCTTGGATTGAGACCCTTCCTTTGCATGACTTTGTATATTTCATTCCATTCCCTTCTGGCCTGATGAGTTTCTGTTGAGAAATCAGTTGCTAGTCTGATGGGGGTTCCTTTGTATGTAACTGTCTGTATCTCTCTGGCCGCTTTTAAGATTCTTACTTTGTCGTTGGTGTTTGCCAAGTTAATTATAATGTGCCTTGGCGTCGGTCTTTTGGGGTTCATTTTTCTTGGAACTCTGTGAGCTTCTTGGATTTGTGTGGGTTTTTTCTTCTCTATATCAGGGAAGTTTTCTGTCATTATTTCTTCAAACAGGTTTTCTATTCCTTGCTCAGTTTCCTTTCCTTCTGGTACCCCTCTTATCCTGATGTTGTGTTGTTTTGTGTTGTCCCGAAGTTCCCTTAGGTTCTCCTCATGCTTTCTAATTTTTGTTTCTAGAAGCTGTTGTAATTGGGTATTTTTTTACATCTTGTATTCTAGCTCACTTATGCAGTCCTCTGCTTCTTCTAGTCTACTCTTGATGCTTTCTATTGAGTTCTTTACAGCAGTGATGTCATTTTTCATTTCTTCTTGGTTCTTCTTCATTTCCTCTTGGTTCTTACTCATATTGTCGAATTTGTCTTCCATCCTTTTCAGCCACCTTATGACCATTTCTCTGAATTCTTTCTCTGATAGGTTGTTTGCCTCTAATTCGTTTACTACCTTTTCTGGTGATGCCTGCTTTTCTTTCCTATGAGGGCTATTTCTTTGTCTCCCCATGGTCTCTCTTCTCCAGATGTCTGGTTACATAGTTCTCTCTCTCCGGCGTTGATTTAATGGTACAAAATACAACACAACCAGGCACAACACACAAGGCACTGAACAGAACTGTATTCACGATATTAATAACCTCCAATAAAGGTAACCACCAGAGAAAGACAAATTAGGGAATAGGAGTGGAAGAGGGAGAGTAAAAAGAAAGAACAAACAAAAAAAAAGAGTGTGAATCTGAACTTGGGAAAAGAGCAGAAAAAAAAAGAAAAAAAGTAAGAGAGACAAGAACGATACTAAGAGAGAAAAGGGGAACAAACTATATATATGGGGAGTAAACTCCACTAGAACAACCACTAATCCCGGCAAATTCCAGCAACACGAGCCTGGAGATTAATACAAACTGCAACACCAACTAATATCAAGTGAGGCAAGGGGAAACAAAAAAAAAAAAACAAAAAAAACAAAGCAAACAAAAGAACCAACCAATCAAACAAAAAGAATAATCAAAACAATCTCATAAAAGAGCATAAAAATTCAATCTAATCAACATTCAAGCAAACAACAACAAAAGGCCAGAGAGAAAAATAATTTTTTTAAGGTAGCGTAGAGAAAGGTATGTATGGATTTGGAGCAGGGAGTTGGGAATTAGATATATAAGTAGGGTGAAATTTTAGCAGAGGGTAAACTGAAAAAGTAGGGAAAATCTAAGGCCAGAAAGGGTTAAGATAAACAGGAGACCAAACGGGGAAAGGTTAGGAGGAGAGTGATGGCATAATGTTAGCGTTGAGATAGGGTAAAACGATTATAAGGGAAAGATGCAAATAGAATGTAGGACACTAATCACAAAATAAAAGAAAGAGAAAATCAAATGACATTTAAAAAAAAAGTAAAATAATAGTAATAATAATGCTGATTGAAAATAAAAATGTAATAATTAAAAAGGTGAAAATCGAGTGAGGAAAAAGAAAAAAATTTAGTTTCTTAAGTAAAAGATGCAAATAAAAAAAAATTAGAATAAAAAAATTGAAAAAAGAATTTAAAATTAAAAAATAGGAAGACTAAAATGTGCAGTAGCGACTGTCTTTCACATCCTCTATTATTCTGTTTGGTATGCCTGTTTCCCAGTCTGGGTGGTATTTCAGTTCAGCTTCGTTCCACTGCTCCTCAGTGTTGTAAGCCAGTCCTGCTTTTTAAGCCGGCCGTGTCTTAATTTCTTGTATTTATTTTTGATTACACCAGAGACAATTAGCGTTTCAGCCCCTGGGTGGCAGTGTTTCTGAATTGACTTCCGGGCCTCTCTAGCTTTTTTTTTTTTTTTTTTTTTCCCCTCTATGGCACTCACTACCGGTTTGTGGAGGTGTGCGCCTCAGAGCTTGTGGAGGTGTGTGCCTCAGAGCTGCCTCTCCGATGGTCACACCCAGCTCTGCTCCCCAGGTTCCGAAAAAACAACTTCCCCCTGCAGTCTTTCAGGGTTTTTCCCACCTGGGTTTTCCTATGTATTGGGTTTAGTAATCAGAGTCGGAAAGAGCCCAAGTGTGTGGACAGTGGGTCTGTGCGCCAGACTAAGGAGCCTGCACGCCTTTGAAAATTCTTAGTCTGACCCTCCTCGTCAGATTAAAATGAGTTGCTTTTAAGGGGTCACTTCTGTTAGCAGCTCAGAGGACCCCCTTCCACATTCACGGATCACGGCAGTTCCAACTGCCGCCGATTTTTCTAGGCACAGACCTCCCGGTTCCTGGCGGTCCTGCGGCTCGCGTGCTTCCCTCTCCCACCGCGGGGATTAGAAACCACACCTTATTTCAGGCGAAATCTGACCTTTCCGTGGTGCAGTGAAGAGTTCCTTTGAATCCGAGTGTTTGCGCCGATAGGGGACCCGTGTTCTGGTGCTCGCAGCTGTTCAGTGTTTGCAGTTGTCACGGAAAGTCAGGTTTCCAATAAAATCCTCCTTTCCTTGCAAGATGGCGAGGCGCCCGGTGAGCCCGCAGCTCTGGGAGGGGACTCCAGAGCTCTTTTTCCCTGAACCATTTGAGAGTAAATTGTTGACTCCATACCACCATGCCTTATTCCTTTAGTATATTCCACTTGTCTACCATACTACCTTCACAGTCAGAAAATTCACCCTAATATATTCCATAATTTCATCCTCGCATTCTTTTCAATTTTTGCCACTTGTCTGTAGTATCTCTTATAGCATAAAGACCCTGTTCAGATCCATGGGCTACACTGAGCTGTAGTGTCTATTCTCCTTCAGTCTGGAACAGGTCCTTAGTCTTTCCTTGACTTTCATGACCTTGAATCTTTTGAAGAGGAAGTTCCACTAATGCATGTAGAATGTCCTACAATGAGGATATTCCTGATGTTTCCTATGATAATATTTAGATCAGACATTTTTAGCAAGAACATCACAGAAGTAGTCCTACACTCTCCTCATTGCATCCTGTGATGTGACCTGCAATTTTGATTTGCGATTCTTGGCGATGTTAATGTTGATCAGTGAAGGTATTATCTGCTGGGTTTCTCCTCTGTAATGTTTCCTTTTTCACTTCACAAGTTTTGCTTTATAGGGAGGTTTTATGGAGTCAGTGTAAATATCTCCTCTTCATTCAGCTTTTGAGTTATTAATGCAAACTCAAGGTTTATTTCATTTAATGGGTTGTAATTTGTTAAAATTAATTTTAGAATATTTCTTTTAGAAATATTCTGTATTGGAAGTTTCAGTCTTATAGAAAAGTTACAAGAATAGTACAAAGAATTCCTGGAAATCATTCCCAGAATGTTAACATTTTACTACATTTACTTTATCCTTTCTCCCTTCTTGTCTATTACCTAAATAAATGTAAATGAAGGTTGGTTAGATATAATATATGAAACTTTTGAAAGTTGCAGACATGGTACTTCTTTACTCCTAAATACTTTAGTGTTCATTTCCTAAGAAAAGGGAATTATCTTACATAATTGTGGTATAATTATCAAAGTCAGGGAATTAAAATTGGGTCAGTATTAATATTTAATCTTGGATCTTATTCAGATATTTGCTATTGTCCCAATAATAACCTTTATCGTCCAAGTAAATCCAAGATGATGTGTTATGTCCAATTGTCCTGTTTCTTGAGTCTCTTTTAATCTGGGGAAGTTCTTCAGGTTTCCTTTGCTTTTCATGAGATTCACAGTTGGAAGAGTATAGGCCAGTTATTTGTAGACTTTCTGCTTAGGTTTATTTGAAGTTTCCTCATGTTGCTTCACGATATGCCATGTGGGCAGGAATGTCACACAAGCAATGCTGACTTCTTCCCATACAGCAAATCTGTAGGCACATGCTCAGCTCCCTTACTGCCAGTGTTGACTGTGATCATGTGGTTAACAAGTGTCTGCTACTTTTGTCCAGAGTAAAGGTACTATTTACCTTTGTATGTCACAAATACCTTGTGTGGAGGTACTTTGAGTGTCTGCAAACATTTTGTTACACCTCAAAATTTCACCTACTAGATTTAGCATCCAGTGATGATCCTTACATGAATCAATTATTATTATGTTGTTTGCCAAATGATATTATGTTGTTTGCCTTGTTATAATAATAAATGCAATAGAATAATAAGAAGAATGCAGTGAAAAAAATAAGGTTGATTTAGCTGGACGAAGCAGCAGATTCCCTCATCAGAAAGGCTAAGAGTTTGAGGTTCAGACTCAGCAAAGTGAAGGGGGATTGAGCTCTGTAAGGCCAGGATAGACACATGTGAATGATGCGCCTGCTTTTTAAACAGGGTTTGGGGAAATGAGTTGTGTTTTCGTTGTTACTAGATCAGATAGAGTGCCGGGGCCCCATCAAATTTAGTGAGGAAGAGAGGCAGGATCCCAGCTGTGATCCCTACAGGGTGTGTCTGAAAGCTGCAGAAAGACTCCCTAGTGAGAGCAAGGAGGGCCCTCCAATCACTTAGTGGGACAAAGACATGAATTGGCTACAGAATATCCGGCCAGGTTTGAGAGGGGAAATCAGGATAGATCAGTGTAAACATTCAGAAGTTAGTGACTTTTAAGGAGATCATCACTCATTGTATGCTGTGACCTGGGGAAACATGCTCAAGAAACTATGTTTAAGATTGGAAGAAGGCACAGAAAATATGAGCTATAAGGAAGGAAGAGAAAAGGAAGACTATCATATTGATTGGTTATTGTTTTTGTTATGGATGTTGGTCTGATGGAATGATATCTTCTGGAGAAATTATCTAACCCAGGTTTGACCTTTTTTTTAAAAAAAATATTTAATTTAATTTTTTAAAAACTTGATGAAAATATAACAGAACCAGCCGAAACCGGTTTGGCTCAGTGGATAGAGCATCGGTCTGCGGACTGAAGGGTCCCGGGTTTGATTCCGGTCAAGGGCATGTACATTGGTTGCGAGCACATCCCCAGTGGGGGGTGTGCAGGAGGCAGCTGGTCGATGTTTCTCTCTCATCGATGTTTCTAGCTCTCTATCCCTCTCCCTTCCTCTGTGGAAAATCAATAAAATATATATTAAAAAAAAGAAAATATAACAGAATCAAAAAATTTAAAGTACACTCACTACCCATTCCAGTATTAACTCGTAGCAACTATAGAATAGGAAAAATAAATTCAGTAGAGTAATTACGTTAAAATACACTACTTCCAGTTTTGTCAATATTTCACATTTATGTATATATTTTATAGCGGAAGCAGAAATTCTTTCTAAAAACATTATCTCCTTAAAATCTCGAGTTGCATATTATAGCCACAGGCAATATTTGACGTATACAACTGCAGTATAAGCCTTTCAAATTTGGCATTTCACTTGTACAATACAATGACCAACATATATAATCACTGTACAGTGCCTAGACATTCCAGTAAGAACCATTATTTTCTTTAATGTAAAATTATTAAAATATATTCTACAAGCGGTAGTGAGGTGAGTAATTCTATAGCGTGTGTCCCAACATAATTTTAAAATTGTATAATAACACAACTTTGTTAAGGCCCTGTTTTATTTGCTGATTAATGGACAAAAGGCAATGTAATTTATCTTCAAGTATTTTCTTGAAAGTCTGTGCTCATAAAAATCGTGAAAACATGGAAAGACTGTTAAATCACTTAAACTTTAAATCTATCATACACAATCTTGTTTGTACAAATAAGTTGAACATAAAGCCATCATGATAATTTTATGCAAATCTGTTTTATGTGATCTTTTGTTTTTTATAAAAGTTCCTCAGTTCTGTTGAGAAAATATCAATACCAGATTAAATTGCTCTCTTTTGGCAAAGGGCCCTAAAAAGCTTGCTTTAGCATTAACCTTTTATGTGGTCAAGTGCATTGCCTAATTGAGATTACCTAAACACTATGGGGAAAAAGGGCAGTATGTCCATAAACCAACAAATAATTTGGTTGTAATGTATCATAAAATAAAGAAACCCCACACATCTGTACAATGAACATTATGTATCACACATCCACCCACACTGGAGTATACCTGTGTGCATGTACAGGCACACATAGAGGAAAGGGCACACACCCAGTCATAAAACAAAGCCTAATGAGGTGCTGCTTCCAGTTCAATATTCAGCTTTGCATTTTTTTCTTTCTTCATCGCATGAATAGCTTTTTGTCACCTAATTCTTGAAGACAGTATGGAGAAGATCATTCCTCATGGTCTCCTCTTCCTTCCTCAAGTGTAACAAAATCTGCTGCTGCTGTTTTATGTAAAGACTAGAAGCCCGATGCGTGAAATATGTGCAAGGGTCGGCCTTCGTACCCCCGGCTGCTGTCTCGCAGCCCTGGCCGCCACTGCGACTGTATAGGCCCTTGCAGCCTGGCTTCATCTGGAAGTTCATCTGGAAGGTCGTTCGGAAGGACGTCTGGATGGTTGTTCTGCTGTTCGGCCGTTTGGTCGATTTGCTTATTATGCTTTTATTGTTATAAAGACTAGAGGCCCAGTGCATGTATTTGTGCATGAGTGGGGTCCCACAGGCCCGTCCTGATAAGGGCTGATCAGCTGGGCTGGCCAGGGGGTGGGGCCGTGGGTGGTTGGCTAGCCAGCCACGCCCTGGTTGAACTCTGGGTTGAGGGGACAATTTGCATATTAGCCTTTTGCTACATAGGATAAGACCTTTTGGGGAACTTTTGTTGGGATCAGCAACTGGGTCCTTTAATACATTATCCCCAAGGCCATTGGTTACAACATAACTACAGTTAAAGGAACAATTCAAGAGATCTTTTGTTAATTTTTGTAGCAAAGCTCCACCAGAATCGAAGGCAACATTTTCAATACTCCATTTGTTTTGTTTCAGGCCTTCTACAATCTCTTGTAAAGTATTAATATGTATTCCATCCCCTTGAATAACTTGGAGATATGGTGGCAGCAAGTTGTAGCCCTTTGAGTTCCTAGTAATAGGGGATTTCTTACTTAAAGTATCCAAAACCTTCAATACAGTGTCAAGAGGATTTCCAGAATTAGGTCTGATTATTAGTGGTGCCTCTGAACTTCTTGATGCTATTAAATGTCTTAGATCTTCACCCCATATTTTCCCACACCCATTATAAATGTCATAACTATCACTGAACACAGATACAGGCACTGATGAAAACTGTGTTACCATATGTTCAAAAGTAGCATCTTTTTCATGGTCTTTCCCCCAAGCTGTTATGGTACTATGTTCTACTGCTGAAATAAATATCCTGGAACAAGATATCTTGTTCCCAGTATGTATTATTGATTTCAGAAGAAGGGAGAGCGATAGAAACATCAATGATGAGAGAGATTCCTTGATTGGATGCCTCATACAAGCACCCAGGCATGTGCCCTTGGCAGGAATCAAACCTGGGACCCTGTGGTCCACAGGCCAATGCTCTATCCACTGAGCCAAACCAGTTAGGGCACAGTATTTTTTAATTAAAGCAACTCCTGTTACTCTATTCATTCCTTTGAAGTTAACCAAATAAACAGAGCTCCTATGCCAGCAGTCTCTTGGGAAGAGATTTTCTGTAGCCAAAATACCTGCAACTTGTATTCCAGACCAACTAAGTTACCAGATGTTTTTAACAAATATTTGGCCAATATTTTCTTCAGCTCTCTAGAATTTGTGGCCACGGTGATTGGATACCAGGACTGAACAAGAATAGTCTCAACCAAATTTGTAAGCCAATTACACTCTGGATCTGTGTTTTCCACTGTGAAGAGAACATTTCCTCTGGGAATGACAGAGCCCTCAGGGACAGCTTTTACTTCTACTGGAAGATGCCCATGGTATTTCTCAAGAATGCAATTCCATCCTTTTCATTAAATGCATCATCTGGGAAATGCTCTATGGACACCTCTTTGGCTTCCTGGATCTTCTCTTTGATCACTACTTTATTTTTTTTTTTTTCCTAAATATATTTTATTGATTTTTTACAGAGAGGAAGAGAGAGGGATAGAGAGTTAGAAACATCGATGAGAGAGAAACATCGATCAGCTGCCTCTTGCACACCCCCTACTGGGGATGTGCCCGCAACCAAGGTACATGCCCTTGACTGGAATCGAACCTGGGACCCTTGAGTCCGCAGGCCGATGCCCTATCCACTGAGCCAAACCAGTTTCGGCACTACTTTATCTTTTAAGTACTTATTAAGAAGGTACTGCAACCCATAAAATACTGTTTCCTTGCATTTCACCTTCCTTATTTTGGAGTTTTCTGTCTTCTTTTCACTGCATTCAGAGTAGAAATAATCTTTGCTTGTGTTGGGTAGGTATTGTTTATATTGAGTAACCTTGTAGGAGTCCATAGCCAGGAGGATGTTGAACTTGGCTTCTGCCTCAGCATTCACCTCTGGCCAGATAAAGGGGGCTGCCTGGCACTGCTGCGAGGAGGGAGAAAAAATGGGCTTAACTTTGCTCTGTCCCTTAAGTCACGGCTGGTCAGAGGGAGAGGTGAGGGGGAAAAGGAGCTCAGAGGCAGGGCCTGACGAGGGCCAGTGGCTTGAGGTTACAGGGGTGGCAGGGTCTAGGGTGCATGCAGCTGGCAGTAGGATGGCCTCACCTGAGCTCCCTGGCCTAATTTTTAGTGACCAAATGCATTGATGATAAATATTTGGACCAATTGATTTTGATGTAAGAGTTGGAAATATTCATAACATTTTTCAGGTTTTACATGGCTGCTAATCTTTAAAAAAACTACCACTTGTTATGTTTTAGTGTGGTATCAAAGAATATACACAATGATCTGAAAAGGCTATTAAAATGCTCTTCTGTTTTTCAACTATGCATATGTGGGATGTGGCAGAATTTTCTTTACCTACTCAAGCACAACAGAAAATTACAAAAGATTGAGTACAGAAGTGGATATGTGAGAATCCACTATCTTCTATTAAGGCAGACATTACAGAGATTTGTAGGAAAAATGTCACCTTTTTCAATGTGGCACATGTTAGGGTTTTTGGCCAGTGATGCAGACTGTGAAGGAATTCACAACTAAAAGAAGAAGTAGTTTTTACTTTTCCCAAAGGGAAAGAGCCCTTATATTATTAATCAATACATAAGCAAAGAACAAACACTTCCCTCCTTAACCCCTCCCCCCTTTTAAAGCCTTGTCTGCTGTTGCTAGGTGACAAGGAAGGGTTTGGGCTGAAATTGAGCATTCATTAGGGGCATTGTCCATTGATCCTTCAGGAGACAGTCCAGATAGATGTCTTAGGGAGGTATCTTATCAGCATTTTCCCTAAAGCATAGGAACCTCCATCTTGTATAAAACTACTGTTTGAAGCTCTCTGCTATTGTTAGATAGTCCCTTAGTACTATAAACTCTGTCAATTTAAGACAGTCTCTTTCTATAAAATGACTGTTTTTAGTTCAAATAATAGAAAATGATAAACTTAATTGTGTGACCTTGCAAGTTAGCCATCAAATGTAATAGACTAATATAGACTAATACTGATAATAATTCCCATATTCTTATGACAAGTACTAACTCATTATGTATTCAAGGTTACAACTGTCTGTAACAATAACTCACATAGAGCACTTTGTAATATCTGCAAACAAAGAAGCTCAAAAAGTATAAATATGGGAGACTTCCTGTGTGTGTTGCTCAGAGACTTGGAAGAGACACCTCCCTCTGGGCCACCTGAAATAATCGAATCCTAAGTACTTGGCTCATTAAGGCATCTGTATCTCATTTGCTGACTTATGATACAACATTCCCAAGCCTATAAAACATGCTTAGAGTAAAAGTTATAAAGTGTTCAAAGGCAGCTTGTTTGAAGGAGAGGGGAAAGGGAACTTTTTAGTAATTATCCCTGTGTTATAAACCAGCAGGGAGGAGATGTATGCAAGAATGTAGCCTTGAGAGTAACTTGTCTTGCAGTTTGAACAGAGGGGTTGTTTGAATCAGAGGAGCTACAATCTTGGGGATCAATTACAAGGTGCTTCTCATAAATTGTGGAAATCTACAGTGTTACAGAAGACCAAAGAAAAACCAAGCCACGCTTACAGAAAGAGAGTTACATGTTATTATGTGCAGGGCCAGAGAAAAATGTGCCTTTCAAATTCTGGGCCCCCCCACATGGAGGAAACTTTTTCTATTTATATGTTTTCTAGCTCTTTTGTCTCACAAATTTGGAATGAGATTTCCAGGCCTTCTAAGAAAGAAGGCTTGCATGCTGGGAAGGGGCCATGAGACCATATCTCAAGGCCTGGCCTGGTGTCAGCACTGACAACTCTGTCTGAGGCATAGTTTATGGCCTCTCTGAAATGGGAGTAGTCTTATTTTCCTTATTATTTAAGCAAGCAAGCATTTACAGAAGCCAAAATAGGGTTAAAATTTCAAGCAGCAGTTTTTATATAAGATGGATGCTTCAACAGCAAAGGAAAATAAAGGTCATTTTTTCTGTCCTGACAGTACCTATTCAATATTATTTTCTGTCCCTACAGTACGTATACAATACTATAGCTGAATATTACTCAGCCACAAGAAAAGATGAAATACTGACATTTTCAACAATATGGATGGATCTTGGCAATATCATGCTAAGTGAAATAAGTCAGATGGAAACCTCAATAACTGTATGATTCCACTTACATGTTGGATATAAGCTGAAAACAACAAATAAAGAAGACAAACAGAAACTCATAGACACAGACAACAGCAAGGTGGTTACCAGTTGCAAAGGGGAGTTGGGGAAGTAGAAACAGTTAGAGGGGTTCAAATGTGTGGTGACAGAAGGAGATAACTTTGGGTGGTGACCGCAATGCAGAATGCAGATGACCTATCATAGAATGGTGCACTTGAAACATATACATTTATTGACCAGTGTCAACCCAATAAATATAATAAAAATCTTTAAGTGCCATCTTTTTCAATGTTTTTATTTTTCAAATATAATTATTTTTTTTCATTAAAATAGTAATCATGCCCTAGCCAGTTTTGCTCAGTGGATAGAGCGTCGGCCTGCAGACTGAAAAGTCCCAGGTTCGATTCCAGTCAAGGGCATGTACCTTGGTTTCAGACACATCCCCAGTAGGAGGTGTGCAAGAGGCAGATGATTGATGTTTCTCTCTCATCAATGTTTCTGACACTCTGTCGCTCTCCCTTTCTCTCTGTAAAAAATCAATATAATATATTAAAAAGAAAAAAGTCAGATTATTATAAAAAATAAAATAAAATAGTAATCATGTTAACACAATAGTTTTATAATAAATTTAAATGAATTACTAAAATAATTAAAAAGTTTTCATTTTAGCTTTTAGTATGCTAAGTTTCAGTAGAAATGATTGATGTAAAAATGTCTATTGGGTCTTCTGAATAATTCTTTTTTTTCCATTTTTTTAAATTACTTTATTGATTAAGGTATCACATATTTGTCCTCATCTTCCCCATTCCCATCCCAAACCCCTCCCCATGCATGGCCCCACCCCCCTGTTGTCTGTGATCACTGGTTAGGCTCATATGCAAGCACACAAGTCCTTTGGTTGATCTATCTCCCTTATTCGCACCCTCCCTTACCTTTCCTCTGAGGTCTTTTTTTTAAATTACTTTATTGATTAAGGTATCACATATTTGTCCTCAAACCCCCCCCCCCCCATTCCCATCCCAAACCCCTCCACACGCATGCCCGCAACCCCTGTTGTCCGTGATCACTGGTTAGGCTCATATGCAAGCACACAAGTCTTTTGGTTGATCTATCTCCCTTATCCCCACCCACCCCTACCTTCCCTCTGAGGTCTGATAGTCTGATTGATGCTGTTCTTGTTCATCAGTCTATGTTGTTCATCATTTCCCCTAGATGAGTGAGCTCATGTGATACTAGAAATACACTTATAGGAACCAAAAATGAGACAAGCAATAATGGTTATGTTGAGAGGCAAATGAATCAGTCTATAGTGAGTTTCTTTCTGGGCCAACAGTTCTTTTGAGTCCCAATTTCTATGCCCAACAGTTCCTTATGTGTACATAACAGCAATGATATTTCAGTTCTGGATGGTGGGCAAATGGTGGTAATGCAGGTCCGACCCTCTCTGGTTTGGTCCTGGGCAACCTGCAGTGACGCACAGCTGCTGACTGCTAGTATGGCAAGGCATCGACAGCGTCGTCCATCTCTGGACTGTTTCTTCTGTCTTCATGGCTGGAACACTCCTGTCAATTCCTTTCTGCTGCAGAAATCCACATGGTCTCGGAATTGTTTTCTGAAAATATACAAACATATTCTCGACCAAAAGTTAATAAAGGAATCTTTTCTATAAATTTGACTTGCGATCCTTTTTCATTTTTTGCCCAAACGATTTTCCTTTGGCTTGTTTTGACACCATGTATGTTTTACCTGGGTATCTTGTTGTTAGCATTACAAATGAAAGTTAATTTTCTAAAGTAAAAATTTTCTAGATGTAATTTACTTACAGGATATTTTTCCTTACATGATATTCTTCTACTATCTCCCCTTTTTTTGGTTTAAATATTAGGAGGCTTTTGGAAATTTTATGCTGTAATCTTGATAGCTTTTAAATTTTACTTGTTTGCACTAAAATGTGACTGCTTTAGGTTCATTATAGGTTACACAATTTTACCATGAGATGAACTACCAATAAAAATTTTAGTTAACACTTTAGGAACAGCTTTTTTGTCCAGTACAGTTGATTTTTCTAGAATATTCACTTATTTCGATTAGCCAATTTAAATTAGTCTGAAAACTTGACTACTATTTTACTGTCAAATTTAATACTCTAACAACCATCTTATTTTACCCTGTAGATATTAATGGAAAGGATTATTTGCCTTCTTGAGCAGGCCCTGAGCATTCCTGGTGATAGGCTGGGTTTAGATATCAAACACTCCAGTTCCCCGCATCATGGGTACAAGACATCTCCATCAAGTCTTGTTGCAGTGAGAGGGCAGCTGCTATCGGCCAAGTCTCTGTTACCTGGGTCCCGATTTGAGCTGGGCATGGGAAGCTAAGCAGCCATGGGGGCAGGGGACCTCCCTCAGCAGGGGTGAGGGTTCAGGCCCCTGCAAACTTGGGGGGTGAAGGTCTGTGTCCCACCTCTGTTGACCCCCAAGTTCTCTCCTGATGGCCCCTTTGCGACTGTGCCTGTCTTAGGTTGTTCCTTCCCTGAGGAATCTTACCCGTCTCTGGCTAACCAGCCATCCTTCGGGGCCAAGCAGGGTGATGTGAGATTTAGTTCTGTCTCCTTGGTCGCCTACGCCCCCATGGCCTCCACACCCAGGACCTGCCTTGGGATCCCCTCAACTGTTGGCAGTATCCCAGCACTAATCACATATCTTGTAGAACCCAGGTTTCTTCTCCAGGGAGGCCCAGCTCACCCCACTGGGTGAGAGACAGATCCATGGTACCAGCCATCACGAGGCTTCAACCTTGGCATGAACAGAAAGCTAAGGCAATAGCTGTGGACAATTGGATTGTGAGAAGAGGGTCCCTCTTGGCCAAAAGGACAAGAGGGGCCAATATAGAATGCTCATGTGCCTTCCCAGGGGGCCCTCTACACAATGGAAGGGATTAAACCCTTTCATGTCCTTATTAAATTGCTGCCAGACATTCAAAGAATTGGTTTGTAAATTTGTTTGAGTTAAATATATATTATGCTGTTGTAACTCTAAAATATCTAGAGATGTGTTACCTTTGTCTCCAAGCACCAAAAAGATGATTTTTTATTGATACCTAAGGGTGCGAGGTACTATTATAGGTAGTGGGGATAACACAAATCTGGGAAAAATTATAATGACATTGTAGAATAATATCATGTAAGGAAATTCTTTGCTCTAGACCATGGCAATTCCATTTCAAACTGGCTGCAAATTTCTTTTTGTATAGACAAGGTCTTAGTTACATTTTCTGCACCTCTCCCAGGAGCAAGTAGTGATAGTCCCTTTCTTTGTTATCCACACAAGCCAGAAACTTCTCTTTAATTTTACAAACAAAGGAGCAATGGTTTGATTTGGTGTCATACAAAAGGGAAGCTGGTTGGAGACCCCTGTGTAATTATACTTCCTTGCCCCAACCATGGTCCTCCTGGATGACCAAGGTGTTTGGTATTATTGGTGACTACATTAGGAGGGGGATCATCCCTCGTAAGGGCCCTTACCCATGAAGAGTCAGGAACATAAGTCCAAAACACTTCCCCACTTGCCCCAGTTAATCTTACTGTACAGTTGTTGACTGCTAGCATGGCAAGAAAGATGTTCTCAGGCATCCTTGGGGTTCTGGTTACCTCACAATTTCTTTTTTATATTTCTTTTTTATTTTTTTAATTATTATTTTTTTATATGTGTCCTTATTCCTCCATTACCCCCATCCCCAATTCGTGCCCCACCCCCCTGTTGTCTGTGTCCATTGATTAGGCTTATTGCATGTACACAAGTCCCTTGGTTGATCTCTCCCCCTTTCTCCCATTGACCCCCTCCTTCCCTGAGGTTTGAGGTTCTGATCAATGTTTCTCAGTCTCTGATCTGTTCGTGTTCATCAGTCTATGCCGTTCATTATATTCCACAAATGAGTGAGATCATGTGATTTTTATCTTTCTCTGTCTGGCTTATTTCACTTAGCATAATGCTCTCCATCTCTATCCATGTTGTTGCAAATGGTAGGAACTCCTTCTTTTTACCACAGCATAGTATCCCTTTGTGAAGATGTACCACAGTTTTTTAATCCATTCATCTGCTGAAGGGCATTTGGGCTGTTTCCATATCTTAGCTATGGTGAATTGTGCTGCTATGAACATAGGGGTACATATATCCTTTCTGATTCATGGTTCTAGTTTCTTGGGATATATTCCTAGGAGTGGGATCACTGGGTCAAATGGGAGTTCCATTTTTAGTTTTTTGAGGAAACTCCATACTGTTCTCCACAGTTGCTGTACCAGTCTGCATTCCCACCAGCAGTGCAAAAGAGTTCCTTTTTCTCCACATCCTCGCCAACACTTGTTGTTTGTTGATTTGTTGATGATAGCCATTCTGACAGGTGTGAGATGATACCACATAGTTGTTTTGATTTGCATCTCTCTGATGATTAGTGACTTTGAGCAGGTTTTCATATGTCTCTTGGCCTTCCTTCTGTCTTCTTTTGAAAAGTGTCTATTTAGATCCATTGCCCATTTTTTGAATGGGTTGATTATCTTCTTTTTGTTAAGTTGTATGAGTTCTCTATAAATGTTGAAGATTAAACCTTTATCGATATCATTGGCAAATATGTTCTCCCATGCAATGGGCTTTCTTGTTGTTTTATTGATGGTTTCCTTTGCTGTGCAAAAGCTTTTTATTTTGATGTAGTCCCATTTGTTTATTTTCTCCTTATTTTCCATTGCCCTTGGAGCAGTATCCGTGAAGAAGTTCTTACGGCATAGTTCTGAGATTTTGCTGCCTGTGGATTCTTCTAGTATTTTTATGGTTTCCAGTCTTATGTTTAAGTCCTTTATCCATTTTGAGTTTATTTTTGTGTATGGTGTAAGTTGGTGATCTAGTTTCATTTTGTTGCATGTATCTGTCCAATTTTCCCAAAACCATTTGTTGAAGAGACTGTCTTGATTCCATTGTATGTTCATGCCTCCTGTGTCAAATATTAATTGGGCATAGTGGTTTGAGTCAATTTCTGGGTTCTCTGTTCTATTCCATTGATCTATGTGTCTGTTCTTGTGCCAGTACCAGGCTGTTTTAAAAAACAGTGGCTTTGTAATACAGCTTGAAATCTGGTATTGAGATCCCACCTACTTTATTCTTCTTCCTCAGGATTGCAGCAGCTATTCGGGGTCTTTTCTAACTCTAGATGAATTTTTGGAGAGTTCATTCTAGGTCTGTGAAATATGCCATTGGTATTTTAATGGGAATTGCATTGAATTTATAGATTGCTTTGGGTAGTAAGGACATTTTGATTATGTTGGTTCTACCAATCCATGAACGTGGTATGTTCTTCCATCTGTTTATGTCTTTCTCTATCTCTTTTTTCAGTGTCGCATAGTTTTCCATGTATAGGTCTTTTACCTCCTTAGTTAAGTTTATTCCTAGGTATCTTAATTTTTTTGGTGCAATGGTAAATGGGATTGCTTTTTTAGTCTCTCTTTCTGTAAGTTCACTATTGGTGTATAGAAATGCCATAGATTTCTTGGCATTAATTTTGTATCCTGCTACAGTGCTGAATTCACTTATTAAGTCTAATAATTTTTTTATGGAGTCTATAGGGTTTTCTATGTATAGTATCATATCATCTGCGAATAAGGAGAGTTTTACTTCTTCTTTTCAAATTTGGATGCCTCTTATTTCTTCTTCCTGTCTGATCGCAATGGCTAGTACTTCCAGCACTATGTTGAACAGGAGTGGTGAGAGTGGGCATCCCTGTCTTGTTCCTGTTCTTAGGGGAAATGGTTTTAGTTTTTGCCCATTGAGTATGATGTTATCTGTGGGTTTATCATATGTAGCTTTTATTATGTTGAGGAATGATCCTTCTATTCCCACTTTTCTGAGAGTTTTTATCAAGAAAGGGTGTTGGATTTTGTCAAATGCTTTTTCTGCATCAATTGATACGACTATATGATTTTATCTCTCAGTTTGTTTATGTGATGTATCACGTTTATTGATTTGCGAGTATTGTACCATCTTTGCATCCCTGGGATAAATCCTACTTGGTCATGGTGTATGATCTTTCTGATGTACTGCTGGATCCGATTTGCTAGAATTTTGTTGAGGATTTTGGCATCTATGTTCATGAGGGATATTGTCCTGTAATTCTCTTTCATTGTGTTGTCTTTATCTGGTTTTGGTATGAGGGTGATGCTGGCTTCATAGAAGGAGCTTGGAAGTGTTCCTTCCTCTTGAATTTTTTGGAATAGTCTGAGGAGGATAGGTTTTAGTTCTTGCTTGAATGTTTGGTAAAATTCCCCTGTGAAGCCATCTGGCCCCGGGCTTTTGTTTGCTGGAAGCTTTTTGATGACTGCTTTAATTTCTTCCAGAGTTATCAGCCTATTGAGATTTTTAGAATCCTCCTGAGTAAGTCTTGGAAGGTTGTATTTGTCTAGGAATATGTCCATTTCATCCAGGTTGTCCAGTTTGTTGGAATAGAGTTGTTCATAGTATTTTTTAACAATCTCTTGTATTTCCGTGGGGTCTGTTGTTATTTTACCTCTTTCATTTCTGATTTTGTTTATTTGGGTCCTCGCTGTTTGCTTCTTGGTGAGCCTGGCTAGAGGTTCATCAATCTTGTTTATCCTTTCAAAGAACCAGCTCTTGGTTTTGTTGATCTTGTGTATTGTTTTTTGGTCTCTATGTCATTCATTTCTGTTATGATCTTTATTATTTCCTTTCTTCTGCTCACTGTGGGCTTTTCTTCTTGCTCTCTTTCTAACTCTTTGAGTTGTTGAGTTAGATGATTTATTACCATTTTTTCTTGTTTTTTGAGGTAGACCTGTAGAGCTATAAACGTCCCTCTCAGGACTGCTTTCGTTGTGTCCCATAGGATTTGCAATGTTGTGTTATTATTGTCATTAGTCTACAGGATGTTTTTAATTTCTTCTTTGATCTCATTGATAACCCAATCATTGTTAAGTAGCATGATATTCAGCCTCTAAGTGTTTTGCTTTTTTTTGAATGTTTTTATTGTAGTTTATTTGTAATATTATGCCATTGTGGTCTGAGTAAATGCTTGATAGGATTTCAATCTTTTGAATTTGGGGAGACTTTGCTTCTGACCCAATATATGGTCTATTTTTGAAAATGTCCCATGTGCACTTGAGAAGAACATATATGCCATGGTTTTGGGGTGAAATGCTCTGAAGATGTCAATTAGGTCCATCTGATCCAGTGTGTCATTTAGAATTGCTGTTTCTTTGCTGATTTTTTGTCTAGAGGATTTATCCAGTGTTGTCAGTGGTGTATTAAAGTCCCCTACTATGATTATTGTTGTCGATCTCTCCCTTGATATCTTCCAGGAGATTTTTTTATGTATTTGGGTGCTCCTGCATTGGGTGCATATATGTTTACCAGAGTTATATCTTCTTGTTGAATTGCTCCCTTTAGTATTATGTAGTGGCCTTCCTTATCTCTTATTATGGTCTTTACTTTGAGGTCTATTTGTCAGCAATAAGTATCGCAACCCCAGCTTTTTTCTCATTTCCATTTGCCTGAAAAATATTTTTCCATCCCTTCACTCTCAGTCTGTGTGAATCCTTTGCTCTGAGGTGGGTCTCTTGTAGACAGCAAATATATGGGTCATGTTTTCTTATCCATTCAGCTATCCTATGTCTTTTGATTGGTGCATTTAATCCATTTACATTTAATGTTATTATTGACAAGTACATGTTTGTTGTCATATTTTTCCTTAGTGTTTGTGTTTCTTTTTGCCTTTCTTTGTTTGTTTTACAGCAGTCCCTTTAGCATTTCTTGCATGGCTGGCTTAGTAGTGATAAACTATCTTAGCCCTTTTTTGTCTGTGAAGCTCCTGATTCCATCTTCAATTTTTAATGATAGCCTTGCTGGCTGTAGTATTCTTGAATTCAGACCCTTGCTTTGCATAACTTTGTATATTTCATTCCATTCCCTTCTGGCCTGGTGTGTTTCTGTTGAGAAATCAGTTGATATTCTAATAGGAGATCCCCTGTAGGTAATTTTCTGTCTCTCTCTGGCAGCCTTTAACCCTTTGCACTCACTTGCTTTTTTCTCGATTCCTTTATTCTACTCGGGATTTAATTTTTTAAATACCCCAGATTTTACAAAGCGTGGCAGTAGAATAAAAAACTGGAATTTCTTTTCATACAAACTTATTTATTTGGATTTATTATATTTCAAATTATTGATGCATTCAAAGAGTAATTTTAATCTCTATAATTTTTCATGGTGTGATATTTTTTGAAACATTCACCCACATGAAGACCTGGTTTACATTCACATGTTTCGCAAATATAAATCGTCTCTCTTCTTCCTCCTTTGATTTTTCTGTTAAAAAATATCTTTGTGTTTTTTGTTAGGGTGAGGTGTGATTGTATGGAGCTTTCCATCTAAACGTTGTTCTAAGTTAGTGGATAATAATCTACCCCTGGAAGTTAGTGTACCATCTCTGAATTCTCCACCAAGATCATGAACTAGTTTCCTAATAAATTTCACATGCGTTATTGGTTTTTCATTTTTTCTTTTTTGGCATCAGTTGAGTCGGCATATACATTTTACTTGTCCTTTCATGCTAATGAAAACAAGAAAAGATACTGGAAAAATAGACAAAAATACCCCTCCCCCCCCGCGGTGAAACTATGTGTTGAGTGTGGCTCGACATACGAGCTGCTACTGATGCTAACCGTGTCGAGTCACAATCAACATCCGAGTGCAAAAGGTCAAGATTCTCACTTTGTCCTTGGTGTTCGCCAATTTAATTATGATGTGTCTTGGTGTCGGTCTTTTGGGGTTCAACTTGTTTGGGACTCTATGTACTTCTTGGACTTGCATGTTTGTTTTTTTTTGCCAATATCAGGATAGTTTTTTGTCATTATTTCTTCAAACAGTTTTCTATTCCTTGCTTCTCTTCCTCTCTTTCTGGTATCCCTATTAAGGGAATATTGTTTCGCTTTGTGTTGTCCCAAAGCTCTCTTAGGCTATCCTCTTGCTTTTTAAGTCTTCTTTCCAGTTGCTGCTGTGTTTGTGAGTTTTTTCCTACTTTGTCTTCTAATTCGCTGATGCGGTCCTCAGCCTCTTCTAGTCTACTGTTTAAGCCTTCCATTGTGTTCTTTATTGCAGCTATGTTGTCCTTAAGCTCCTCTTGGTTCTTTTTCATGCTGGCGACATTCTCATTCAGCTTCTTATAATTCTCATTGAGTTGTGTGTATTTGTCATCCATCCGTTTAAACATCCACATGTATTAAACATCCTTTAGTAACAACCATTACTCAGAATTCTTTCTCTGATAAGCTGCTAGCCTCAATTTCATTTAACTCCCTTTCTGGTGATTCCTCCTTTTCTTTCCTTTGGGGATTGCTTTTTTGTCTTCCCATGTTTTCCTGTAATGTTTTAGTTGTAGATCCGCTTGCTTTGCTACCAGGTTCTTTTGGGGATGGTGCTACTGGCATAATCTCTCAGTTCTCCTGGGCTTGGTAATATAGTGTAGCTCCCTACTTGAGCTATTTGGGTTCTCTTGATGTAGGCCTGCAAGCTTGAGAGGCACAACTGTGGTGTATAGAAGTCAGCAGCTATGGAGGGGAGTGTCCCAGTTTTTGCTGTCTTGCACCCTTAGTTGAAATCGTGCGTGTCCAGCGGGGACTCACAGTGGAACCCAGGAACCATCTGTTGGGAGAGCTCAAAGTGGCTCCCGCTAGCGCCCTGAGTGTAGATGGGCTCAGGGTGCCTGCCTGTTGGAAATTCACATCTGTGGAGGGGTGTATGCAGGTGCAGAGCTCTGATGTGCTCTGAGGGGTCCTGGCACTGAGGTTGAGCATCTAGGGTGAATGTGAGCAGTTATTCAGGAAGAGGGGTTTCAGAATTTCTGCTGTGGGGCAGCGTGTCCTTGTCTATACAGAATCACACCCAGAAGGGCCTCAAAGCAGCTCCCCAGAGGACCCTGTGGATATATGGGCTCAGGCTTCCTGCCCTTTGGAAATGTGCATGTCTGTGGTGGTGAGATTGCTGGCACTGAGCTCTGACACACTTTGAGGGGCCCTGGCACTGAAGTTACCCTGCTGCAGTGTCCGTGCAGGTGTCCAGGATGAGTGAATTCAGAATTTCTACTGCCAGGGGCAGTGTGTCTCTGTTTGTCCAAGATCACACCCAGCCAGTACTCACAGTACCTCCCACAAGCGCCCTGTTGATAGATGGGCTTTGGAAGTGCAAGTAAGAAATTTGGAAGTGCCTGCCCTTTGGAAGTGCACGCACCAACTGGTGGTGCATTTGCCTGCGCAGACCTCTGACATGCTTTGAGCGGCCCTGGTACTGAAGTTAAACAGCTAGGGTGTATGTAGGAAGTTATTCAGGAGAAAGGAGTTCAGAGTTTCTGCTGTGGGGCAGCGCGTCCTTGTCTGTACAGAATCACACCCAGGAGGGGCTCAAAGCAGCTCCCCAGAGGACTCTGTGGATATATGGGTTCATGGTGCCTTCCCTTGTCTGTGGCCGTGAGTTTGCCGGCTTTGGAACTGGTGGTGCGTTTGCCTGCGCAGAGCTCTGATGCACTCTGAGGGGCCCTGGCACTGAAGTTGCACAGCGGGGGTGTTCGTGGGCAGTTATTTAGGAAGAGGCAGTTCAGAAATTCTACTGCAGGGCTGCACGCCCTTGTCTGTGCAGAATCACACCCTCAGGGGCTCTCAATGGTTCCCAAGCACTGCCTGGGTAGTGGAGTGCCTGGGTGCTTAGGGGGCTGGGAACGTGGCAAATCCTGAGTTCTGGTGCAGAGGAGGGGGAGGTTGTACTTACTGCTGTCAGGCGGTGCACCTTTGGAGGTGAAGGTCCCAGGGTCCAAGCGTCTGCAGCTGGGGTGGCAGGTCTTCTACCAGAGTGGTTGTAGTGTCCTGGTTTGCTTCGGAGACCAGACTGGGTGGTGATGAGGCTAGGATTCTAGTCTCAAGCTGTTCTGTTCTTCAAGATGGCGTGGTCTCTGTGCCACTGGTGTCCTCCTCATAGTGTTTGCAGCGGCCGTGGGGTTTTGCCATCTAAGACTGCCCAGATTGGAACCCCCCTGGAAGAACTGCAGGGTCTAACTGTCCCTATTTAACTCACACACACACCCACAGACGTCCACACAAACCTCTATCACTCCTTGATCACACACTCTCCCTCCCTATCTTCCTGCCAGTCACCATCTTTTCCCCCTCTGAATAATTCTTAATAGTGCAAAAAGATTGTGATGATGGTCTAGACCAGTGATGGCGAACCTATGACATGTGTGTCAGCACCAACACATGTAGCCATTTCTGATGACACGTGGCCGCTGAAGTGGACGCATGCCAAGGATGAAACATTTGCTGCTCCTGAGGATGAAACATTTGTGACTAGAGTCTTGGAGTTAGACTCTAATCGCAAATGTTTCATCCTCCCCTGTTAGACACTCTGTGCCAGAGGTCTGTAGGCCAAAACAACAGAAGTCCAGCACAGAGCGTCTAGTTCTGAGACTTCCGGTTAAGCCAGGATCTTTGCCCTCACTTCCACCAGCAGAGCAGGGAGCAGCGGAACGCAGTGTGGGATGCATCTCTGGGGGCCCTGCCATTACCAGTAACCAAATAACAGTTAACCACAGCAACCATTATCTACTGTTCTGCAGTGTCATGGATTTCCAATCCATCATTACTGGGATAAGTGAGGGGGAGGCTGGGAGAGGCGAGGGTTTGTGGCGAGCTATGGGTGCTGTTTCCTGCCATTAGAAATAGCGGCAGCCATTTTAATTCACATAAGGAACACCATCTTGCTCCATAGTGCAGACTCCATTTCACCACTATTACTGTTGTGCATCCTTATTAACCCCTATTTCTGCTTATTAACCCTGCCCTTTCCTAAAAGACAGTTATATGCACCATTTTGTGGTTACTTATGCTAGTCAACCCCTAATTGCCTGCAGGACTAACAAGCTATCTATAATTCTATCTTCTGTCACTGTCCCCCTGATGGAGAACCCAAAAAATAAAAAACTAAGGTTAAGTAAAGGAAGTGGTAGTAGCAGTGGCCAACCCTTTCAAGAGACATGGACCGAGATGTATGGCTTTATAGAAAAAAATGGCAGATCATTTTGCGTTCTATGTACTGAAACGGTAGTAAGCAGAACATGGAATATAAATAGACATTTTGAAACTAATCATTCCAGCTCTTGGAAAAAAGTGTGGATGAAAGGAAGGAATACATTTCCAGGCAGCTACACCTTTATAAGAGCCAATCTAATTCCATCCTTAAATTTATGAAAGGCTCTACAAATTTAACATCTGCAAGTTTGAGCATTGCTCACTCTACAGCTTAGCATGGAAAAGCGCTCAGTGACGGAGAATTTATTAAAGAAACTCTCCTAAGATGTGCACCAGTTCTATTTCATGATATGCAGAATAAAAATGCAATTATTAAGAGAATATCTGAGTTACCATTCAGTAGAAATATCATAAAAGACCAAATAATGAGACTGAACACAAACGTACAACATCAATTAAAGAGAGACATAAGGAAGTGTAAATATTTTTTGATCTCTCTTGATGAAACTACTGATGTCACATCACATGCTCAGTTGGCCATTGGTCGATATTCTGATGGTCTCACAATGAGAGAAGAGTTGATAAAGTTAATATCAGTGTCAACAAGTAAATCAGGAAGCGAAATATGTAAGGTTGTTATACAAACGTTTCGTGACCTAAGCATTGATATCTCTAAAGTTGTGTCAGTGACGACAGATGGGGCACCAAATATGGGGAAAAAGTCGGATTTGTCAAATTGTTTACAGAAGCTATTGGACATCCGATTGTGCCTTTTCATTGTATTATCCATCAGGAGGCTTTATGTGCCAAGGCAGGATTCACCAACTTAAACGATTTAATGTCAGTTGTTACAAAAATAGTTAATTTAACCTTTTGCACTCGGATGTCGAGTGTGACTCGACATGGTTAGCATTAGAATAAAGGAATCTAGAAAAAAGCAAGCGAGTGCAAAGCGTTAATATCTGCTCGCCCCCTTCACAAGCGAGAATTTTCAGCACTTTTACTGGAGGTTGATTCCACCTACAATGGACTGCTGATGTACAATAATGTAAGATGGCTGAGCCAAGGCAAAGTTCTTGAGCGCTTTGTGGAGTGCTTTGAAGAAATTCAGGTATTTCTTGACGATAAGGATCTGGGAAACTTTCCTCAGCTTAATGATGATAAGTGGGTCAACACCCTGATGTTTTTTACAGATCTCTCTGTTCATATTAATGAACTGAACTTAAAGTTACAAGGTTTTGGCAAAAGTATTGACGTTATGTTTGGATACATAAAAGCTTTTGAAAGTAAAGTTAAAATTTTCAAACGAGATGTAGAAACTAAAACTTATAAGTACTTTCCTCGAGTAACGAAGTATTTTGAGAAGGCCAGTGCAGCTGTACAAAATGAAATGGAACTCTTGCATATGAAGTACCAGCATGTTTTAGACTCGTTACTTGAGCAGGTTAGTGATAGATTTAGTCAATTTAGGAGTCTAGAACAGACCATGAAAATAATTAAGTATCCTGATGTAGTAGTCTACAGTAGTTTGGAATTAAATGGTTTCCAATGGATGCAAATTGATGATTTGGAGATGCAACTTGCAGAATTTCAAGACAGTATCTGGGCTCAGGTGTTTGTAGACTTGAGGTCAAAGCTTGAGAATCTGGAAAGGTGCCGCTTGGAGAATCAAGAGGAGTGCCACTACGAACAGGAAATTTGGAGTGCCTGGAACCAACTACCAGACACTTTTAGCACCCTGAAACATAGCAATGGCTTTACTCACAATTTTTCCCTCTACATACTTTTGTGAGGCTTATTCTCAGCATTAAATAATATCAAAACCAACAAAAGAAACAGATTGACAGATGAAGTTATTAGCGCTTGCTTGGGCCTGAAGTGTACAAAATACCAACCTTCAATTGAAGATTTAGCCAATGAAATTCAGCAACAAAAAAGTCACTAATAGGCAGGTTAGTTAAAGAATTTCCCCTCCCCCTCACTTATCTTAGTTCACGGCACCCCACACAAGCTAAATTATACCAAGACCAACAAAAGAAACTGACTGACAGATGAACAAAGAAGTCACTAAGCAGGAAAGTTATGTTATTTAAACTATAAATATCGTGAAATAATGTTTTTTCCTCAAAGTGACACACTACCCGAGTTATGCTGTTTTTTGGCGAAGTTTGACACACCAAGCTCAAAAGGTTGCCCATCACTGTCCTACTCACAACAGTGCCCTGAAGCCTGTGAACCTATGAACAAAGACCTAAAAAGTTAAATTGACTGCCTTGAGGAGGAAGGCGGAAGTCCCGCCCTAAATGAATGCCCAGAAACAAAATGCCCTTTAGCACTGCCCACATGAGTGCAGTTTCTTCTGGGTAATGCAGTTTTCTTAACCGCCCAGGGGAGTACTAGCATCCCAGCCAATGACAGGGGAGTAAAGGTTTTGTGCCCCAGCAAGTAACGCCTGGGGAAGGACTAGATGGGACCAGAGTCTTGGCTAACTGGAGCAGACTAACAGATCTCCGAGGGGAAGAAGGTGGGGAGGAATCCAAGAGATCCTCCAAAGCATATACACAGAGGGGGAAATGGGAGACATCTATAATACTATCAACAATAAAAAATATATGTATTTTTTTTTATTTTAAAATAATGTAGCCTAGCTGTGGAGCTCAGTGGTTGAGCCTCGGCCTATGAACCAGTAGGCTATGGTACTTTTTATTTTATTCTTATTTTTTATTTTCCAAATTATTTATTATTTAAATTATTACATATAATATGACATATAACTCCTTTTTCCCCCATTGAGCTCTGCCCAGTCACCCCCACACCTCAGCACATGCCCTTACCTCCCATAGTGTCTGTGTCCATTGGTTATGTTTATATGAATGCATATAAGTCCTTTGGCTGACCCCTTACCCACTGTCTCTCTTGAATTCCCTCTGAAGTTTGACACAGTCTGCTTGAAGCTTTTATGTCTCTGAATTTATTTTTGTCCATCAGTTTATGCTGTTCATTATATTCTACAAATGATGAGGTCATATGTTACTGGATCTTTTCCTGGTCAGGGCACATACATGGGTTGCAGGCTCAATATCTGGTGTGTAGGTGGAGTCATTCATGAGGCAACTAATCAGCAATTCTGTCTCATCATGGATGTTTTTATCTCTCCCTCTCCATTACACCCTCTAAAATCAACAAAAGTATTTTAAAATAAGTATATACATATATGCATAGGCAATGGACGTAGACAATAATGTGGTGAGGGACTAGAAGAAGTGGGGGCAGGGTAGACAGAGAAAAGAGGGAGGAGTATGGGGGAAATTGGGAACATCTGTAATAGAGTCAAAAATAAAAAATAATAGTGTGCACAGCCAGTGGGGTTCAGTGGTTGGGCGTTTACCCATCAACCAACATATATTGATGGTTCAATTCCAGGTCAAGGCACATACCCAGGTTGTGGGCTCCATCCCAGAAAGGGGAATGCTAGAGGCAGCCTATCAATGATTATCTCTCATCATTGATGTTTCTTCCTCTCCCTTTCTCTCTCAAAAATCAATAAAGACATTTAAAAAATGAACAGTGTTAAGATTGATTTGACTCAACAACAACAAAGTGATTGTGGGCCACCATGTTCTCTTCCAAGTCTTGTAAGCAAAATCATGCCTTGTTCTGTCTTTATGCAGGATGTCCCAGGCATACCTTTTAGGGAACAGGAATTAGCCTGGAGCTGGTCTGCCTCATATTGGCTTATAGTGTTTGAGTTCTTGACTTCATGTAGAAAATATTTCACAACAGGAGTTCAGAGATTTTGAGGAACATTTATTAAAGATGGGGATAATAAAAAAATCTAGGGCTTAGAATAGAACAAGTAACAGCAGAGAGACTAGGTGGGGCTCCTTTGGCTCTCTAGAAACACTACTGTGAGTTCACCGGAGAATCAGAGAAAAGAAGGCCTTGAGCACAGGTACAGGAGTTTAGCCTGGGATGAGCTGTTGTTGCTCATTGATACCTAGGTAGCAGGTCAAATGGGATCCCTTAAAAGCTTAGGAGATCCTGGCTGATGTGTCATTCAGTAGTTGAGCATTGACCTATGAAACTGGAGGTGATAGTTGCATTCCCAGTCAGGACACATGCTCAGGTGGTGGGCTGGATCCCCATTGTGAGGCATGCAGGAGGTAGCCTGTCAGTGATTCTCTCTCATCATTGATGTTTCTATCCCTCACTCCTCCCTTCCTCACTGAAATCAATAAAAATATTATTTTGCATATATGTTTTAAATCAATTATACTTACATCAAAGTTTAAAAAATGATTAAAACTTGCCACTTTCCAATTATTTTACTATTTTATTATGGAAGTTCTTGAGCATGTTTACACCTAATGTATCCATAAGTTGGAAATAAAATATAATTATTTACTACTTAAATATCTCATCAGCCCATGTTCAGTACTATCACTTTGGACGTTTGAAAGTGATAATGATGAGAATATTTACACCAGAAAAATTGAAAATACTACAAACCTTGACTTCACTTAATATACTGTTGGGAGAGAAACCAAGATGGCGGCATAGGTAAACACCTAAACTGCTGCCTTGCACAACAATTCAAAACTACAACTAAAAGACAGAACGGACATCATCCAGAACCACAGGAAAGCTAACTGAGTGGAAATTCTACAACTAGAAGGAAAGAGAAAAGCACACTAAGACTCAGAGGAACTGCAAAAGGCTGAGGTATGGAGACGCACGCACAGAGAGGACTGACTGCTGAGTGCGCGGCTGGCTTTCTCAGGCAAGAGGGAGACAGAAGATCCCAACTGCGCTGAACTCTATTTCCAGCCAAGACTCTGGAGACCCAGACTCATTCAGGGAGAAACTGGACTGCCTGGCAGTGGGAAAAACTTGAGGGCGACGTTCTCTCAGAGGTGCTTGAAGTGATTACTGAGCAGCACTGAGTCCCAGGGGCCTCAAAGGGCAGGGCTGACAGGAAGCCAAGGCTGTCTTCTCCGCCCTGAGACTCTGCCCCATCCAAGCTGAGCACAGAGGCTTTTGTAATTTTGCAAGTCTTGTCTCATAATGGTGTCTCCAGGACAGAAGTTCTCCCAGCGTAGACACAGCTGATCTTCACAGCTAATTGGCCTGGAGATCAATTCTTCCCAGTGATACCAACAACAATCAAGACATAACTACAACAAGACTGTGCACACAGCCCACAAAGGGGTGCATCAAGAGTTTCCACCTCAGGTAACTGGGGAGGCTGAGCCACTGGGTCCTATAGGACATCTAGCACACAAAGCTACCCTACTAACTCAGGGAAGCAGTGAAAATGCAGAGACAAAGACACAGGTCACAAATGAAAGAAATGGAGGAAAGCAAATGACTGGATATAGAGTTCAAAACCACAGTTATAAGGTTTTAAAGAATTTCCTAGAAAAGGCCGATCAATTTAGCGAGATCCTCTAGGACAGGGGTCCTCAAACTTTTTAAACAGGGTGCCAGTTCACTGTCCCTCAGACCATTGGAGGGGAGTCGGAGAGTGTGGTGCACATTCCACACATGCGCACTGCGGGCCCGGGACGAGTCGGCTGCTAAGCAGGACAGGCAGCGGTGGCAAAAACACCTGGCGGGCCAGATAAATGTCCTCGGCAGGCTGCATGTGGCCTGCAGGCCATAGTTCGAGGACCCCTGCTCTATGATATGAAAAAGGACCAACTAGAAATTAAACATACACTGATTGAAATAAAAAATATTATACAGAGACCTAACAGCAGACTAGAGGACCGTAAGAATCAAGTCAAAGATTTGAAATACAAAGAAGCAAATAACACTCAACTGGAGCAAAAAGAAAAAACAATCCAAAAATATGAAGATAGTGTAAGGAGCCTCTGGGACAACTTCAAGTGTACCAACATCCGAATTATGGGGGTGCCAGTAGAAGAGAGAGAGCAAGATACTGAAAACTTATTTGAAGAAATAATGACAGAAAACTTTCCCCACTTGGTGAAAGAAATAGACTTACAAGTCCAGGAAGTGCACAGAACCCCAAACAAAAGGAATCCAAAGAGGACCACAGCAAGACACATCATAATTAAAATGCCAAGGGCAAAAGACAAAGAGAGAATATTAAAAGCAGCAAGAGAGAAACAGTTAATTACCTACAAGGGAGCACCCATACTATTGTCAGCTCAACAGAAACTATGCAGGCCAGAAACTATGCAGGCCAGACAGGAGTGGGAAGAAATATTCAAAGTGATGAATAGCAAGAACCTACAACCAAGATTATTCTACCCAGCAAACCTATCATTCAGAATTGAAGGTCAGATAAAGAGCTTCACAGATAAGAAAAAGCTAAAGGAGTTCATAAACACCAAACCAGTATTATATGAAATGCTGAAGGTATTCTTTAAGAAGAGGAAGACGAAGAAAAAGGTAAAGATAAAAATTATGAACAACACATACATATCTATCAACAAGTGAATCTAAAAATTAAGTGAATAAAAAATCTGATGAACAGAATAAACTGGTGAATATAATAGAATCAGGGGCATAGAAAGGGAGTGAACTGACAATTCTCGGGTGAAAAGGGGTGGGGGGGGTGTGGGAAGAGACTGGACCAAAATCGTACACCTATGTATGAGGACAGTGGGGGAGGGGGGTAAGGGCAGAAGGTGGGGTAGGAACCGGGTGGAGGGGAGCTATGGGGGAAAAAAGAGGAACAATTGTAATAATCTGAACAATAAAGATTTATTAAATTACAAAAGATTCTATTTTATAGCCATGACAATGACTTAAAATAAAAAGAACTGGCTCACCTAACCGGTTTGCCTCAGTGGATAGAGTGTCAGCCTGTGCACTGAAAGGTCCCAGATTCGATTCCAGTCAAAGGCATGTACCTTGGTTGTGGGCACATCCCCAGTAGGAATTGTGCAGGAAGCAGCTGATAGATGTTTCTCTCTCATCAATGTTTCTAACTCTCTCTCCCTCTCCCTTCTTCTCTGTAAAAAATCAATAAAATATATTTTAAAAATATATATAATATACTGTTGAATGCTACAACTTAAACTGAATGGTGGATAATGTTAGCAATGTAGGTTAATCTTATAAGTGTATCATGCAAGTGGGCTTTAAATTGTACATAGGATATATGTTTAGAAAAACAATTTTCCTCCAAATATTCAAAATATACAGTTCCAAATGAAAAAGAAAGAAGTTGAGTCCTTGAGGAATGAGTGCGGTGAGAACAGATGTCTTAGATGGTGAAATGACTTGCTATTGATTAAGTCATAAATTCATTTTCAAAGTTGGAAAAAGTTTCTGACCAGACTTTTAAGCAAAGGGGATAAAGACAGTGTAAATAAATGCCTAAAGAAATGCTCACCATAAACATTTTTTAGGAAAATGGAATTAAAACAAAACAAGTTGACACTACTGATTTTCAGACCTACAATTTGAAAATATTAAACATCGCATGTGTTCACAGGGATAATGAAAAACTAGAATTTTCATTATTGTGGGTGTCTGGGAAGGCAAAGGAAGGACCATTTTAGATCACAGTCCTTCATGTCTTCAAAAGTACACTCACCTATACTGTAATAGTTAGATAAGGAAAACATTCATTTATACATACATGTATAAAGAATGGAACCTGATATTCTCAGAAAATTTATTGAAAATACCTCAAATCTCCATTTCTCACTCTCTCCCTTCCTCTCTTTCTAAAAGGTCATTGACATTACTTTTAAAAATGAAAAAAGACATATAAAATAAGAGAATAAACTCGGTGATTCGCATACTCACAGCTGTAACCTGCACATGGGTGAGATATATGATTATTTCACATGTGATATTTTTATAGCTTCATCCATATGTCCAAGCTCACCACATAATACACATTAGAAGAGTGCATTTCGTTGCATGTCAGTTATAAATAGACTTAATAAAGCCTTAAGAAGAACTTCCAAATAAAGACCTGGGTATTCCTGTCTTGTTAGGAAATTAAAATCTCAACTGTATATGGACTTTACCATATCTCTCCTAATTTCCTGGGAGGAGCAGCCTTGCCACAGGAGCAGCAAATATTGGCAAGCAGTGAAGACTTTTGCCATCGGAATCCATAGGTAAGCTGACTGGTTACAAAAAATACATCCTGGGACTGATTATAAAATTATCCTTCCTCAGCTCAGAGGTCTTGCCAGTTGAGGAAACATTGAGGTGAGGCCAGTGGCTCCAATAAACTATTTTTCTGCCAATGATTTCATCCACAGAAAACAGATATGGAGGCCTTGAGAATGTCTCTAAGCAAACATCACACAAGCCACAGACCTTTGATCATTTTTGGAAAATGTTCAGAAGGGCACTTTTCTTCCAGTTTACCTGCAGTCTTTCCCACTCACTGTGAATACAGTCTTTCTGTCCTAATGGTGGTTCCATTTAAACCTCAGAGTCTTACAACAAATGACACCAGCCTATGAAATTTCATACTTCATGGCATATGGCTCTTTTGCAGTCTGTGGTGAGGAGTTCCCCTAAACATTGCTTAAAATTATGTAATACTTACTGCAAACAGAGAATCTATAACAATAAAATGGTAATATGGCAATTATACTAGACATCTGAACGACCTTCTGGACATCTGGATGTCCTTTCTCACAAAGCCAGGTTCCTGAGGAAGCCACCAGTGGTACCAGGTGCCTGTGCCTGCCTCAGGGGAAGCCAGCCCGGGTCCTAGGTGACTGCGGGCAGCCAGAGTGAAGCAAGCCCAGGTCCCGGGTGCCAGAGGAAAGCCGGTGCTGGCAGCCAGGGGACAGAAGGCCTACTCTTGCACAAATTTTCATGCATCGGGCCTCTAGTCTTCTATATATATGAAAGCCTAATATGCTAAGTTTCTGACTATGACATGGTATGACAACCAGGGGGCAGATGCTCAGACTGGTAGGTTAGCTTGCTGCTGATGTCCAGCCAATCTGAGCTGGGTAAGACTGCCCAGATCGCCGGCTGGTAGAGAGACCCCACCCGTGCACGAATTCATACACCAGACCTCTAGTATAATTCATATTGTTCACACAAGCACAACAAAGAACTCCCACTGTTTATCACCATTGAACTCACCAATCACAGAGGCTCCAGGCTTCAAATTAGAAGCACAAAGTCATGCAGACTTTCTTTCAAGGCCTTGGTCAGCAATTCTATCTAATAAAGAGGGAATATGCTAATTGACCATCACTCCATCACAAAGATGGCTGCACCCACAGCTGAGGCCAAGTTCCCTTAAGGAGCCTTAATGAGCAATCAGCAGGGACCTGAGGCTACTCCCTCCCCTGCCCCTGTGGGGCTTGACAGGGGACCTCAGGTCACACCCCGCACCTGGCAGGGCTTGACAGGCGACCTCAGGCTGTGCCCCCCACCCTTGCATCAGGCTGGGGGACCTCAGGCTGTTCCTCCTGCCTTGGCACCAGGCCAGGGGACCTGAGGCCATGCCCCCCACCCAGGGGGGCTTGACAGGGGACCTTAAGATGCACTTCCCATACTGGTTCTTGGCTAGGGGAACTCAGGCTGCTCCCCCAATCCCAGCACCAGGCCAGGGTACCTCAGGCTGTGCTCCCCACCCAGTGGGGCTTGACGGGGGACCCCAAGGTGCAGCCCCAGTGCTGGGTCGGGGGAACTCAGGCTGTGCCCTCCACTTAGCAGGGTTTGACTGGGGATCTGAGGCTTCACCCCCCTGCCAGTGGGGATTGACAGGGACCTGAGGCTGTGCCACCTCCCAGTGCCGGGCTGGGGGACCTGAGGCTGTGCCCCCCGCCTGGCGGGGCTTGACAGGGGACCTAAGACCATGCCCCCCACCCAGCGGGGCTTGACAGGGGATCTCAGGCTTATGTCCCACACCTGGAAGGGCTTGACGAGGGACCTTAAGGCACGTCCCCCACCCCATCTGGGGGAACTAAGGTCATGCCCCCCATCCTGTTGCAGGGCCAGGGGACCTGAGGCTATGCCCCCTGCCTGGCGGGGCTTGACAAGGGTGGGACTGGCCGGTTCTGGATCTAGCCCAATGTGGGGGGTGGGGCGGCCAGGTCTGGGTCTAATGCGATTTTTAGGCGCATGTGGGTGGGTGGGGACTTGACTCTGGGCCCCCCTTTAATGTGCACGAATTTTGTGCACCGGGCCACTAGTTCAAAATAAGCCAATACTGCACAAAGAGTGATTTTCTGCCATTATTTTGTGCCTTCCAAAGCACAGAAAGTTTGGGACCCCACAAATGCTGAGTTATACTAATGTACTCTCCTAAAGGAAACATAAAGAATTAAGGTGCTGCCTTGCTCGGGGGGCTCAGTGGGTTGGAGTATCCTCTTGTAAAGCACACCCCCAAAAATCGATGGCCTGTTTGATTCATTTTAAGAGCACTTAACTAACTAGGTTGCAAATTTTATCTTTGTTAAGAAAGCAAAGAGGGCCCAACTCCTGCCGAGCCTTGGCTGGCTGCAATCTTAGTCTGAGTGCGACTGAAGTGGCTGGCTAGAGTAAGATGAGGCTTTTGCTATTACTCCTGGTGGCGGCGTCCATGCTTGTCCAGAGAGATGCTTCAGCCAATCTGGGTGGTGTGCCTAGCAAGAGATTAAAGATGCAGTATGCCACTGGCCCGCTGCTCAAGTTCCAGATTTGTGTTTCCTGAGTTTAGGTGGGTGTTTGAGGAGTACATGCGGGTTATCAGCCAGCGGTACCCAGACATCCTCATTGAAGGAGAGAATTACCTCCCCCAACCGATATATAGACACATAGCATCTTTCCTGTCAATCTTCAAACTAGTTTTAAGAGGCTTAATAATTGTTGGCAAGGATCCTTTTGCTTTCTTTGGCATGCAAACTCCTAGCATCTGGCAGTGGGGCCAAGAAAATAAGGTCTATGCATGTATGATGGTTTTCTTCTTGAGCAACATGATTGAGAACCAGTGTATGTCAACAGGTGCATTTGAAATAACTTTGAATGATGTACCTGTATGGTCTAAGCTGGAATCTGGTCACCTTCCATCCATGCAACAGCTTGTTCAAATTCTTGACAATGGAATGAAGCTCAATGCCCATATGGATTCAATCCCACATCATAGATCATAGCCCCGACTATCAGCACTGAAAACTCTATTACATTACGGGATTTTGCAAGAACAGAGTAACTGATATTATGAAGGCGTGTACTGAAGACAGCAAACTGTTAGTATAGACCAGATGTTACTTAGCAGGCTTGTTGTACCTCGTGGAAAACGTCAATGCAAGACAGTTTTTAGTGCTGGCACATTTTGGAATTCTGCACATTCATGGAGTGCAATAATACTGTATAATAATTTTTCTCCTCCAAATCCACTGAGTTAATAGTTTTCTAAAAATGTAAACATTACTACTTGTGCCATTTTTCCTTACTCATATTTGAAAATATTTCTAAATGAGTTAGAATTTTTTTTTTTTTCAAGGATGTCTGTTAAATCTGTTATGATTTTATATGAATTTTCCTTTTTTATTGTTTAGAATTGATGTTTTTGGGAACAAACTGAAGTTCTCACTTTATAAGAGTTTATCAAACATCTCTAATTTGGTCATGTCCTACTTATATAGGTTTCAAAATACTGCAGATTTTGAACAGCACATTTTACAGAATTATGGGGGGAGATTCTATATGCAAAGTACTCTAACAGTTTGTGTGTGTGTGTGTGTGTATGTGCACACATGCATGTGAATACCAGAGAAACAACTAAAAGACGTATTGCTTTTAAAATCCTGTTATAGTTCAAGTGTCTTGCCTTGACCAATCTAATGAATTGATTAACTGGGCCTTTATACTACACTCAATAAAAAATAAGCAGAGCTGAAACCGGTTTGGCTCAGTGGATAGAGCGTCGGCCTGAAGGGTCCCAGGTTCGATTCCGGTCAGGGGCATGTACCTTGGTTGTGGGCACATCCCCAGTAGGTGATCGATGTTTTTGTCTAATCAATGTTTCTAACTCTCTATCCCTCTTCCTTCCTCTCTGTAAAAAATCAGTAAAATATATTTTAAAAAATAAGCAGATATAAGTTAGATAAAAACTTTGAATTTTATAAAAAAGAAAGCAAAGAGGAGGCAATGGATCCATGTTTCCTTTTTATTGATGTTGATGTTTCTTCCCCCCGCCCCTTATTCTTTTTCTCTCTAAAATTAATAAACAATTTCCTGAAACAGAATCCAAAATAATTAAGGTGTTGATGTTTTAAGCACAGATGGTTAAATCTAAAGCTCCCTCTCTAGAACAGTTATCAGAATCATCTGAACTCAATGGAAGTCTATCTCCTGTTATATAAGAGGCTAAAACAATCAATATCACGGATTTCAGAAAACCCCCACATTATTAGTGTCATAGTCATGATTCCCACCTTGTTTTTAAGCCCTTAAATCTGATGGTTTCTAATTAAAATCTTCTCTTTATATTTTTAATTTAGGTTTGTCTTTGAGTGATAAAAATTAACTTTCCCATGGGAGAAGCTGTTACTGAGGGATTCCAACATAACGTTAGACACTGGACTGAGCAGAGCCCATGGTGAACTAGAAACTGTGCTTTCCCCAGTGAAACCCATGTTTTAATGTCTATAAATATGGCCAGTGATACAGGAGGTAGGAGTCAGCCAACTTGCAGTCTGTCTTAAAGCAGAGAATCCAGTGTAGACCACGTGGAGGCTGGTGTTGGGATTCAAAAGATGATTTCTTTCCTTTTTATTTTATTTTTTTATTGTCTAAAGTTTTACTTATGTATCCTTTTTCCCCAATTGAACCCCCCAGCCATTCCCACCCCAGCAAGCCTCCACCACCCCAGTGTTTGTGTCCATTGGCCATGCTAATATGCATGCATACAAGTTCTTTGGTTGCTCTCTAACCTCCTCCTCCCCTACCATTTGTCTCTGGATCTATTCTTGTTCATTAATTTATGTTGATGATTACATCCCACATATGAATGAGATGATGTGATATTTTTCTTTCTCTGACTGGCTTATTTCACTTAGCATAATGCTCTCCAGTTCATCCATGCTGTTGCAAATGGTAAATGTTCCTTCTTTTTTATAACCAAACAGTATTCCATTGTGTAGATGTACCACAGGTTTTTAATCCACTCATCTGCTGATGGGCACTTAGGTTGTTTCCAAATCTTGGCTATTGGAAATTGTGCAGCTATGAACATAGGGGTGCATATATCCTTTCTGATTGGTGTTTCTGGTTTCTTGGGATATGGTCCTAGAAGTGGAATTACTGGGTCAAATGAGAGTTCCTTTTTTAACTTTTTGAGGAAACTCTGTACTGTCTTCTACAGTGGCTGCTCCAATCTGCATTACCTCCAGCAGTGGAGGGTTCATTTTTCTCCACATCCTTGGCAGCACTTGTTGTTTGTTGATTTGTTGGTGATAGCCATTCTGACAGGTGTGAGATGGTATCTCATTGTTGTTTTGATTTGCATGTCTCTGATGAGTAGTGACTTTGGGCATGTTTTCATGTGTCTCTGGGCCTTCTGTATGTCCTCTTTTGATTTATTGTCTATTTAGATCCTGTACCCATTTTTTGATTGGATCATTTGTTAAGTTTTGTGAGTTCCCTATAAATTTTGGAGATTAAACCCTTATCAAAAATATCATTGGCAAATATTTTCTCCCATGCAGTGAGCTTACTTGCCATTTTGTTGATGGTTTCTTGAAAGATGATTTGTTGAGACACATGTATTGGAAATGTCAAAGGATCCTCATAATCTCAAATAGTATTCCATCTATTGCATATCCTGCCCCATTACTGTGTTCTCCAGCCCTTTTTGAACTTCTGTGGAAGCTTACCATCATTACTGTCTCCTTGTACATTTCTGTGTTTGTCATTTTCCTCTGGAGAACTATCCTTGTGGTGAGTAAACTAAAGCACCTTACAGATACTTTTACTCATAAATAAGTTTTAGCCCCTGAATTCTTTATGTGCATTCAGGACTGTAAATTTCCCTCTGGCAATGATTTTTCTGAAGGGACTGCCCATCAGCCTTCTGAAGGCAGCCTGGGGCTGGAGGCAAACTGTGAGGCCTCCTGAGGAGAAGGTCAAGTCCTGCCACAGCCCCCACATGCACCCAAGACCTCCCTTTCTAATTTCAGTTGTCCAAAGCAGCCACAGTGACCTCTCTTCGTCTCCCAAATGGGGAGAGGGCAGACACACTCCAAGCAGGCCTTCCAACTAGACTCTACCATGCCTTCTCAGATTTTCTCAGGGAGGCCCACACTGACCACCACAGACTTCACCTTATGCCTGAGCTCCTATCACCTGTCACAGCTATCCTGTTCATTGTCTGTGGACTGTCCTGCACTAGGGCACCAGCTCCTAAGGGGAGGGGACTCTGTATCTCCGGAGTCTGGAACAGTTGGGTGAACATTGTCCATGCCCTCGGTCCTTACAGGTCTCAGATGTACCCGCCCTTGGTTGTTGCCTCTGCATCCAGTCTGATTCCAATTTTCACTCCTAGAGCCTTCCGTCAGCCCACCCTCTCAAGGACCCTGCCCCTCTCCAGCCCTGTCCCAGACCTCAACCTCTCTGCTCCTTCACCCACACACCCCAGAAGCACACTATGCCCAGAGTTCAGGGTCCATCAACTTGGTTGAGGAGCATGTCTCACCTTCAGTGGGAACATCCCAGGCACAGCCAGGAAAGAGTGTAGAGGGGTGGGCTGTGCAGGCAGTAGACCAGCCTCAGTCCAGCAGGGTGGATGTTTACCCATGAAGGAAAGATTAGGGCCACTTTCTCTCTCTAGAGTGATAAATATCTAAAACCTCTTTTAGTGGCTAAACTTTAAGACACTTGTAAACCAGGACAGGACCTGGCTCAGCAGCCTGCAACCCTCCTGCTGGGAAGATAGGGAATCGCCTCTGCAGAGACAGCTCCTCTCCCTCCATGGGCAGAGCAATGGATGGAGCACTTCATTACAGTAGACTAGGTTGGCCCTGCCTGGGTCACAAGTTTTCTTGGAACACATCGTGATTCCCAAGTCATGACCCCCAAGGAACTCCTACAGCAGAGCTTGCTCCATTTCCCACTAACCATGGTCCCAAAGAACAGAGACCATCAGCCTGGACTGTGACTAGGGAGGGCCTCAGAGCCACACACATGGCACAGCACCAATTCTCCCTGCAACTGTCCTGGGCTTTGCCTGCCCACACACACCCACCTGCACAGCTGACACTGCTGCTCCCAGCCTTGCCACCTGAGAGGAATCTGGGCTTCTCAACCATCTGAGTGTGCAATAACCCAGCCTAAACCCGACTGGAATGTGCAGAGACCACAGGGGCAGGTCCTAGCTCAAAGATTCACGCAGCTTCTTTGCTTTTAGTCCCAGGGATGCCATCAACCCCTGTGGGTGATGGTGCAGCTCAGCACAGGTTCCCCACCTGCCACACTTACAGCAACAGCACCTCCCATACTGTTCTCTGGACCATTGCCTGCTCTACCCTCATGAGAACCCTGATTGCTGGTCACCACAGGGCCCCTGGGCTGTCCTGGTGTTCACACGTGTGTGGACTGCCTGGTGAATAAATACATATATTGATCTTGTTTTTTATTTTTTAAAATATATTTCTTTGTTGATTTCAGAGAGGAAGGGAGAGGGATAGAGAGATAGAAACATCAATGATGAGAGAGAATCATTGATTGGCTGCCTCCTGCACGCCCCCTACTGGGGATCAAGTCCACAACCCAGGCATGTGCCCTTGGCCAGAATCGAACCTGTGACCCTTCAGTCTGCAGGCCGACGCTCTATCCACTCAGCCAAACAAGCTAGGGCACATATATTGACTTTAGAGTGAGAGGAAAATGGGGATAGAGACACACACAAACACACAGCAGTTCTTTTGTTCCATTACTGTCATACCTTCAGCGGTTGAATCTTGTAATTGCCCTGGTCGGTGATGGAACTTGCAACCTGGGCGTATTGAGATGATTCTCCAGCCCACTGAGCTATTTGGACACGGCAAGACATATGCAGCACTTTATGTAAAATACCCAATCATTTATGAATAGATAGATACAAAAACCTCATGATGACAGAGAGTGGTGGAAAGCAAGATAGGATTCATGAGGTTTCATAAGTGTCTATTTACATGGATATATTGCGAGTAAGCTATTTCTAAGGCAGGCTGTATTTTTGCATCAGTTCTTTTATATGCCGAGAATGAAGCACTAATAATGGCAGAAGGATCTTGGTTTCAGCCATGCAGGAATGCATGGAAACATAAAAGCATATGCTTAAAAATATATACTTTAAATCAAATATACTTACATGGAACTTTAAGAAAGTATAAAAAATTGAAAGTTCCAAATAATTTCTTTTTTTATGAGAGTTCTTGAGCATATTTGTACCTACTATATCAGCATATTTAAATAAAATATAATGATGTGCTACTGATATATCTTAGTATGTCTATGTTCAGTGCCATCATTTTAGTAGTTTGCAACTGACAATGATGAGAGTATTTACACCAGGAAGAGTAACAAATATTATAAATCTAGACTTCACTTAATGTATTATTTAGTGCTTAAACTTAAAAAAAGGGGTACTGGAGGATGTAAATAATGCAGATTAAATGTATAAGTATATGCTACAAGTTGGCTTAAGTTGAACATAGGATAAAAATGAAGAAGTTTCCTTCCAGTATTCAAAACCAATGGTTCCATATGGCAAAGAAGTCACTTGAGTCATTGAGGAATGAGTGAAATTCAAACATATGTCTCAGATGCTACACAGTCCTCCTTCAGGTTAAAATAATGAATTTATTTAAACAATAAAAGAAATTATGAAAAAGAATTTATTTAAACATGAAAGAGATTATGAACTGACTTTTTTAACAAAGGAGATAAAGACAGTGTAAATAAATGTGTGAAAAACTGTTCACCATCAAAAACTCTTAGGTAAATAGAATTAAAACAAAATTGAGTTAACACTAGACTCAATTCTGGGTGCTCTTTAAAAAAAATTAAACATTTCATGTGCTGGCAGAGGTGCATAAAACTGGATTTATTTTATACTGTGGGTTTGTGGAAGAAAAAAGCAATGACTATTTTGGGCCACATTTCCACATATCTTAACGTGTGAAACATTCACATTCACAACAACAGTTTGATAACTAAAACATTTACATAAATAGAGATAACTGAACACAAATATTCCAAGAAGATGTAGGATAAGTGTTGAATCTCAAAATAACTGCACTGCATGAAGAAAACCACTGTTTGTTAAATAACACACCTGATAGTGCCTATAAAATTATGAAAAATATGAACCAATCTATTGTATAGGAAGGAATATCAATGACTTCATTGAGGGCTGAGGAAAACAGAAAGAGATTGTAAAGGGGCAGGAGGTATCAAAAGTAGATTTAGATTTGATGGTATAAAAATATAATTAATAAATAACAATACATGAATATACTCTGCTTTGGCCAGTATGGCTCAGCTGATTGCACGTTATCCCATTCACTGTAAGGTCGTTGGTTCCATTCCAGGTCAGGGCACATGCCCATTTCCTCTCTGGTAGAGGGCAGGGAAGAGGCAAGAGAAAAATGTATCTCCCTCATCCTTTTTATTCCCTGTCCCCCCCCCCCCCCCAAAAAAAAAAAAATCAATAAAAGTAATTTTTAAAATATTTTTTTAAAAGAATAAGTTCTGTGTTTAGTAGTGTACTCAGAACTATAAGTCAGCTTTTGTCTCCCCTTCCCCCATCCCGGTGTATTGGTGACACATAATCGTATTTCATGTGTGACAGTTTCAGTTTTATCCTTATGTCAAAGCTCACCAAGTAGTATGCCTTAGAAAAGTGCCCTTTGTTGCATGTCAATTCTCATTCCTGGGCGGAAGAGCCTTGCCTCAGTGGCAGCAAAACTGGCAAGCAGTGAAGACTACTGCTATCAGAACCAACAGGAATGCTGACTGGCTACAAAAGACATATTCTGAGACTGATTACAGGATTATCCTCCCTCTAGCTTTGAGGTCTTCACTGTTGAGTAAATTTTGAGATGAACAAACTAGAAGGGCCAGGGGAATAAAAACACAAAAAACTGTTAGATTATGTTTTCCTGCCAATGACTTCAGCCACAGGAAACAGGTATGGAGGTCCTGAGAATGTCTGTACACAAAGATCACACAAGCCACAGACCTTTGATCATTTGTGGAAAACATTCATAAGAGGCACTTTTCATCTAAGTCTGTAGTTTTTCTACTCACTATGAATACAATGTTTCTGTTCTAATGGTGGTTCCATCTAAACATCAGAGTCTTACAACAAATGATACCAGCATATGAAATTCCGTACATCATGGCACATGGCACCTTTCCAATATGTGGGGAGGATTTCTGTTAAACATTATTAGAAATATATAATACATACTGTGACAGAGAATACAATTCACATTGTTCACAGAACAACAGCAAAGTCCTCCTCTTCATGGAAAACATTGACCTCACCAATAAAAGAAGCACCAGACTGCAAATTATAACCACAAAGTAATGCAGTCTTTCTCTCAAGACCTTGGGCAGCAATACAAAAGAAGCTAACATTTGACAAAGAGGAATTTCCTGCTATCATGCTGTGCCTTCCAAAGCACAGAAAGTTTGGGAGCTCACCATATTTGTTTACTTCTACATGCTGACAGATCACAAGTTTTCTTTCAATTGCTGTATCGTAAACCAGTGAGTGAGACACAAGACGCCTTAATTCCCAATTAATTAGGATTTGTTTATTGTGCTCGGCCGAGAGAGAGGTGTTACTTCCAAATCTCTGAGTGAAGTCACACATGAGGTTTTTCACATTTATACCTTTTGAGTTTCTCTATCTGAAGATTTTACAAAGGGCTCTGTGTATGTTATTGTTACAGACAGTTGTAACCTTGAATACATACTGAGTTAGTACTCGGCATAAGAATATGGGATTGTCAGTATTAGTCTGTTACGTTGCAAGGTTAGACACTTAAGTTTATCTTTTTATATTATTCCAACTAAAATCAAAGTCATTTAATAGAATAAGAGACTGTCTTAAAGGGACATAGTTTATAATGACAGAGTTTACAGGACAAGGGACTACCTAATAATAGCAGAGAATTTCAAACAGCAGTTTTTATACAAGATGGAGGCTACTTTGCTTCACAATCATCCCAGGGAGTGAATAGAACCAACAAAACTAATGATACAAAAGGAAAAAAAACAAAACACCTTTACAAAAAGATCATAAACCACAGCAAAGGACATCAAGAGGTTTGCATGTTAGTGGATTGGAACCTGAAACAATTCATCACAACATGATGTGAGAATGTCCCTAATAGACAAAGCGCTTCTTAGCTTAGGACAGGTGCCCTGGACGAAACCGGGTTCAGATCAATCCTCCAGTCATAGATAAAGGAATGAAGATCCAGCCAGGAGCGCAGAGTATTAGTACTTTTCTCAAGCACAACTCCTGAACATGCAGGGATTGTGAATGCTACATACTCTTCAGGTGAGGCAGTTGGTAGAGGTGAAATAGCTTCTGCACAAATACTCCCAGTGACATCAGTAGGCTTGTAGGCAATGCAGCTCCTTAGAGCCCCACTTGTACCTGAAACTTATGAGGACTCTAGCAGAGGGTATGTGCTAACAAAAAGGGGCTTATATTCAGGTAAATGGGTCTAAAACCTTCTCCTTCGGTGTTGTTATCCTGAGTGAGAAAGATAAAATACTCCCTGCCCAATTAAAGCTTTTCTCCTATGTGAACTCTATGGTGTTTAATGAGGTTAGAGCTATCACTGAAGTACTTCCCACAATCACTACACTCATAAGGCTTTTCTCCAGTGTGAACTCTGTGATGCTGAATGAGGGTAACTTTTGTCTAAAGAATGGCCCACAGTCACTACACTGATATGGCTTTTCTCCCATATGATTTCGGTGATGTTGAATGCTGGTGAGGATTTTCACTGAAAGAGAAGATTTTCACACATGAATCCCCAAAGAATGCTTTCTCTATAACAAATTCTGCTTGTAACTAAGTCAGGTGCAGGGTATATTTTAACACTGAGAAACAATGCTTACAACAGAAGGGCCTTCTGGCTTGCTGGAGCTGTCTTAGAAGCCCTGATCTGTGCCTCTCCTTCCACAGATACACTCTGCTCAGAAGTTGCCACCTTTTCTTCCATTGTATGACAAAAACCTAAAAACACAGAATGATAAGGAAATGAATGTTGTCGATGGTACCATGGGGATGATCTGATACAAACATGTATTCTACATAATACCCTGTTTCCATGCAATTGTCTGAAAGTAAGCAGCACGCAGGAAAGATTAATAAGAGGTTCCAGTGTCCCCAGGTCCAAGGACTAGAACAGATGTAAGACAGTCCCAGGACACCACAATTTCAGAGGTCATAATTTCAGGCAGGCAGGCAGAGTGGTTAGGGGCAATCAGGCAGGCAGGTGAGCGGTTAGCAGCCAGCAGTCCCGGATTGAAATAGGGATGCCTGACCACCAGTTCAGGCCCAATTGGACCTTACTGGCAGTGAGACATCCCCCAAGGGGTTCCAGATTGTGAGAGGGTACAGGCTGGGCTGAGGGACCCAAGCCCCATCCCCGCCCCAGGCACACATTTCATGAATTGGGCCTCTAGTTGAACATAATCATTTGCTACTGAAATATCTTATCATATCCTTGTTCAGTGCCATCATTTTGGCAGTTTGAAACTAACCACAATAAGGGTATTTACATGAGGGAAATTAACAAAGATTATGAACTTAGACTTCATTTAATGTATTATTGAATGCTTAGACTTATAAAAGAGTGGTGTAGAATGTTAACCATGCATGTAAAACCTGTAAGTATAAGGTACGTGTGGGTTTAAATTGTACATAGAATAAAAATTGAGAAAACCACTTTTCCATAGAGTATTCAAAACTTATCATTCCATATAGCAAAGAAGTCAGTTGAGTTGTAGAGGAATGAGTGAAATTCAAATATATATCTCAGATTGTGAACTGTCCTCATATTGGTTAAATAAATTATTTTAAAATAGGCAAAAATTCTGAGCCAACATTTTAACAAAGGAGATAAAGACAATATAAATAAATGTATGAAAAAATGTTCACCATCAAAAATTCTTATGGAATAGAATTAAAACAAAAGCAATTTCACATATAGGCCATTCCAGGCCTCCTATCTACACTAAAAGAGAAACATGCAAATTGACCATCACTCCGCTACACCCACCAGCCAATCAGGAGTATGCAAATCAGAAGGACAAAGATGACCGCCACCGAGCTGCACCAGGCACCGAGTGGCCAGGCAGGGCAGGACACCTGCTATGAGAGAGAGGGCGGGGGTGGGGGGGGTGAAGGGATCTAGAGGAGCGGCATTCCGGCCGCAGCACAGACGAAGATGGCAGACTCTGGTCTGAGTCTGCAGCGAAGATGGCAGACTCCAGCCAGACTCTGCAGCGAAGATGAAGAAGGCAGACCCTGGCCGGAGTCTGCAGCAAAGGTGGCAGACAAAATATCTGTGGCGTATACTGCATATAAGCAAAGAAGCGAAAGCCTGGTCCCAGGTGTCGTAGGGAAACCGGTGCTGGAAGCCAAGGGAAGGAAGGCCTATTGCATGAATCTCTTCGTGCAACCGGCCTCTAGTTTAAAAAGATTAACCATCACATGTGATGCCAGAGTTGAACAAAACTCTGGAGTGAATTTTTATATACTGTGCCTGGGTGGGAAGGCAAAGTGCATGAGCATTTTAGATCACAGTTCTGCAAATGTTAAAATGTGAAACATTAGCCCTAGCCGGTTTGGCTCAGTGAATAGAGCGTCGACCTGTGGAATCAAGAGTCCTGGGATCAATCCCAGTCAATTGCACATGCCTGGGTTGCAGGCTTGATCCCCAGTGGGAGGAGTGCAGGAAACAACCGATCAATGAGTCTCTCTCATCATTGATGTTTCTCTCTTTATCCCTCTCTTCCTCTCTGAAATCAATAAAAAATATACATATATAAAGTTTTTTTAAAAAAATGTAAAATATTAACCTAGACTGCAAATGTTTGATTAATAAAGATCTATAAAAATAACTGAACACAAATATTCCAGATTTATTTATAATACCCCAAATCTGGAACTAACCAATTTTATAGAGAGATCAGTAGATAAGTGATTATCAATAGAATACAATACTACTCAGCAACAAAACAAATTCAATCTTCACATAAGCATTTGTATTTGATCTCAAAATATCTGTGGCATTAAGGAAATCAGTATTTGTAAAAAAGTATACAGCTTATACTGCATATAAAATTATGAAAAATATGAAATAATCTAAAGGATGGAAAATGAATGATTGCATGGAAGACTGGGAAAGTCAGAAAGAGAGATGATAAAAGGCCAGGAGGAAAATGTAAAGTGTAGGAAATGTAGGAGTAGAGTTGTTGGTATAAAAAATAATTAATATGTAAAAATATCAGAATAAACTCTGCTTCCACCGGGCACTTCAGCTGGGTGGGTGTCATCCAGTGCACTGAAACATCCTGGTTCAATTCCAGGTCAGTGCACAGCTCCTCCTGGGTCACCAGTAAGTGTAGTGCAGGGGGAGCTCATGTATGTTTATCTCTCACTCTCCCCCTTCCCTCCTCTTTTCCTAGAAATAAATAAATAAACAAGTAAGTAAATAAATGGTATTTTTAATATTTTTTAAAAGCATAAGCGGTGTTGTTTGTGTACTCAAACTGAAAGTCTACTTTTGCCACTCCTTGAATACAGTGACATATTTCACCTGTGGTGGTTTCAAAGCTTTATTTCTAGGTCAAGGCTGACAAAATAACACACATTAGAAAAGTTCACTTTCTTGCATGTCAGTGCTCATTTCCTGAGAGGAACAGCTTTGCCTCAATGGCAACAAATAGTGCCAAACAGTGAACACTACTGCCATGGAATCAACAGGAATGCTGACTGGTTACAAAAGACACATCCTAGGACTGATTACAGGATTATCCTTCCTCCAGCCTTGAGTTCTTACATATTGAGAAAAGACCTTGAGGGAACACCTTATAGAAACCAGAGGAATCCTCAAAACAATTATTTTCTCTGCCAATGTCTTCAGCTACAGGAAAAGTTTTGGAGGTGCTGAGAATGTCTGTACACAACGGACACAGCCAATAGGCACAGGAATATTTTTGGATTTACGTTCAAGAGACATTTTCAGTCTAATTTACTGCACTCCCGCCCATCACTATGAATACAGTGTTTCTGTCTCAATAGTAGTTTAACCTCAGAGTCTTAAAACAAATATCACAAGACTATGAAATTTTGTACTCTATGGCACATGGCTCATTTGCAGTCCGTGGGGAGGAGCTCCCCTAAACCAGTGATGGCGAACCTATGACACGCGTGTCAGCAGTGACACGCGTAGCCATTTCTGATGACACGTGGCCGCATGCCGAGGATGAAATATTTGCTGCTCCTGAGGATGAAACATTTGCGACTAGAGTCTTGGAGTTAGTTTTTTCCTCAAAGTGACACACTACCCGAGTTACGCTCAGTTTTTTGGCGAAGTTTGACACACCAAGCTCAAAAGGTTGCCCATCACTGTCCTAAACACTGCTGATACGTATGTAACACATACTGTGAACAGAACATAATTCCTTTTGTGAACAGAAGGACAGCAAAATCCTCCTATTCTGGGTGACCACTGACCTCACCAACAACCAAGGTACCGGGATGTAAATTAAAACTACAAAGCCATGCTTTCTTTCTTTCAAGGCCATGGGCAGCAATGCAAGATAAGCAGGTTGTGGACAGAGAGTGATGTTCTGCCATCATGCTCTCCCTTCAGAAGCACTGAAGGTTTGACATCCCCCCAGTATCTGTCCACATCCACATGCTGACAGATCACAACAGTGCTTACAAAACAGGGCAGGAAGTGAACAGGACCAACAAAATGAATGGTACATCAGCAAAAATCCTTTACTGAGATGTCATAAACCAGAGCCAGTGGGGTTGAGATTGGTGAACTAGAACCTAAGCCAATCATCACAGCATAATGTGAGAACCACCTTAAGAGGGACTACTTCTTTGCTGCAGATGAGTATTCTGGACAAACCCTGAGTCAGGCTCATTCCTGGTCAGAGAGGAAGGAATGAAGATCCTGTCAAGAGTTCAGAGTATTTCTTTTTGTATTTATTTATGTATTTACTTATTTACAAATCTGTGACTTTAAATTTTTCCAGTTGCTCCTTTATAAAAAAGAATTTTATTTATTTCAGAGAGGAAGGGAGAGTTAGAGATAGGAACACCAATGATGAGAGGCAATCATTGATCAGCTGCCTCCTCGATGCATCCCACTGGGGATCAAGCCCACAACCCCAGCATGTGCCCTTGACTGGAATCAAACCCAGGACCCTTCTGTCTGCAGGCAAACATGTTATCCACTGTGCCAAACTTCCCAGGGTGTGTTCAGAGTATTGAGAATTTACTCAAGCACAAAAGAGCATGCAGGATTTGTGATTGATTCACACTGTTCAGGTGAGCCAGGTGGAAGAGGAGAAATCACTTCAGCCATAAACCTCACAGTGACATCAATCACATAGTAGACCTGGGCAGGAAAGCCAGTGTAGGCAGCTCCTGAAAACCTCACTCTGGTGTCTATTGACATCACACTTATATCTGAAGGACTTACCTGAAACTTGGGGAATCTAGCAGAGTGTATGTCCTAATAAAAAGGGATCATATTAACATAAAAGTGTATCATAGATTCTCCTTCAGTGTTGTTATTCTGGGTAAGAAAAAGGAAACATTCCCTACACATTTAAGGCCTATCTCCACTGTGAAGTCTCAGGTGTCTAAGGCTACATTATTTGGCAAAGGTTTCACACAATCTGTACACTCATAAGGCTTTTACCCAGTGTGAACTCGCTGATATTTATTAACATTACAATTACTTCTGAAGGACTTCCCACAATCACTACACATATAACACTTTTCTCCAGTGTGAATTCTCTGATGTTGGATAAGTTTAGAACTCTTACTGAAGGACTTCCAACAGCCTGTACACTCATATGGCTTTTCTCCATTGTGAACTCGCTGGTGTTTATTGACATCACACTTATATCTGAAAGACTTCTCACATTCACTACACTTATAAGGCTTTTCTCCAGTGTGAACTCTCTGATGGCGAATGAGTTTAGAACTCTGAGTGAAGGACTTCCCACAAGCTGTACACTCATATAGCTTTTCTCCAGTGTGAACTCTCTGGTGTCTATTGACATCACACTTATATCTGAAGGACTTCCCACATTCACTACACTTATAAGGTTTTTCTCCAGTGTGCATTCTCTGATGTTGAATGAGTTTAGAACTCTGGCTGAAGGACTTCCCACAATATGTACACCGAAATGGCTTTTCTCCAGTGTGAACTCGCTGGTGTTTATTGACCTCAGAATTACTGCCGAAGGACTTCCCACATTCACTACACTTATAAGGCTTTTCTCCAGTGTGAATTCTCTGATGTTGAATCAGTTTAGAACTCTCACTGAAGGACTTCCCACAACCTGTACACTCATATGGCTTTTCTCCAGTGTGAACTCGCTGGTGTCTGTTGAAATAAGACTTATATCTGAAGGACTTCCCACATTCACTACACTTGTAAGGCTTTTCCACAGTGTGAATTCTCTGATGTTGAATCAGTTTACAACTCTGACTGAAGGACTTGCCACAACCTGTACACTCATATGGCTTTTCTCCAGTGTGAAGTCTCTTATGTTGATTGAGGTTAAAGATTCCTCTGAAAACTTTTCTACAATTGTCACAATCATAAATCAGTTCTCCAGAACAGACACCATGACATTCAACAACTTTCTGTTTCTTGCTGGCAGCTTTTTCACATTCAGCCCACTGGTGATCACTTTTTCCACTGAGATATTCTTGGGAAACCTCACTGCCACTATGTGGCTCCTCAGTGTTCTGAGATGTCTGGGGCTGGAGAAGCTCTGAGGAAGATTGGACATCTTCCGTAACCTCCCTGTTGTTTGAAGGAACCTCTGATAAATAGAAGCTACACCTGGTAACAAATGAGGGCCTGTCCATAGCTTCTTTCCAGGAGGTCTCTCCACTGACATCCTTCTGTTGCTGGTGAGGGTTTGCACTGAAACAGAGGTCTCTCACACATGAGTCACTGAAGAAGCATTTGTGCTCAAAGTATTCTGCTTGTAACTCAGTCAGGTGCAAAATATCTTTCAACACTGTGAAACACCGCTTACAGGAATGCAACTTCTGGATTGCTGGAGCTGTCTTAGAAGCCCTGACGGATGACTCTCCTTGTACAGATACACCCTGAGCAGAATAGGCCTCCTCCTCATCCTTTTTATGCCAACAACCTGAAAACAGAAAAAATAAAAGGTGAGGAAATGAATGAGGACTGTGGTGACAGGGGGAAGTTCCATTACAAAAGTGTGTCGCTCATGACACCTGGGCTCCATGCAATTTTCAGATAAGAAGAGATGTGAAGGAAGCATTAATAAGATTCTTCTGTGAAGTTCTGGGCCTCTGCATATCATAAAGGAAGACCACACCAGGAATATGACACAAAGATGGGAAGCACCGCATGGAAGAGAGGTAAGACTTCCAGCCCTTCCTTGGGCTAAGAGTGTTCAGCAGGGCTTGCTGCAGGTGACATAGGCAAGCTCTGCAGAATTTTGCTTATGTCTTATTTCCAGAAAAATTCAATAAACGAGTGGCTGGTGTTTGAAACCTACTTAAGCATGTATAGGCAATTCATAAAACATGTGTAAGTCAGTGTTAAAGAATACAGCAGAGGCAGCAATGCCGAGGAGCAGATGATGTAAAAATGCCATAAAGGTTAACATAGCCTAAAGCCAGGAACTCACAGGTGAAATGACATGTCAGAAAGAGTAAAGTAGGTAAAACATAAGGTAGAAATGCGGTATAGCCAGTGGCACCTGCATCTGAACACTGATGGAAAAGAACTGGTACCTGGTATGAAGGAAGGTCTTACAAGAACAGTGCATGGTTCATGCAAGTAAAGACCATAATCTGGCACAGATAGTCACCCAGGAATTTAGCTATAGGAAAGGGATAGAAATGGAAGCATTGGATCTGAATATAGTCAGTGTCCCAGGAAGAAACAGCAGGTGGGATCAATTAAGCTGTCTGTAAGACCCCCTTACTCCCATAAACTTCAAGCACTTACTGAAGCAAATGTTGTAAGAGAAGTTTGTGGAGTCTATTGCTCAGGGCTTTCCACAGTGCTCAGCATTGGCAGCCATACCACATTTGAAAAGACAGGAATATTTGCAGAACCCATGGACTGGTTGTGAGAGAGAGAGTCTATGCCTGGAGAATAAAGTAAGAGAGAACATCACCTCAGGACACTAGGAGAGATGTGAAGGTCTTACCTACAGATGCAACAAGTGCAAACACTTCCAGCATCACATCGCAGTACAGAAGTCTCTGAGCCTCATCAAGGAGCACCCACTCCTCCTGAGAGAAGGCAATGACCACATCCTCAAAGTGCATATCCTGTCATAATGGGGACAGTACAGCCATGATCAGATTCTCTTCTAATATTCCAATTCTGTCATATTCTTAACTCACCACATCCATCTGTAGAGGGCTACTCCCCACATCAGAGAAGATACCAGGCCTTGGTCACATCAAAGTCAATCTTTCCTTATATTCCTACTGATGCTGTGTATTCCAACAACAATAATGGAAGTTGAGCAGATAGAAGATACCTGTGCTCTGGGCCTCAATGTGAGTCACACTGTTGCTTCTCAATAACAGTGGGCGTCAGGAACTTAGGGTAAAAAGAGCTGTTGCACATAAAGGGAGTGTGAGTGATTTGGCACTGGTCTTGTTGGGTAATATGCTTGTTTTCTCTCAATTTCCCTCCAAGACACCAAAACACATGGCATCACACTTCACCCTTCTGACTCCAAACCCAGATTGCTGAGGCCATTACATTTCAGTACATCATTTTTCATCACATAATTCTTTGAACCACACTCCTCTCATGCAGCTTCATTCCAAGAGGCACAAACTCACTGGAAATACGAAAATGCTGTGACAAGGACAGGTTGTTTCCTAATTAGCTGCTTCTTTCAAAATTCTAATTTATCACCTCTATAATGTATTTCCCTCTTATTGTCTCCCTTGCTCATGTCAGTGGAGGTTTTCAAGCTCAGGTGACACTGATGTATGCTATCTCATTCCTATTCATCACTGGGGCAGCCCTCAACAAGAAACGGCAGTTGAGTGTGTGTGTGTGTGTGTGTGTGTGTGTGTGTGTGTGTGTGTGTGTGTGTGTGTGTGTAATGTGAGCTCTTCATCTGGCATGTAGAACCACAACAACTTCTCTTTTCAGGAATTACCCTTAAATTCCCCATGTCATACCATCCAGTCCCCACCAGAAATGGACTCACCCTTCTTTCATTCTTATGCCAATGTCAGGGCCCGGCAGCCAAGAATTCACATACCCTCTCCAAGTGCATAACATTTTTTTCTACCACACCTGTCTCACACCTACACTCCCATATCTGAAGCACCCATAGTCATCTCCTTGGCCTCATACTCATTATTGAGCAGGTACAACCCAAGAATGCCTAGAAAATTCAAACTGGGTGATGTACTACCCATAATCTCATAGTTCACAACCATAGAGGAAGTGTTGTGTGCTGCTCTGAAGGTCTCCATCCCTGATTGTTTTCTTTCCCTCCCACCTCACCAAACGTGAACCACATCAGATCTTAGATATTCAGAGCCCACCTTCACTGTTACTGCACTTGATGTCTCTTCACCAGTCTCAGCCTTTCATCACTTAAATCCCATCACTTGTGGCCCTCTACCCCATGCCCAGTGAGCTCAGAGATGACCACTCATTCCCCTAAGCTATTCCACTAAACCAACGGTAGGTAAACTACGGCTCGCAAGCCACATGCGGCTCTTTGGCCCCTTGAGTTTTAGCAAAGGCCAGCTTACGAGTACCCTAATTAAGTTAATAACAATGTACCTACCTATGTAGTTTAAGATTAAAAAATTTGGCTCTCAAAAGAAATTTCAATCGTTGTACTGTTGATATTTGGCTCTGTTGACTAATGCGTTTGCCAACCACTGCACTAAACTGACTGCAGCAACCCAGCCACAACAATGGTAAAACAAACAAACAAACAAACAAACCTGGTAAGTGTTTAGAGAAGAAAATAAGCACCAACCAGTCTCATCTTCTTTGAAATACTCTTTGGCATCCAATTCAAAACAAACAAAGAAACAGAAAAGGTGATCTACAATTCCTGTGTGGTCTATACATTTTCCACTACATTTAAGAAAGTCTTCCTATTGAACTGCCCATCAAAATTCTAGATGCTCTTGAACTGCTCTCTGAAATACCCTAACAGGCCAGAAAATAAAAGTTTTTGTATCTCCTATGAACATAACACTTCCTACTATGAATTTCTCCATCTGAGTTGATGATGTTTCCATACATTCAGGTGCTAAATCCAAGCCTTACTTTCAATTCTGACTACTACCTCTCTGTCTCTCTCAACCCCAACATTAGAAAATCCAGGTGGCCACACCTAAATCACCAATCCAGAATGCAACTGCTACTTCCATCTCCACAGCCACAATCATGAGCCAGTTACCATCACATGCACCCAATCTATCACAGCTGCTTCCTTCCTATTCTTTCTACCTCCTCCCTCAAAGGCATATTGTTCATCATGCTGCAGCCACCAGGAGTCTAATGAGACCTTGTTCAGATTACCTGCCACCACTGCTGCAAATCTGCCATACTCCCATCACCTGCAGAGCAGACTCCAAAGTTGTCACAAAGCTCCTCTAGATCTGATTTTCTCCCATTTTTAATAATTCCCTCTTTTATTTATTTTATTTTTTAAAAGCTTCCGTTTTTATATATTTTATTGATTTTTTACTGAGAAGAAGGGAAGGGATAGAGAGTTTAGAAACATCAATGAGAGAAACATCGATCAACTGCCTCCTGCACAGTCCCTATTGGGGATGTGCCCGCAACCAAAGTACACGCCCTTGACCAGAATCGAACCTGGGATTCTTCAGTCTGCAGGCCGACGCTCTATCCACTGAGCCAACCTGGTTAGGGCTACCTAACTCTTTCTAAAAAGAGGATGCCTGCAAGTCTCTGAACTGGTTTGATCTTTACTCTATGTGTTTACACATTCTGGGAGGACCTCTCACATCTCATTCTTGTAATTGCCAAAATCAGGGAGCACTTCATACAACCCTAGACCTGAACTTAGGATCTGGGCTTAGTGTTTGTTCAAGCTTCCCAGGCTCAAAGGCTGGAAGAGTGGCAGGAGAGTCCCAGGACTCCACTAACTCAGAGGCCACAAGAGTGTTAGGCCCTGAAATAAGCTCTACAAACCAGTACCCCTAAGCGATGTTGCATTTGCAGGAATTTGTGGAAAGCAAAGGTCTGTTGAGAGCCTTGCAAACACTGCCAGATCCATGGGCTCTGGCCGCTCAGTACCTTTCCCTAGACCCAGGGCCAGATGACCCAGAGATGACCACATTACATCAGGGCCTCAGTCCTAAAGGCACACTCTTGCCTAGTTTGCTATCTTTCAAAGGACTTCTCATTCCTGACCACTACTGGTATCCTCTTCCTTCTAGTTTCTTCTTCCTCTGAGGATTTGGGAAGTTTAGAACCCTACTTCAGATAATGTCCTCTTTTATTCTCCACCATCAATGGCCCTAGGTTCCTGAGAATGAAACTAAAACTTCTCACACAATATTTCACTTATTTTTTTCTTTTGTTTGTTTGTTTGCCTTTAGATACAAAACAAGCTCAGGATTCCTGAATTCTTTCAGCTCAGCCACACCAACCGCAACCTTACAGGGGGGCATTGCATGCAGCCTGTCACCCTCTTTCATCCATCACACTATGACTCACTATTCTGGATGTTGTGACCTGAGCTTCAGGACCTGACAGGAACCCAAGGATGGAGGGTAAATGGAATGAGGATGAATAGAACTCTGCAAGAAAAACAGAGTCAGAGAGGCACATAGGCCTCAATACTGGCTGTGGCTGCTCAACAAGCTACAGACAAACCAATGCACAAGGGGGGCACTGCCTCAGAGGCCTCATCCTCTTGTGATCCAGCAGTGGAGCTTAAGAATATGTCAACAGAACAAAGAGCTCAAAATGCCCACCTTGAGAAAGAAGTAATACCCAAGCCACTCACCACAGGTAAACACACCTGTCCTGAGCTTTCATTGGCTAAACACAGCCATCATTGGGCGCCTTACCCTTTGGGTAACGTAATTTTTCTGGCCCAACAGGTGACATTAAGATCCCAGTCCCTGACTGATCATTGCAAACATTGGTATTGGGGTGCCCCAGTGGCACTGGGAAATGATAACTTTAGGATTTGGTGGCTGGTCCCAGGTTTCTGGGAAGTGCAACTGATCTCTTATTTGGAGATATTATTTCAGATTCCATGAGCATTTTTAGAATGCTCACTGAGGTGAAAAACATTATTTCAATTATTCCTCAAGACCACAAATCTGAATGGATATATTGTTTTTACGTTTTTTATTTGATTTTCAGTATAGAGAGTAGAAGGGAAAGGAAAAGATAGAAACACTGATTTGTGCCTCCGGCATGGCCCCTCCCACCTCCTGGGAATCCACAAAGAAAGCCTGGCTTGTGCCTCTCCAGAAATCAAGCTGGTAGCCTTTCTGTTCATGGGACTATGCTCAACCAGAGACATACTTCAGTTGTCACATTTTTTAGTTTTAACAAAAAATATCACATTATTAAGATAAAATATACACAATCCTATCCTATTTGTTTAAAAACAAAATTTGTAAACATACATAGGTGAACAAGTTGACATTTCCTACATTGTCTACATGTTTGTAGTCAGTACACATTGTGAAGCTATGGAGTTAAGAGTTACTGAATGTTTACTACATGTGCCAGGCCCTGGATTCAATGCTTCACTTGCATTATTATTTCAAGGTAAATCGACTGCTTGCTGAAGCGCTGGATGGCGACCGGCAGGAAGGTAGGGAGGGAGAGTGTGTGATTGAGTGAAGGAGGGATAGAGGTGTGTGTGGACGTGTGTGGGTGTGTGTGTGAGTGAAATAGGGACAGTTAGACCCTGCAGTTCTTCCAGGGGGCTTCCAATCCAGGCAGTCTTAGACGGCAAAACCCCGCAGCTGCTGCAAACACTCCGGGGAGGACAACAGCGGCACAGAGACCCCGCCATCTTGAAGAACAGAACTGCTTGAGACTAGAATCCTAGCCTCGCCACCACCCAGTCTGGTCTCGGAAGCAAACCAGGACACTACAGCCACTCTGGTAGAAGACCTGCCAACCCAGCTGCAGACGTGTGGACCCTGAGACCTTCACCTCCAAAAGTGTGCCGCTGAAAGCAGTAAGTACAACCTCCCCCTCCCCAGCACCAGAACTCAGGATTCGCCGCATTCCCAGCCCACAGGCACCCAGGCACTCCACTACCCAGGCAGTGCTTGGGAAACACTTAGAGCCCCCGAGGGTGTGACTCTGCACAGACAAGGGTGCGCGTCCCTGCAGTAGAATTTCTGAACTGCCTCTTCCTGAATAACTGCCCATGGACACCCCCGCTGTGCAACTTCAGTGCCAGGGCCCCTCAGAGTGCGTCAGAGCACTGCGCAGGCAAAGGCACCACCAGTTCACGCGCACACTTCCAAAGCCGGCAAACTCATGGCCACAGACAAAGGAAGGCACCCTGAGCCCATATATCCACAGGGTCCTCTGGGGAGCTGCTTTGAGCCCCTGCTGGGTGTGATTCTGTATAGACAAGGATGCGCTGCCACACAGCAGAAACTCTGAACTCCTTTATCCTGAATAACTTCCCACATACACCCTAGCTGTTTAACTTCAGTGCCAGGGCCTCTCAGAGTGCGTCAGAGCTCTGCGCAGGCAAATGCACCACCAGTTCGCGCGCACACTTCCAAAGCCGGCAAACTCACCGTCACAGACAAGGGAAGGCACCCTGAGCCCATGTATCCACAGGGACCTCTAGGGAGCTTCTTCAAGCCCCTGCTGGATGTGATTCTGTACAGCCAAGGTCACGCTGCCCTGCAGCAGAAATCCGAAACCCCTCTTCCTGAATATTGGCCCACATTCACCCTAGCTGCTCAACCTCAGTGCCAGGACCCCTCAGAGCGCATCAGAGCTCTGCGCCTGCAAACATACCTCCACAGAAGCGAATTTCCAACAGGCAGGCACCCTGAGCCCACCTACACTCAGGGCTCTAGTGGGACCCACTGTGAGCTCTCCCAACAGACGGTTCCTGAGTGCCACTGTGAGTCCCCACTGGACACGCGCAATTTCAACTAAGGGTGCAAAACAGCAAAAACTGGGACACTCCCCTCCAAAGCTGCTGACATCTAGACACCACAGTTGTGCCTCTCAAGCTTGCAGGCCTCCATCAAGAGAACCCAAATAGCTCAAGTAGGGAGCTACACTAGATTACCAAGCCCAGGAGAACTGAGAGATTACACCAGTAGCACCATCCCCAAAAGAACCTGGGTAGCAAAGCAAGCGGATCTACAACTAAAACATTACAGAAAAACATGGGAAGACAAAAAGGCAATCCCCAAAGGAACGCCAAAGAGGAATCACCAGAAAGAGAGTTAAATGATATTGAGGCCAGCAGCTTATCACTAAAAGAATTCAGAGTAATGGTTATAAGGATGTTTAAAGGGACGGATGACAAATACACACAACTCAATGAGAACTATAAGGAGCTGAATGAGAATGTCGCCAGCATGAAAAAGAACAAAAAGGAGATGAAGAATGACATTGCTGCAATAAAGAACACAGTGGAAGGATTAAAAAGTAGAATAGAAGAAGCTGAGGGTCGAATCAGCGAATTAGAAGACAAAGTAGGAAAAAACTCACAAACACAGCAGCAACTAGAAAGAAGACTTAAAAAGCAAGAGGAGAGCCTAAGGGAGCTTTGTGACAACACAAAACGAAACAATATTCACTTAATTGGGATACCAGAAGGAGAGGAAGAGAAGCAAGGAATAGAAAACCTGTTTGAAGAAATAATGACAGAAAACTTTCCTGATATTGGCAAGAAAAATACCATGCAAGTCGAAGGTAAATCGACTGCTTGTGGAGTATAATAAAAGGAAGGGCTAGAAGACAAACCCATGTGTCTCTAACAACAGAGCTCTGGCTTCTAATGTTAGGCTCTGCTGCCTCCTAGAGAGTAGAGTTGGCAATGTATAACCATTAGGATGGGCTAGATGATATTATGGATAACAAACAGCCCCAAAGCTTGAGTAGCTTATATTAAAGAAGGTATCTTTCTTGGTCATGCTACATATCCTCCCTGGTTCTCCTGGGACTGGTATAAAAGGAACCCACCATGGACATACCTCCTACATACTCAGAGATGGACAGCGACAGTGGCCACTCTCAGTGCTTCCAGATTTTTCTGTTAGAAGTGACAGCTTCACTCCCAGCATATTTCATTGATCAAAGCACATCACAGGGCTGCATCCAAATTCAGGGGGTCAGAATGAGAACTTGACTTACTTGATGGGCCTCATTTATGTGATCACATGTGACCACCTCTTTTGGAACTGTGCAGAGGCAAAGGAAATGGGTGGGTTTTGGTAGGAAGTGACAGTGGAAATCAGCCAGCATGGTTCTCTCTTTCTTCATCCACGTGGACTTTGGCCGAGAGCTGCCCAAAACCATCACTGCCAAGATTCAAAGGAGTGAACTTCAATAAAAGGAGACTGGTTAGTATCATTGGCAGGAAACTCAGAACCCATTTCTGAGCATGAACTTTGATAAATTCCTGGCTGTCTCACTTCCCCCATTATTGCTGAAGTGAAGACCCACATATTAAGAATGTTGATTGGGAAGGATACAGGACTTGAAGCATTCTAGTATCCATGTTCTTTGAAATCAACATCAGTCAGTACTCTACCTCCAAGTCTCTATCTTTTGCATTGGCCTGGTGGGTGCTCCCTCAGGTGGAGCTAACTGTCAAAATGGTGACATTAACACCAATGTTGATACTAGGTATCCATTCATTCCGTGCCTGAACTTGTGCTAAATGTGGCCGCTCCATAGTTCTCTCCGTCCCCATTGGAGAGAGCACAAGGCCTAATTTTCTCTCCTCATCCCAATGTTCCTGGGTGTCCAAGCTCACCTAGTAAATTATGAGAGCCCAGATGTCAGAAACTGATGCTCTGAGCAGCCCCAGGCACATTCCCTATTCAGTGTCAGCCTAGCTTACACATGGGCAAGGGATTGACCTGCTCATCAGGGACCAGGAGGACCACTAAACTCCCCTATGCCTCTCCAGGGGTATCCAGTTACTCACTCCTAGGCGGGAATCAGGGACCTAGAATTCTTCCCCCCAATACACACATCCAATGATTCCTTTCCAAGGATCCAAGATCTCCCCGATCATCCCCGAAGGCTTAGAGACCTTCCAAAACAGCACCTCCATATTCTATACCTTCTTTCTGCCATCAGTCTTCCCCAATTCCCCACCTTTGTTCAGCCTGGGGTTCTATGACCCTTCACTTCATCCATCCATAAGCCTGACATGGGACGCAAAGGGGTAAAACAGGCTTGGAAGATCAGGTGAAAAAGGGGCTCAGCCTGGGAAGCAAGGAAGATGAACATATTATCCTCTAAATCAATCCTTTGGAGATTGCCTATGCATTTTCCTGTTGTTGGGATGCACACATACACAATCTCACAGAGAACATACAGACACCATAAGCAGAGAAACACACAGGTATAGAACACCCCCAGACAAAGACGGGCTCTCAGGTGCAGAGCTTGTGCCCAGGCTCACACAGACTCAAGACTACAGACTCGGACATCGCTTTGAGGGAAACACACACAAACACACAGATAAAAACACACGGGGCCACCAAGACAATGTCACAAGGCACACCAACACACACAGTGGACACACACAGGCACACACAAGAAGAAATGTACATGGAGACAGAAGAGTGACACAAAGAGAATAAAAACGCACACAGATACAATCAGGCACACACAAAGTAGCAGCAAATTCACATATACAACCAATACTCACACATGCAACAGAAACTTTCAAATGCTGAGTCCTACTAATACACTGTTTGAAGGAAACATTAAGAATTAAAGTGTTTCCTGGCCAGGTGGCTCAGCTGGTTGGAACATCATCTCATAACATGCTACCCTCCAAAAAGATTGTGAATTTGATCCCTAGTCAGAGCATGTACAGGGAGCAAGTGATCCATGTTCCTCTCACATCATTGTTTCCTTTCTCTCTCTATCTCTTCTTCTTTCTCAAAAATCAATAAACATATCCTTGGCTGAAGATTAAAAAAGAAAAAAAATAATTAAGGTATTGAATTTTGAAGAACATAGCATTAAATATACAGCCATCCTTTAAAACAGTTGTCTTAAATCATGTGAACTCAGGTGATGCCTGTCTTCTTTTATCTAAGAAGCTAATAGAATCAATTTGTAAAACATGTATCTGGCGGGGAGAACACCGGCGGTACAGAAACCACGCCATCTTGAAAACCAGAACTGCTTGAGACTAGGATCCTAGCCTCGCCACCATCCAGCCTGGTCTTGGTAGCAAACCGGGACCATACAGCCACTTTGGTAGGAGACCTGCGACCACAGCTGCAGACACCAAGACTCCAGGAACCCGGGCTGCAGATTTCCGTGAGTCACAAAGCCAACACCCCTCCACCTCCACCCCCACAGCAGTGGATAGGAACTGCCAGACCCCAGACTAACAATAGGGCTTTCTGCACACACACAGCAGGGGCAGCTCTACCTGACTTTAAGTCTTGGTGTTGAACACGGGAAGTTTGTTTCCCACGAGCAGTCTCCGCGCCAAGGCAGGGAGACTGCTGAATTTGACCCTAAGTGCGCATCTTTGGGGAGATTGTTTGCTACGACCAGATCCCGTGCCCATGCGGGACAGGGAGACAGTGCTGAATTTGAGCCTGGATGTGCAAACTAGGGGAATTTATTTCCCGCAACTAGGCTCCATGCCCTGGCAGGGATGCTGTGCTGAATTTGAGCATAGGTGCGTGACCTTGGGGAGAGTGTTTTCTGCGACCAGATTCTGCACCCACACAGGGAGACAGTGCTGAATTTGTGCCTGGGGGTGCAAACCCAGGGAGTTTGTTTCTCACGACCAGACCCTGCTCCCTAGCAGAGAGGCTGCGCTGATTTTGAACCCAGACGTGCGAACCAAGAGAGTTTGTTTCCCTCACCCAGGCAGGGAGGATGGGCTGAATTTGAGCCGAGGTACACAACCTTGGGGAAATTGTTTTCCGCGATCAAATCCCGCACCCTCGGGGGGAGATGGTGCTGAATTTGAGCCTGGGGGCGTGAACCCGGGGAGTTTGTTTCCCAAGAACAGACCCTGCACCCAAGCAGGGAGAATGCGCTGAATCTGAACCTGGACGTGAGAACTTGGGGAATTTATTCCCCAAGACCAGACCTGTGCACACGTAAGGGAGCAGCACTGAATTTCAGCCTGGGTGCATGGACACGGGGAGTTTGTTTCCCGCAGTACACACCCACAGGACAAGATCCCACACCCACACTGAGCGGCAGTGCCACCCGACTTTGATTCAGGGCAAGCGCACACAGAGGCTGTTTTCCACAGGGCAAGAGTGGACATCCTGCCAACACAGTGCAACTGTGCAACCCGGTCTCCCAAGCAGATTGAGGACCCTGAATCTCCATGCAAGAGGCAGCAATGAGCACCAGTGACTAGACTCTGTTTGCACACACAGGGACCCTGATTTTCTGTGTGAGGTAGCACCAAGCAACAGAGACCCTGATACTCGATTCTCGACGGGGACACAGGGAGCATCTGACTCCTGACACGCACTAGGGAACTTTGATTTTTTGAACAGCTCAGCAGGTTCTGTTTCAACGTGATGCTGGCAGGGTCCCAGAATCTAGGTGCACACACGAGGCCACACTAAGCGCCTTTGACTCTGACCCAGGGCGAGTGTGGCTCCCACCATCCCATAGAAGGCACACGTTGTGGTGTCAGAGGTCTTCAGTGACACTTGGGGGTGCAAAACTCCCACTGTACATGGCCCAGGCTCCCACAACTTGACATTTGAACCCTCTGGTGATAGTCAGAATGGGGAGACAACGAAACAATCCCCAGAGGAAAGAAAAGGAGGAATCACCAAGAAAGGAAATAAGTGAAATGGAAGCATGCTACATGACAGAAAAAGAATGTGGAGTAATGGTCATACAGTTCATACACCGGATGGACGAGAATATCAACAACCTATGCAAACATCAAGAAGAAATGAAAAAGGATATAGCTACAATCAAAAACACCATGGAAGGCTTCAACAGTAGACTGGAAGAAGCAGAGAACTGAATTAGTGAATTAGAAAATAAAGTACAAAAACAAGCCCAATCTGAACAGCAACTAGAGAAAAAAATTAAAAAGCAGGAGAGCCTAAGGGAGCTTTGGACAATGCAAAACAAAATAACATACATATAATATGGCTGCCAGAAGGACAAGATAAGCAGCAAGGATTAGAAAATTTATTTGAAGAAATAATGACAGAAAACTTCCCTGTTATGGGGAAGAAAAAAGTTACACAAGTACAGAGAGTCCCAAGAAAGATCAATCCCAAAAGACACACACCAAGACACACCATAATTACAATGGCAAATGTTAATCACAAAGAGAGAATCTTAAAGGCTGCAAGAGAGAGTCAGAGAGATATCTACAAAGGATCCCCCATGAGATTATCAAATAATTTCTCAACAGAAACACATCAAGCTAGAAGGGTATGGAAGGAGATATAAAAACTGATGCAAAGCAAGGATCTGAATCCAAGAATACTCTATCCAGCAAGACTATCAATCAAAATTGAAGGGGAAATCAGGAGCTTCGCATACAAAAAAAGGCTAAGGGAGTTTATCACTACCAAGCCAGCAATGCAAGAAATGCTAAAGGGAATGCTGTAAAAAGAAGAAATTAAAAGGTCAGAAGGAACACAGGCTCAAAAAAATAAAAATGGCTTCAAACAAGTACCTTTCAATAATAACTTTAAATGTAAATGGATTAAATGCTCCCATCAAAAGACCTCTAGTGGCTGAATGGATAAAAAAACATGACCCGTATATATGCTGTCTACAAGTGACCCACCTCAAAACAAGGGACTCACTGAAAGTGAACAGATGGAAAAATATCTTCAGGGAAAATGGAAATGAAAAAAAAAAAAGCTGGGTAACGATACTTATCTCAGACAAAATAGACCTCAAAGTGAAGGCCATTATAAGAGATAAGGAAGACCACTTCATAATGCTAAAGAAATCAATACAACAAGAGGATATAACCCTGGTAAACATATATGCACCCAACGCAGGAGCACCCAAATACATAAAAAAAAACAAAAAAACAAAAAACAAACAAACAAAAACCTCCTGGAAGGTATCAAGGGAGAGATCGACAAAAATACAATCATAGTAGGGGACTTTAATACACCACTGACTGCACTGAAGAAATCCTCTAGAACAGCGGTCGGCAAACTGAGGCTCATAAGCCACATGCAGCACTTTGGCCCCTTGAGTGTGGATCTTCCACAAAATACTACGGCCTGGGTGAGTCTATTTTGAAGAAGTGGCGTTAGAAGAAGTTTAAGTTTAAAAAATTTGGCTCGCAAAAGAAATTTCAATTGTTGTACTGTTGATATTTGGCTCTGTTGACTAATGAGTTTGCCGACCACTGCTCTAGACAAAAAATCAGCAAAGATACAGCAATCCTAAATGACTCACTAGATCAGATGGACTTAAGTGACATCTTCAGAACATTTCACCTCAAACCCACAGAATATACATTCTTCTCAAGTGCACATGGGACATTTTCAAAAATAGACCACATACTGGGTCACAACAAAGTCTCCCCAAATTCAAGAAGATTGAAATCATACCAAGCATTTTCTCAGACCTCAATGGCATAATATTAGAAATAAACTACAATAAAAACAATACAAAACACTCAAACACCTGAAAGCTGAATAGTGTATTATTACATATTGATTGGGTTACCAATGAGATCAAAGAAATTAAAAACATCCTGGAAACTAATGACAATAAAAACACAATAATCCAAAACCTACAGGACACAATGAAAGTAACCCTACGAGGGAAGTTTATAGCTCTACGGGCTTACCTCAAAAGCAAGAAAAACTGGTAGTAAATCATCTAATTCTACAACTCAAAGAATTAGAAAGAGAGCAACAAGAAAATCCCAGAGTGTGCAGAAAGAAGGGGATAATAAAGATTGGAGCAGAAATAAATGATACAGAGACAAAAAAAAAATACAAAAGATCAATGAAACCAAGAGCTGGTTGTTTGAAAGGATAAACAAGATTGATGAACATCTAGCCAGGCTCACCTAGAAGCAAAGAGAGAGGACTCAAATAAACAAAATCAGAAATGATAGAATTGAAATAACAATAGACCCCACAGAAATACAAAGGATTGTTTAAAAATACTATGAACAACTCTATTCCAACAAACTAGACAATCTTGAGGAAATGGACATATTCCTAGAAAAATACAACCTTCCAAAACTCAATCAGGAAGAATCTAAAAATCTCAATAGGCCTATAACTAGGGAAGAAATTGAAGCAGTCATCAAAAAGCTTCCAGCAAACAAAAGCCCAGGGTCAGACGGCTTCACAGGAGAGTTATAACAAACATTCAAGGAAGAACTAAAACCTACCCTCCTCAGACTATTGCAAAAAATTCACAAGGAAGGAACACTTCCAAGCTCATTCTATGAAGCCAGGATCACCCTAATACAAAAACCAGATAAAGACAAAACAATAAAAGAGAATTACAGGCCAATATCACTCATGAACATAGATGCCAAAATCCTCAACAAAATTCTAGCAAATCAGATCCAGCAGTACATCAGAAAGATCATACACCATGACCAAGCAGGATTTATCCCAGGGATGCAAGGATGGTACAATATCCATAAAACAATGAACGTGATACATCACATAAACAAATTGAGGGATAAAAATCACATAGTCATATCAATTGATGAAGAAAATGCATTTGACAAAATCCAACACCCATTTTGGATAAAAACTATCAGCAAGGTGGGAATAGAAGGATCATACCTCACATCATAAAATCCATATATGAAAAACCCACAGCTAACATCACTCTCATTGGGCAAAAACTAAAACCATTTCCCCTAAGAACAGGAATAGGACAAGGATGCCTACTCTTATCACTCCTGTTAAACCTAGTACTGGAAGTACTAGCCATTGCTATCAGACAAGAAGAAGAAATAAAAGGAATCCAAATCGGAAAAGAAGAAGTAAAACTGTCCTTATTCGCAGATGACATGATACTGTCCATAGAAAACCCTAAAGACTCCATTAAAAAATTATTAGACTTAATAGATGAATTCAGTAGGGTAGCAGGATACAAAATTAACGCCAAGAAACCTATGGCATTTCTATACACCAATAGTGAACTTACAGAAAGAGAGACTAAAAAAGCAATCCTATTTGCCATCGCACGAAAAATATTAAGATTCCTAGGAATAAAGGAGGTAAAAAGTCTATATGCAAAAAACTACAGGAAACTAAAAAAAGAGATAGAGGAAGACATAAACAGATGGAAGAACATACCGTGTTCATGGATTGGTAGAATCAAAATCATTAAAATGTCCATACTACCCACAGCAATCTATAGATTCAATGCAATCCCCATTAAAATATCAATGGTATATTTCACAGACCTAGAACGAACTTTCTAAAAATTCATCAGGAATAAAAAAAAAAAAAAAAAAAACCCAAAAAACTCGAATAGTTGCTGCAATCATGAGAAATAAGAACAAAGTAGATGGGATCTCAATACCAGATTTCAAGCTGTATTACGAAGCAACTGTTTTCAAAACAGCCTGGTACTGGCACAAGAACAAACATATAGATCAATGGAATAGAATAGAGAACACAGAAATAGACCCAAACCTCTATGCCCAATTAATATTCGACAAAGGAGGCATGAACATACAATGGAGTCAAGACAGTCTCTTCAATAAATGGTGTTGTGAAAATTGGACAGATACATGGAAAAAAATGAAACTACACCACCAACTTACACAATACACAAAAATCAACTCAAAATGGATAAAGGACGTATACATAAGACAGGAAACCATAAAAATACTAGAGGAATCCACAGGCAGAGTAATCTCAGACATATGTCGAAGGAACTTCTTTACTGATACTGCTCCTTAGGCAATGGACAACAAAGAGAAAATAAACAAATGAGATTACATCAAAATAAAAAGTGTTTTTGCACAGCAAAAGAAACCATCAACAAAACAACAAGAAAGCCCACTACTTGGGAGAACATATTTGCCCATGTTATCACTGATAAGAGTTTAATCTCCAACATTTACAGGGAACTCATACAGCTTAACAGGAGGAAGATAAACAACCCAATCAAAAAATAGGCAAAGGACCTAAATAGAAACTTTTCAAAAAAATACAGAAAGGAGGCTAAGAAACATATGAAAACATGCTCAAAGTCACTAATTATCCGAGAGATGCAAACCAAAGCGACAATGCGGTACCATCTCACAACTGTCAGAATGGCTATCATGAACAAATGACAAGTGCTGGAGAGGATGTGGAGAAAAAAGGAACCCTGGTGCACTGCAGATTGGTGCAGCCACTGTGGAGAACAGTATGGAGTTTCCTCAAAAAACTAAAAATGGAACTCCCATTTGACCCAGTGATCCATCTCACTTCTAGGAATATATCCAATAAGCTAGAAACATCAATCAGAAAAAATATATGCACCCCTATGTTCACAGCAGCACAATTTACCATAGCTAAGATCTGGAAACAGCCTAAGTGCCTATCAGCAGATGAGTGGATTAAAAAAACTGTGGTACATCTACACAATGGAATACTATGCTGCACTAAAAAAGAAGGGATTCCTACCATTTGCAACAACATGGATGGAACTGGAGAGCATTATGCTAAGTGAAATAAGCCAGTCAGAGAAAAATAAATATGAAATGATCTCACTCACCTATGGGAAATAAGGAACAACATAAACTGATGAACAAAAACTGTACATAGAAAACCCTAAAGACTCCATTAAAAAATTATTAGACTTAATAGATGAATTCAGTAGGGTAGCATCAATCCAGTGACAGGGAAGCATCAATCAGACTGCCAAACCTCAGAGGGAAGGTAGGGGATGGTGGGGGTAAGAGGGAGAGATCAACCAAAGGACTTGTATGCATGCATATAAGCCTAACCAGTGGTCACAGACAACAGGGTGGGTGGTGGCATGCATGGGTGGGGTTTGGGAAGGTAATTGGGGGATGAGGACAAATATGTAATATCTTAATCAATAAAGAAGTTAAAAAATACAAAAAAAAACCTGTATCTGTAGGAAAAAACAGCACAATAATGCCAGTAGTTTTATTTATAAAACCCCAAACGTGAAAATAAACAAAACCATATACAGATCAAAAGATAAGTGGATAATCTAAATAATACAATATTTCTTAGAAACAAAAAATTAACTATTTACATAAATATCATTGGTAAATCTCAAAATAACTGTGTAGCATGAAGGATGCCAGTGTTTCTTAAAGATTATACACCTTATAATGCCTACAAATAATAAAAAATATGAATTAATCTATTTCAAAAGAAGTTATAACAATACCAGCATGGAGGGCTTGGGAAGCAGAAAGAGTATAAAAGGGGAGGAGGGCCCTAGCTGGTTTGGCTCAGTGGATAGATTGTCGGCCTGTGGACTGAAAGGTCCCAGGTTCAATTCCAGTAAAGGGCACATGCCAGGGTTGCAGGCTTGATCCCCAGTGGGGACAATGGATCTAAATAGAATACAGGAGGCAACCAATCAATGATTCTCTCTCATCATTGTTTCTATCTCTCTCCCCCTCTCCCTTCCTATCTGAAATCAATAAAAAATACATTAAAATAAAAGGGCATGAGGTAAATACAGGGTGCGGCGAAGGTAGATTTAGAGTTGTTGGTATTGAAAATAATTAATAAATGATAATACAAGTATAAAGCCACCATATCCAGCATGGTTCAGTTAATTGACCATCTTTCCATTCACTAAAATGTCACTGGTTCAATTTCAGGTCAGGGCACATACATTCCTGGATCCCCTGTAGTGGGCTTACAGGAGCCGAAAGATTGATGTTTCTGTCCTCCTCCCTTCCTCTCTAAAAATTAATAAAAACAACATTTAAAATATGTAATATAGGAGAAACCAAGATGGCGGCATAAGGTAAACACCTATACTGCTGCCTCGCACAACAATTTTAAAACTGCAACTGGAAGACAGAGCGGACATTGTCCAGAACCCCCTGAAAGCTGGCTGAGTGGAAATTCTACAACTAGAAGGAAAGATAAAAGGACACTGAGACTCAGAGGAGCTGTGAAGGTGCGGAGACCCGTGCTCGCAGAAAGGGCGTGTGGCTGAATACGCGGCTAGCTTTCTCATTTGGGAGGAAAACAAAAGCTCCCGACTGCACTGAAATCCAGCTCCGGGTGAGACTTTGGGTACCAAACTCATTCGGGGAGAAACTGGACTGTCTGGCAGCGGGTGAAACTCGAGAGCAGACTTCTCTCAGAGGTGTGTGCAGGCATTGCCACGGGACAGTGAGACACAGGGCCCTCTTAGGGCAGGGCTGACGGGAAACCAAGCCTGTTTGCTCCACCCTGAGACTCCACCCCATCCAAGCTCAACACAGAATCCCTCCCGGTGGCTAGCTTTCTCCTTCGGGAGGGAAGCAAAACCTCCCCACTGTACTGAAATCCAGTTCCGGGTGAGACTTTGGGTACCAGACTCATTCGGGGAGAAACTGGACTGTCTGGCAGCGGGCGAAACTTGAGAGCAGCCTTCTCTCAGAGGTGCGTGCAGCCATTGCCACGGGACACTGAGACACAGGGCCCTCTTAGGGCAGGGCTGACGGGAAACCAAGGCTGTCTCCTCCACCCTGAGTCTCCGCCCCATCCAAGCTGAGCACAGAAGTCCTCCCAGCAGAGACACTGCTAATCCTCACAGCCAATTGGCCTGGAGGTCAACTCCCCGCAATGATACCAACAACTATCAAGGCTTAACTACAACAAGACTGCACACATAGCCCACAAAGGGGTGCACCAAGAGTGTCCACCTCAGGTAACTGGGGAGGCTGAGCCACTGGGCCCTGCTAGGACACCTAGCACACAAAGCAACTCCATCAACTCAGGGAAGCCGCTAAAATGCGGAGACAAAGAGGCAGGCCACAAATGAAGGAAATGGAGGAAAGCAAAAGACTGGATATAGAGTTCAAAACCACAGTTATAAGGTTTTTCAAGAATTTCCTAGAAAAGGCTGATAAATTTAACAAGACCCTCGAGGACATGAAAAAGGATCAACAAGAAATTAAGCATACACTGACTGAAATAAAAAATATTATAGAGAGACCTAAAAGCAGACTAAAGGATCGCAAGAATCAAGTCAAAGATGTGGAATACCAAGAAGCAAAAAACACTCTTCCGGAAAAGCAAAAAGAAAAAATAATCCAAAAAGTTGAAGTTAGTGTAAGAAGCCTCTGGGACAACTTCAAGCGTACCAACATCAGAATTATGGGGGTCCCAGAAAAAGAGAGAGCAAGATACTGAAAACCTATTTGAAAAAATAGTGACAGAAAACTTCCCCCACCTGCTGAAAGAAATAGACTTACAAGTCCAGGAAGCACACAGAACCCCAAACAAAAGGAATCTAAAGAGGACCACACCAAGACACATCATAATTAAAATGCCAAGAGAAAAAGACAAAGAGAGAATATTAAAAGCAGTAAGAGAAAAACAGTTACCTACAAGGGAGCACCCATACGATTGTCAGCTGATTTCTCAACATAAACTATGCAGGCCAGACAGGAGTGGCAAGAAATATTCAAAGTGATGAATAGCAAGAAACTACAACCAAGATTACTCTACCCAGCAAAGACATCATTCAGAATTGAAGGTCAGATAAAGAGCTTAACAGATAAGAAAAAATTAAAGGAGTTCATCACCGCCAAACCAGAATTATAAGAAATGCTGAAAGTATTCTTTAAAAAGAGGAAGAAGAAGATAAATATAAAAATTATGAACAACAAATACATATCTATCAACAAATGAATCTAAAAACCAAGGGAATAAAAAATCTGATGAACAGTATTAACTAGTGAATATAATAGAATCAGGGGCATAGAAAAGGAATAGACTGACAATTCTCGGGGGAAAAGGGGAGTGGGGGTGCGGGAAGAGACTGAACAAAAAGCGTACACCTATGGATGAGGACAGTGGGGGAGGGTAAGGGCAGAGGGTGGGGTAGGAACCTGGTGGAGGGGAACTATGGGGGGAAAAAGAGGAACAATTATAATAATCTGAATAATAAGGATTTATTAAATTTAAAAAAATATATATATATATATAATATAGTTATTTAAGAACAGAGAATAAACTGTATTTTGCATACTCACAACTGTAAGCCTACTTTTGCCTCACCATGGATATGTGTAACAGAGCTTATTTCACCTGTGAACATTTCAGAGCATTATCCGTATGTTCAAACTCACCAAATAGTACACATTAGAAAAGTACATTTCATTGTTTGCCAGTGATACATATACCTAAGTAAAGCCTTAAAAAGCAGATCCAAATTAAAAACCTAGGGATCCCTCTGTTGTTAGAAAATTAAGTTGAGCAGATAGAAGATACCTGAGCTCTGGACGCCCCATGTACACCACAGTGCCTCTTATCAATGGAGTGGGTGTCAAATCATAGGTTATAGGGGGATGTTGGCCATAAAGAGAGTGTGAGTGATTTGATACTGTTCTTCTCAGGAAATAGCCTGTAGACCCTCCGGTTGTTCTTCTAAGACACCAAAAACATGGCATCACACTTCACCTTCTTGACCCCATCCCCAAGGTGCTGAGGCCATCACTTTTCACAATCTGCTGCACATAGTTCTTTGAACAACACTTCTCTCACACAGCTTCATTCCCAGAGGCACAACTTCAAAGCTAATGCAAATTTGCCATGGTGTGGATAAATTATTTCCTAATCACCTTCTTTTCCAAAATTATAGTTCACCACCTCCATAATCTACTTCTCTCTTACCCTTCTTCCTTACCCATGCCAGTGGAGATTTACAAGCCTGGTAACACTGATGTATGCTATCTCATTCCCATCAACCAGTGTTTCCTCCCAACAAAAGTCAGGTGTTTAGTTAAATGTCACCTAAGCTCTTAACCTAGAATGTAGCACCCAAACTCCTTTCTTTACATGCAATTACCTAAAATTCACCTTATTGTAACATCCAGGCACCACCAGAAATAGACTCTTCCTTCATTCACTCTTATGTCAATGTCATGGTCCTGTGGCCAAGAATTCACACTTGCTCTCCAAGTGCACATCGCTCTTTCTACCACAACTCTCTCAAACCTGCACTTCCATAGCCCCGGCTCCCATACTCATCTGCTGGCTTTTACTTATTACTCATCATGTATGTTCCAGAGGATGGTTGCCAAATGGAATCAGGATCAAGTACTGCTCAGACTCTGATAGTCCACACTCATAGAGGCAGCCCCGAGTCCTGCTATGCAGGCCTCTATCAATGACTTTTTTCCCCTTCAACCTCAACTATTAAGAACAATAATCAGATCTCAGACATCCATAGGCCACCTCCTTTGATGTTGCACTTGATGTCCCTTCAACTAGTCACAGCCAACATCTCTCACTTAACCTTCACTGAAGTCCTAGCCCCAATGTCCCTCTGCATTATGCCCAGTGAGTCTCACAGATGACCACTCAAGCCTCTTAGATAATCCACAAGAATGACTGCAACTTCCCACAGCCAGGCTACAACAAAATCCTGATGAGAGTTTCAAAAAGTTGGTATGTACCAGCACTAGTCTCACCTTGTTTTAATTAGTTTCCGGCCTCGGCCACTGTAAAACCATTCTCTCTCCCCACACTCTACATAACAACTTCTGTCCCTATGCTGTGTTGTGATACCCACCTCCAACCAACAGTGGCCCCAGCAAGAAAGCCAGTCCTGAAGCTTACACTGTCCCTTCCATGATACTACTACCATTACCAACCTGACCATGATTCCCTGTATTAAAGTGATCTACAGATCCGGCTGATGTGTCTCACTTGGTTGAGCATAGACCCATTTACTGGTAAAGTCACATGTCTGGGTTGTGAGCTGGGTCCACCGTAGGGTTTGTGCAGGAGGCAACCGACTCTTGTTTCTTGCTAATCCCTGTTTCTCCATTTCTCTCTCTCTCACCTCATTTGTACATATAAAATCAATAAATACATATATGTATTTTAATGAACAAACCTACAGGTTACTAATTCAGCTTACTGTTTACTCCAAGCCTTTGCACATTCTGGACCCTATGTCCTGGAAGAACTCCCACTCATTACACTGGTGGCCAAAAACAAGGTGCACAACATGAAGACCTAGTTGTGGCCTTAGGATTCTGGGCTTAGTGTCTGTTCAACGTACCCAGGTCCAAGGGGGCTACAAGAGCGGCTGACAGTCCCAGCGCATCACTATCTCAGAGGCCACAAGTGTTTGAGGCCTTCAAATAAGCTCCACAAACCCGTACACCTAATTGATTCTGCATTTGCAGGAATTTGTGGAAAGAAAATGGGTCTGTTGAGAGCCTGGAAACCACCAGGTTCTATGGGCTCAGGCTGCTCAGTGCCCTGGCCCAGCCCAGAGGCCAGGTGCCCTCCAGATGCCTGTATTATCTCAGGGCTCAGTCCTCAGTGCTCAGGCTTTCCAGTTACCTTATCATTTACAGGACTTCCCCTTCCTTTCCTCAACTGCTGTCCACTGTCTTCTAGTGGGTTCTTCCTCTGAGCAATGTTAGGGAAAGTTAGAACCCTACCTCAGAAAATGTCCCTCTTTTTTTCACAACCATCTATGGCCCCAGCGTTCTGAGAATGAAAGTAAAACTCCTCACGCAAAACCACACCTCATCTCATTGTTGCCTTTACACCCACAACAGGCCCGGATTCCCGAATCCTCCCTGCTCAGTCGCACCATCACGTCCTTACAAGGTGGCACTGCGGCCTTCCACCCTCTTCCCCATCACCCATGTGTCACCCACGAGGGACTTACCATTCTGAACGCTGGGACCTGGGCGGCAGGACCTGAGAGGCGCCGCTCCCCAAGGCTGGAAGGTTCAGTGGGGTCAGGCTGCGGGAACGCTGTGAGCAGAGACGATCCTGGAGGCACGGAGACGCCAATCTCGGTCTGTTGGGGCTCAAGGAGCCTCAGACACACCCTGCACCGCAGGCACGCGGCCTCCCAGGCTTCCTCCTACTCCTGACCAGTGCCCTGAAGCCTGTGACTCTGTGAACAAAGAGCGAAAAAGTTAAAAGGTCCACTGGGAGGAGGAAGGCGGAAGTCCCGCCCTAAACGGATGCTCAGACAGCAAAATGCCCTTTAGCTCCGCCCACATGAGTGCAGTTCCTTCTGGGTAATGTAGTTTTCTCAACCGCCCAGGACAATACTAGCATCCAGTCTATGACTAGGTGAATGTGGCAGAGAGAGTGAAGCCTGGGGAGGGACTAGATGGGACCAGAGGCCTGGCTAACTGGAGCTGATTAACAGATATCCAAGGGGAAGGAGGTGCGGAGGAATGCAAGAGATCCACCAAAGTATTTATACAGAGGGGGAAAATGGGAGACATCAATAATATTATCAACAATAAAATATATATGTATTTTTGTAAATTTTAAAATAATGTATCCCAGCTGATGTAGCTCAGTGGTTGAGCCTCGAACTATGAACCAGGAGGTCATGGTTCTTTTCATTTTATTTTTATTTTTTAAATTATTTATTGTTTAAAGCATTACATATAGTATTACATATAACTCCTTTTCCCCCCATTGAGATCTGTTCAGCCACCCCCAAGACTCAGCACATGCCCTTGTCCCCCACAGTGTCTGTGTCCATTGGTTATGCTTATATGAATGCATATAAGTCCTTTGGTTGATCCCTTAACCCCGTGGTCGGCAAAATGCGGCTCGCGAGCCACATGTGGCTCTTCGGCCCCTTGAGTGTGGCTCTTCCACAAAATACCACGGCCTGGGCGAGTCTATTTTGAAGAAGTAGCATTAGAAGGAGTTTAAGATTTAAAAAATTTGGCTAGCAAAAGAAATTTCAATCATTGTACTGTTGATATTTGGCTCTGTTGACTAATGAGTTTGCTGACCACTGCCTTAATCCCTTCCTTCCCTGACTTTCTGCTGAAGTTTGACAGTCTGTTCAATGCTTCTATGTCTCTGAATTTATTTTTGTTCACCAATTTATGCTATTCATTATATTCCACAAATGATGAGGTCATGTGATACTGGGTCTTTTCCTGTTTACTCCAAGCCTTTACACATTCTGGACCCTATGTCCTGGAAGAACTCCCACTCATTACACTGATGGCCAAAAACAAGGTGTACAACATGAAGACCTAGTTGTGGCCTTAGGATTCTGGGCTTAGTGTCTGTTCAAACTACCCAGGTCCAAGGGGGCTATTATAAAAGTTCTTGAACATATTTATACCTACTGTATCAATAAGTTGGAAATACAATATAATGATTTACTACTGAAATATCTCATCAGCCCATATTCAGTACTGTCACTTTGGAAGTTTGAAAGTGATGATGATGAGAGTATTTACACCAGAAAATTGACAAATACCACAAACCTTGACTTCACTTAATATACTGTTGAATGCTTCAACTTAAACTGAATGATAGAGAATGTTAGCAACGTAGGCTAATCTTATAAGTGTATCATGCAAGTGGGCTTTAAATTGTACATAGGATACAATTTTAGAGAAACAATTTTCCTTACAGTATTCAAAACATAAAGTTCTAAATGGCAAAGAGAGAAGTTGAGTCCTTGAGGAATGAGTGACGTGAAAACAGATGGTGTTAGGTGGTGAAATGACTAACTATTGATTAAATTATGAATTAATTTTAAAAATTGGCAAAAGTTTCTGACCAGACTTTTCAACAAAGTAGATAAAGACAGTGTAAATAAATGCATAAAGAAATGACCACGATAAAAATTTCTTAGGGAAATCGAAATAAAACAAAACAAGTTAACAATACTGATTTTCAGAACTACAATTAATATTAAACATCGCATGTGCTCACAGGGGTAATAAAAAGTAGAATTTTCATTATTGTGGGTGTCTGGGAAGGCAAAGAAAGGACCATTTTAGATCACAGTTGTGCACACCTTAAAAAGTAAAACACTCACCTATACTGTAACAGTTAGATAAGGAAAACATACATTTGTATAAAGAACTGAACCCAATATTACCAGAAATTTTATTTATAATACCTCAAACCTGGAAGTAACAACAACAACAACAAAAAAACACACATAGACAGATCAATAGATAAAGTGGTTATTTACAGAACACAATACTAAACAGAAAAACAAAAGAATTAATATTTCACATAAGCATTAGTGTTGAACCTCAAATTAACTGTGTAGCATGAAAGAGTTCCATACTTGTTAAAGAATACACACATTAGAGCGTTTATAACATTATGAAAAATGTGAACTAATCTTATAAAGGAAGGAAAATCAATGACTGCATTTAGAGCTGGAGAAGGCAGAAAGAGAGATTATATAAGGGCAGGAGGTAAATATAGGGTGTTGTAAAGTAGGTGTAGAGTTGTTGGTATTGAAATTAATACAATAGTTAGTAAATAATAACACAAGAATAATCTCTTCCGGGGCCATTGTACTTCAGTTGGTTGGGCACCATCCCTTGACCTGAAAGGTCACTGGTTCCACTCCAGGTCACTGCACATGCCTACCTGGATGCCCTGTAGGTGGCAGATAGGAGGCAGCAGTTCAATGTTTCACATATCTCCATGTCTCACTCTCTCCCTTCTTCTTTTTCTAAAAGGTCAATAATATTATTTTTAAAAAGGAAAACGACTTATATAAAACTAGTGGCCCTCAGCCCAGCCTGCATCCTCTCCAATCTGGGACCCCTGTGGGATCGGGTCTAAACCGGCAGTTGGACAACCCCCTCACAATCCGGGACTGCTGGCTCCTAACCGCTCACCAGCCTGCCTGCTTGATCGCCCCTAACCTCACTGCCTGTTGGCCTGCTTGCCCCAAAATGGTCCCCTCTGCCAGCCTGTTCGCCCCCAACTGCCCTCCTCCACCAGCCTGATCACCCCCAACTGCCCTCCCCTCTTGGCCTGATCACCCCTAACTGCCTCTGCCTCGGCCCCGCCACCATGGCTTTGTCTGGAAGGACATCTGGAAGGTCTCATGGTCTAATTAGCATATTACCCTTTTATTAATATAGATAGGATATGACATATTGCCATAACTATAACATATGCACCAGTATTACTCTATGATAATACGTACTTCATGCAATAGGAAGCCATCTAATACTTTACATTGTATATGTTGTAAGTAGTAGGACATACTGTATTCGTAGAAATAATATACACCCTGTGACTTCCCTTCCTGATTTGGGAATGGTTCCCCAGTTCTTTGAACTTTTCCTGGACCCTAATGTTTTTTTGTTGTTTTTATTTTTTGTCATTCAGTGTAACTTTATTTACTGTTTACTGCACATGATTTGAGGTCTTTAATTTCTCCCCACCAAAGATTCAAAGGACTATTTTTTCCAAGAAGTTTAACATTAATATTAGTGAATTCATGTATTCATGTGTTTTTATTGTAAACATCTGAATTATTCATTGTCATAGATCCTGAACTCATAAGCGTGGACCATGCATAGGCTGGCAGCAAGCCAGGAAGCCACTCTGGAAGAAAACTGATACTCTGCATGAGGAGAAAAGTCATAGAACAACATTTAATGTCCAACCTGAGTCACCTCAGAATGTTATATGTATTGACTTCTTATTTCATATAGTATTGGGAACTCAACTGCTTGGTTGGTGACAGGGTTGACCTGGTTCAGGAGGATTATTCCTGAAATAATTAAGGAAAGCGGGGCTCAATCTTTCTTCTTGGTTGCTTGCTCCTCCCCAGCACCTTCATCTTTCTTCTCATCCTCAGCTTCTCAGGCATCTTCTCCTTCACCTTCACCTCCTTCTTCCTCCTTTGCGTCCTCAAATTCTTCCTTGGCACCTTCTTCCTCTTCCTCTCCTTCCTCTTCATCAGCGACTTCCTTCTCCTCCTTCTCTTCTTCAGCTTCTCCTTCAGAGGGGGGTTCATCCTTAGCTTCCTAATGGTCTCCTCCACCACGATCTGCTCCTCCTGGACGTTGCTGGTGTATTAAGAAGGGAAGGAGCGAGTGGACATCAAGTAGGAGCTAGTCTGTAAACCACCTTAGGCAGATTGACCAAAGATCTGGGAACTCTGGGTGTAGCCACTGGCTATACTTCCCACTCTGGTGAAACTGAGCTGGGTCTCCTCACCTTCCAAGAGTTTCCTGTAAGCTTCAATGTCAATGTCCAAAGCCACATTGAGGAGGTCCTGGTATTCTTTTAAATATCATGCCATTTCACTCTCTTTAGTTCTCAACTCATTTTCTAATTTGTTGATTGTGTCCTGCATAGCACTAACATCGGAGTTCTGCTTATCTTCAACACTTGCAGCTGCTTTCCCAGAGCTTAGTTTATGACCCGGAATGCTTTGATCTCCAGGGTCTTGGCCTTGAGCAGGTGGCGGCTTTCAGACACCTAGTCCTTGGTGGTGCACACCCCATAGGAGTTCTTGGCAGTGCTCTTGGTCAGCATGGTGAGCAGCTCTTGTACCATTCTTCATGTCCTTGGCAGCCAGCTTCTCCTACTGGGCGCCGATGTCCTTGAGCTGCAGAGAGGTCGAACTTGTAGAACATGTCCATCTCCACGGATATCTGAGCATACTCCATCTGCACCTGCAGCTCGGCGATCTCCTCTTCATGCACCTTCTTCAGAAAGGTGATTTAGTCCATCAGGCTGTTGATAGAATTTTCAAGCTCAGTGCCAGCAAGAGCCGCTCATCTGCACCTTTTCAGGCCTCTATCAGCCAGCCCTCTGTGTCATCATGGTTCAGCACCTTTTCCTGGTAGCATGCCTGTAAGTTTCTCCCAGTCCCTTCCAAGCCCTGGTGCCTGCTAACTGCCCACTGCCCTCTCCTCGCCAGGGACTGGGCACGGTGGGCTGGAGCACAGGCATCCCATTTTCACTAAAATGTTCAACCCTGGCCTGCTCCACCAATGTCCACAGGCAGCCCAGGGACAGATGGTAATCCCAGAGACCCTGGCCACCCCACCTACCTGGGTCCCCGATGGCGGCCTCGACCCAGCGGGAAGCGTCAGGCTCAGCCCGCCTGGCCTGCCCGGACCCAGATGGCTGCCTGGACCCCGCGGACTGCGTCAGGCGCTGCCCCCCAGGCTTACCCTGTTACCAATGACTGCCTGGATCCCGCAGGTGGCGACAGGCGCTGCCCGCCATGCCTGCCCGACCCGATTGCTGCCTGGACCCCACGGGCGGCATCCGACACTGTCCAACTGGCCTGCCCGATCCTGATGGCGGCCTGGACCCCGTAGGTGGCGACAGGCGCTGTCTGCCTGGCCTGCCCGGACCTGATGGCTACCTGGACCCCGAAGGTGGCAACAGGCACTGCCCACATGCCTGCCCGACCCCAATGGCGGCCTGGACCCCACGGGCTGCATGAGGCGCTGCCCGCCAGGCCTGCCCATCCCCGATGGTGGCCTGGACCCCGCAGGTGGCGACAAGCGCTGTCTGCCTGGCCTTCCCGGTCCCTGATAGTGGCTTGGACCCCACGGGCGGCATCAGGTGCTGCCCGCCAGGCCTGTCCCTCCCCGATGGTGGCCTGGACCCCACAGGTGGTGACAGGTGCTGTCTGCCTGGCCTGCCCAGACCCAGATGGCTGCCTGGACCCCACAGGTGGCGTCAGGTGCTGCCCGCCAGGCCTGTCCCTCCTCGATGGTGGCCGGGGCCCCGCAGGTGGTGACAGGCACTGTCCACCCGGCCTGTGCCATTACCGATGGCAGGCTGGGCCCCGCAGTGGCATCAGGCGTAGCCCGCCAGGCCTACCCGACCCCGATGGCTGCCTGGACCCCACAGGTGGCGTCAGGCGCTGCCCCTTACCCTCACCCCCGCCTGCCTGGTTACCGATTGTGGCCTTAACCCAGCTGCTGGCGTCAGGCGCTGCCCGCCCAGCCTGTCTGGTCCCCAGTGGTGGCCTGGACCCTACCGGTGGCATGAGGCTCTTCCCACATGGCCTGCATGTCCCCGATGGTGGCCTGGACACTGTAGGCCTCGTCAGGCTCTGCCCGCCTGGTCTGCCCGGTCCCCCATGGTGGACTGGACCCTGCAGCATTGTCAGACACAGCCCGCCCCTCCTGCATATGCAAATTTACCCTCCATCTTTGTTGGCTTAATTTGCATATCACACCTGATTGGCTGTGGGCATAGCAAAGGTACAGTCAATTAGCATTTTTCTCTTTTATTAGTGTAGATTATGCATAACAAAAATAACAAAATACTGTAAAAATTAGGTTATGAAATTTTTAGTAAAACGTTTTTTTACATACCGTTATATTGGCTGGGCTGCAAAAATATTTGTTGTGGGCTCCATGCCGCCCACCAGTTCCCAGTTTGACATGCTGGGACTACATGCTCCCTCTTTCTCCTGTCTCCAGCTTCCTCTGCTGCCCTCTTGTGGATGTCCTGGCCCCTGAGTCTCCCAAAGCCTTTCTCTGACCCTGTCCTGGTCCCATTTAGAAAATGCACAAATCCTCTTAGCCAGGCCAGCCTCAGCAAAATACAGGGAGACTTAGCAGGGATTTGGAGGGACAAGTGACAGGCTGTGGTTGAGGGGTGAGCACAACTGCAGGAGGGGGGCCATAGAAGGAGAGAGACCAAGGAGCAGGAGAGGGGACACAGAAGGCGGAACACAGGTGCAGAGTGGGGAGAGATGGCAGTTAGGAAGAAAGGAGAAACTGAGTCAAGATCATTTCTTGATCTCAAAACCAGAAAAAGCGAGGTGTTCCCAGCTTGGGTCACTTCTCATGTCACAGCAGCTGTCCCATGTAGTCTAATGTCCCTATAAAATGTCCATTAAGGCCAGCAGCCTAACCCCATGCCTACAGGAGACCCCACCACACACCAGAGCATTCCAGCGCCTTTCTGAGAAGACAGCCAGCATCTGAGCTGCAGGATCTGGCTGCCCAGCTGGAGAGCACAGCCCTCACCCTCTGCTCTGGGAGCTGGGCCCAGCCAACCTGCTTCTTGGACTATTCGCAGAAGGATATGTGGGCAGCTGGACGTCCATGGGACTTTGGGTAATGACATCACCTTTTCCATGCATGTGGGGTGAATTGCATGTAGTGTGTTGTGCCATTAACACGCTCAGCACAGAGCCTGAGTCACAGGTCCTGAATCAATGGGAGTCTTACTATTCTGCCACTTGGATGCCCCCCTCATGTCCTCCCTCCCTCCTGTCTGTATTTTGTACCCCCCTACTTCCCCTTCCCTCTCCTTCTCTGGATTCTCTCCTTCCCACTCAGTCTGCGGGCTTCTCCCCAGTGGGTTTCCCTGGCCTTGACCTGGTCTAACTCTCCACTTGCTCCCAATGTCTCAGCCAGATCAGAGGAGAAATGAATGGGGCATGGGACATATGGGCAGATGAGGCAAAACCCTTCTCAAGCCCCGCTCCCACCTTCTCCTGCCTCTTTGGTGCCTGTGAGATCTGGGCTGCAGGTTCATCGGAGTCTCTGGGATCCCCTCCCCCATGCAAGACCCTGGAGTCGCTCTCAGGAGAGACAGGAAGGCAGCAGTGTCTCGTGGCTGCGATTCATCTGCAGTGACATGGGCAGAGGATGGACTGTGTAGAAGACGTTCACAAACATCCTTGGTTGCATTTGCATTTTCAATCAAAAATTAAAGTCTATTTGTCTCCAAGTTCACCAAGTTTCTTCCTTTGGATGTATACACTTTTGTATGTCCATTTTCCCTCGACAAGATGGGTCTTAAAAGCCTACAATCTGGCAGGGACACCTGCAACACTCAGCTTGAGTTGGACTGATTTCTGGTGAAACAGTTTCTAGTCATGTTTTCATTGCTATCACAGACCCTGGCGTCAACGTCCTAAAGGCAGCTGCCATTGGTTATTTATTAGGCTTTCTGTCTGCCCTGCAGCTGCCTTTTCCTTAAATAAAGTGTTTTACTTCCAAAAAATTATTTTTATTGATTTTATAGAGGAAGAGAATGAGAGAAAGAGAGAGAGAGAGAGAGATTTGTACTTCCACTTATTTAGTATGTATTCATTGGTTGATTATTTTATGTGCCCTGAACAGTGTTGGAATTCCTGACCTTGGTAAACCAGACAGAACAAGTTCTAACCCACTGAGGTAACAGCCAGGGCCGAAATAATTTTTAAACCCTCCATTTTTTGTTTTCTTTGACTCCACTCAGCTCTCCTTGCTCTGTGAAGCAGGGTGGGAAGGAAATGTAAGTTTTGTACTGTATTTTTTTCTTCTCCAATGTTTGCACTTCTTCCAGGGTAGTGAGGGTTTTGTGTTTTGTTTTTGCTTTTTTTTTTTTTTTTACCATTAAAAAACAGTTGGCAGCATAAGGTATACACCTGTACGTGCTGCCTCTCACAACCACACCAAAACTACAACTAAAAGACAAAACGTCTATTACCCAGAACCACGGGAAAGCTGGCTGAGTAGAAGTTCTACAACTAGAAGTAAAAGAAAAGAGCATTGAGACGTGCACAAGAGCAGAAAAGCTGAGGAATGGGAGGTGGGAGAATCGCGCGAATCGGGCTGGCGGCTGGCGGCTGGGTGCACTGTTTTTTTCAACCAGAAGGGAGATACAAGCTCCCAATTACTCTGAACTCAAGTTTCTGGCGAGACTCTGGGGACCCAAACTCCTACAGGGAGAAGCTGGACTGTCTGCCATCGAATCAGATAGTGAGGGTGGCTCTCTTGCAGAGGTGCACGCAGGAATCATTGTTTACTGTGCTGGGGTGTGGGACGCAGTGATGTGGGAACTCAGAGACACAGAGACCGTTGACTGGCAGCCATCGCTGTTTGCCATGCCCTAGCCTAGTGATTCCATGAGACCCTTCCCCGCACAATTTACATACCCACCCAGCCTTGCACAGTGCCTTTTGCATATAAATGGCCTGCCCTATCACAGCTTAACCTAAAAAACTGAAGCTCTGGTCAGACAGCTCCAAAACCTACAAGCAAAGAGGAGAAATCTGCAGATCATGCTGTAGCTCCTGCTGGGTGGCGTCAGACTGTAGCTGACTTGCACCCCATTGGAGATCCAGAAGACAGAGTACTTATTTGTCAGTGTGAGACAACACCAGATTTCAGCTCCTTACATCCATAAGTGACACATTCAAGAGGCAGACTGGTAAGCACCAAAGCCCCACTGAAGCAAGTCCTGCCCCATAAGGGTGTCTACAGCACAGGAGTTCTTCCATTATAGACACAGCGGATCCTCACAGCCAATTTGCCTGGAGGTCATTCCTCCAAGTGTACCAACAGTAATCAAGGCTTAACTACAACAAGACTTTGCACTCAGCCCACAAAGGGGTGCACCAAGACTGCCCACCTCAAGTGATAGGGGAGGCTGAACCACTGGGCCCTATAGGTCACCTACCACAGAAAACCACTCCATTAACATAGGGAAGCAGCAAAATGCAGACACAAAGAAACATGTCATGAATGAAAGAAATGGAGGAAAGCAAACTACTGGACATAGAGTTCAAAACCACATTTATAAGGTTACTCAAGAATCTTCTAAAAAACCTCTGAGGAATTAAGTGAGACCTTTAAGGATCTTAATGAGAATACAAAAAAATATATATAAAAGGACCAGTCAGAAATTAAGCATACACTGTCTGAAATAAGAATATACATAAATTCAACAGTAGATCAAAGGACCCCAAGAATCAAACCAAAGATCTGAAATATGAGGAAATAAAAAACACCCAACCAGAAAAAACAAAAAGAAAACAGAGTCCAAAAATATGAAGATAGTGTAAGGAGCCTCTGGGTCACCATTAAGCATACCAACATCCAAATTATTGGGGTGGCAGAAAAAGAGAAAGAGCAAAATATTGAAAACATATTAGAAGAAATACTGACAGAAAACTTCCCCCACCTGGTGAAAGAAATAGACTTACAAGTCCAGGAAGCACAGAGAACCCCAAACAAGAGGAATCCAAAGAGGACCACACCAAGACACATCATAATTAAAATCCAAGGGCAAAAGACAAAGAGAGAATCTTGAAAGCAGCAAGAGAAAAACAGTTAGTTACCTACGAGGGAGTACCCATACGACTGTCAGCTGATTTCTCAACAGAAACTATGCAGGCCTGAAGGGAGTGGCAAGAAATATTCAAAGTGATGAACAGCAAGAACCTACAACCAAGATTACTCTACCCAGCAAAACTATAATTTAGAATTGAAGGTCATATAAAGAGCTTCACAGACAAGAAGAAGTGAAAGGAGTTCATCACCACCAAACCAGGATTATATGAAATGCTGAAGGGTATTCTTTAAGAAGAGGAAGAAGAAGAAAAAGGTAAAGATAAAAATTATGAACAACAAAATGACAGCAAATACATACCTATCAACAAGTGAATCTAAAAATAAAGTGAATAAAAAATCTTATGAACAGAATAAACTGATGAATATAATAGAATCAGGGACATAGAAAGTGACTGACAATTATCGGGGGGAAAGAGGTTCTGAGGGGTGTGGGAAGATATTGGACAAAAATCTTACACCTATGGATGAAGACAGTGGTGGGGGGTAAGGGCATGGGGTGAGGTGGGGAATCATGTAGAGGAGAGCTATGGGGAAAAAAAGAGGAACATCTGTAATAATCTGAACAATAAAGATGTATTAAAAATATTTTTTAAAAAGATATGTTGGAAACAGGAATGGTCCTCATTTGAGCAACCTTGCATTAAAATTGTGTTCCTTGTTTCCCTCCAAAAAAACAAAACAAAACCAAAAAAAAAAAAACAGCAACACACCAAAAAAAAGTATTGTTGAGAACTTAAAACTCTAATGCTTGCAGCTCACATGCGAATAAATGAATTTTGCAAGGTCCCAGGATGCAAAATCAATAAGCGAATATTAATTGTATTTTTGTATAAAGGAAATGAGGAATAAGAAAAGGATATCTTAAAAATAATATTATTTACAGCTCCAGACCAGTGGCTCAGTTGGTTGGAGCTTTGTCCCTATCACTGAAAGGTGGTGGGTTTGATTCCAAGTCAGGGTACATGCACATGTTGCAGCTTCAATGCCTGGTCTGAGTGGGTATAGGAAGAAACCAATAAAAAGAACTGGAAATAGACAAGGATATCTGCTTTCACCACTCTTATTCAACATAGTACTGGAAATCCTAGCCACAGCAATCGGACAAGAAGAAGAGATAAAAAGCATCCAAATTGGAAAAGAGGAAATAAAAGTATCATTATTCACAGACGACACAAAATAGAAATCCCTAAAGACTCCACTAGGAAACAACTAGACTTAATAAATGAGTTTGGCAAGGTAGCATGATACAAAATCAACACCCACAAATTGATGGCATTTTTATACACCAATAATGAACCCCCAGTAAGAGAAACTAAAAAAAAACAATCCCATTTACCATTGCAACAGAAAAATAAGATACCTAGGAATAAACTTAACCAAGGAGGTAGAAGACCTGAACTTGGAAAACTATATAACATTGAAAAAAGAAATAGAGTAAGATACAAACAAATGGAAGTGTGTACCATGTTCATGGATTGGAAGAATTAACATCATTACACTGTCTAATCCTACCCAAAGCAGTCTCAGATGCAACACAATCCCTATTAAAATACCAATGGCATACTTGACAGAGCTAGAATACATACTCAAAAAATTTATATGGAACCGTAAAAGACCTCAAATAGCTGTACCAATCTGGAGAAAGAATGAAGTAGGAGGGATAACAATACTGGATATCAAACTATAATACAAAGCCATTATAACCAAAACAGCCTGATACTGGCACAAGAAGAGGCATATAGACCAATGGATCAGAACAGAGACCCCAGAAATTGACCAACAGCATTATAGTCAATTAACTTTTGAAAAAAGAGGGAAAACCTACAATGGAGTAAAGACAGTCTCTTCAACAAATACTGAGAAAGCTGGACAGACATATGCAAAAAGATGAAAATAGACCACCAACATATACCATATACAACACTAAACTAAAGATGGATAAAAGATGTAAATGTAAGACATGAATCCATAAAAATCTTAGAAAAAAACATAGGCAGTAAAATCTCAGACATCTCATGTAGCAATATGCTTCTGAATACGTCTTCAGAGGCAAAGGAAACTAATGAGAAAATAAACAAACGGGACTACCTCAGAATAAAAAACGTCTGCACATCAAAAGAAACCATGCTCCAATTGAAAAGAGAACCCACTAATGAGAACATATTTGCCAATGATACATCTAATAAGGAGTTAATTTCCAAAATATATAAAGCACTCATACAACTCAGCAAAAAGAAGGCAAATAATCCAATTAAAAATGAAAAGAAGTCTTGAATAGACATTTCTCCAAAGAGGACATACAAATGGCCAAGAGACACATGAAAAAATGCTTCTGAACATCCTGCTCATGGGTACACCAGAGCTTGGATAAACCACATGAGGCAAAGAACTTGCTTCAAGATTGGGACTGAAATATGTAAATGTGGGTGATTTAGCTGGAGAAATCTCATCACCAGATAGCATGGAGTCTGGCAAGGTGGCTTCTCCCAAGAGCATGCTGGAAGGTACTCAGATGATGGCACAAAACTAGAAGGATAGGGGGATTCCAGAATTGGATCCCAGAGTTATAAATCAGGTGGTGGAGTTTGCCTGCTGATATGTGACCACAATTTAGATGATGCAAACATGTATTCAAGCAATGCCAAGAAAGCTACTGTTGGTGCAGATGATGTGCGATTAGCAAACCAGTGTCTGCTGACCTGTCTTTTAGCTCTCCGCCCCCAAGAGAGCTTTTATTAGATATTGCGAGGCAAGGAAACCAAATCCCATTTCCATCCTTCAAGCCATATTCAGGCCCTAGAATACCACCTCATAGCTATTGCTTGACCTCTCCGAACTATAGACTTAAGTCTTTATTTTAAAAAAGCCTCTACTTCTGGGGGAAGAATACCAGTTCCATGGTTAAGTGTTGGTTTAGTTACTAGCAGACCAAGTACTCCCACACTTGGCACACCAATGCCACAAACCATGTCAGTTTCAACTGAAGTAGGGACTCCAATGTCCCTCACAGGGCAAAGGTTTACACTTCAGGGTCCCCAGCTGTAAAAGCATCAATTCCTGCAACATCAGCCGTTCAGAATGTTCTGATTAATCCATCATGGATTGGGTTCAAATATATTCATATTACCCCTAACATGATGTCACCACAAAATACTGCAAGTGAATCAACAGACACATTGAAAAGAAAATGTGAAGATGATGACTAGGATACTTTGTAATGTAGCCTTGAGGCATGTAATAGGTGTACTTGATTTTGAATCAACTGTACTGAGATTCAACATGCATGCCAGATATTTTCAAGTTGTGTTTTAGAATACTTAGTATTAAATCAGTAAATATAGTTAGCATAGTTTTTTTTAATTTCTTTATTAATTAAGGTATTACATGTATCCATATTCCCACATTACCACCCAACCCCCATTCATGCCCTTACCTCTGGGCAATGGCTGGCGACTAGAGGGACTCTTTTGCCAGAACACAATACTGGGTCGCCCTGAGCGCAGCACCAAAGCTGTGGGACCACTGAGGTCTTCCAAAACCCAGGAGAAGTAGCGGGTGCAGTAGCTTCTCTTTAAAAGGACTAAGCAATGATTTCAGCTCTCCTCCCCCACCCACACTAAGGCACCATACCTGAGCGCAGAGTGAGGAAGAGTCCCTGGCAGAATCCTTAGGGCGGGTAGGGTGGGTGATGAATGCCTACCAGGTATTTAAGGCGGCACATCCAGGCAACAGGGCCAGAGCTGCAAGCGCAGAGGAACCAGCAGTTTCCAGGATGCAAGAACCCAGGTTTCCCAGCGGTGAGTCTGGGCCCACCGTGAGGGCTTGGGGACCTTAGGTGGGATCCTGTGGCGGGGGCTGGAGGCTCCTGGGCATGCAGACCAGGGCCAGCTCCTCTGGGAGGCTTAGTGGGTCTTGGGGATGGAATGACACCATCCGGTGAGGGCTGGGGGAGAGGAAGCCCACTCGGGGCGCCAGCCTGGGTGAATTTGAGGCCCCCGCCATGCCTGGCTGTGGGCCCCATAAGAAGAACACAGGCGCGGTTGCCAGGCCCATTTCGGAGATTGGGACGCTGAGGCCTAGAGAGGTCAGTAGTCTGGGCAGGCAGATGCAGGGTCAGGGCCGTTGATCCACATGCCACGCTCTTATCCCAAAGCTCCATCCCCTACCCCAGGCTCAGGGGCCCCACTGACTCACAAGGGTGTGGCCCAGGCCTGGTGGGCTGGGAACCATCCTTGGAGCTCCACTGACCCCGTTTTCTCCTTCTGCCAGGCTCCTGGCTGTCCCCAAGCGCCCCGAGGAAGAAGAGGCAGCGGAAGCACACAGTGTTCAGTGCACAACAGCTGCAGGTCCTGGAGAAATTCTTTGAGGAGAAATGCTACGGGACCTATGGGGAATGCGAGACCCTGGTGGCCATGCTGAACCAAGTGCAGGTACAGCCCCCACCCAAACCCCAACCCCCACCCCAGGAATCACCCCACACGCTCCCACTACTGGCTGCCCACTGGCCCAATACATGCCCTACCACGATGCAGGGGGTCGGGTTGGGGGCCGAGGGGAGAGACCAGACCAGAAGGACCAAGTGCATTCCTGGGTCATCAGTGTAGTCCTGAGGCTGGACCCCAAATCCACCTCAGCCCTGAGTGGGACAAACTGGCTAACACCATGTAGCCCCTCGTTTCTCCCCAGGCCTTCCCCCAGACCTCCTGGCCTCTGGGAACCCGGAAAGCCTATCAGGCACACTCCATCTTGTCCAGTTGGTGTCCAAGTACAGCCTCTCCTGCCCTCTGGGCCTCCCCCGGGAGCCCAGGGAACCTGGGGCCAATAGTTGGGTCTGGGGTGGAGGGAGAGGGTAAGGCTGGCCTTTCTTCCTTGTGCCTCCTCACCCTTGGGTCCAGGGGGGTGCGCCCAGCTTCTCCCCTCTTACACTTGTTGCATGTACCCCCTCTCCCCAGGTGTGGATCAAGAAACGCAGGCTGCAGCGACTCCATGGGCAACAAGGTCAAGGAGCCTATGCTGCACCCCAGGAACCGGGAGCCTGTGCCCCTCAGCCTGTGACTGTGGGCCCTGTGATCCAGGGGGACCCTGTGCTCCCTGCCAGTCCTGTGCTTCCCGACATACACATGTTCCCTGAGGAGCTAGTGTTCCCTGATGGTCCTGTGCTCTCCACCATTCCTGTGCATCCAGCACACCATGTGCTCCTCGCGGCCACCCTGCACCACGAGTGCCCAGGTTTCTACAACCTCCCTCTGCACAGCCCATGCAAAGCCTTTCCACCAGCAGATCCCAGCACTTCAAGCTACAGCCAGGCCTGCTGGGACCCTGCGCAGGGCGTCCAGGGCATGGTCCCCGCTACTCCTGCTGCCGCTAATGCTCCAGCTCCTCCAGCTCCAGCTCCAGCTCCAGCTCCAGCTCCAGCTGCAGATCCAAATCCAGATCCAGCAGAGGCCACAGTCTCACCTCAGGTCCCCGCTGGGAATTTATTCCCCAAACCCTGATTTCACAGAGCTGCTCTCACTGGGACTCGGCTTGGAGGAGCCCTTCTCCTCCCCCAGGCCCTGGTATGACTTTGTGGGCAACAGCGACGTGGACCTCTTCCAGTTAGGGACCTTCAAGGGATTCCGTCCCCGCCAAGTCCTGCACATGCCGCGGCACCATAGGCGACCAGGGTGTGTGCCCACGCGGGTGCGAGAAACGCTGGTCAGTGCATGTTGGCCGCCAGTTGCTCCTGTGCAGCCTCAGAGCACCTGTAAGCATCCACTTTCAGAGCTAACATTTGCTCTGCCCCCTTTGTGGCCACCGCGTATGCGCATCGAGCAGGCGGGCTGCTCCCTGGTCCAGGCTGCCCCCATTGGGGCGCACGTGACCTGCTTGTGATTTCCAGGGAAGGGAGCGCAATAGCGGCTCTGCAGGTGGTGCAGGATCCACTGGGGAATTGCTGCCGAGAACTTTCCAAGGGACACAGCCCAGCCTCCATGCTCTTCCTGGCAGCGCGCTCTGGCACCCAGAGGACTGTGAGAGCTTTGCCTGTCTGCACATCTGTGACTCGTGGCTGCCTTGTGCTTTTCTTATTGCATTCCCTGCACTCACAGAATCCAAACCCTTCTCGCGGATTAATTGGACATCAGGAGGACTCATCATGAGCTTGGGCTTTTATTTTAATTATTATTTATATATATATATATATATATATATATATATATGTATATATATATAATTTTAATAATCATGTATATATATATGTATATATATATATATAAATTTACTTAATTAATTGGAATTGATTCTATTTCTCGGCAATGAAGTCTTACAAACATTTGTCCCATTTGTATTTTTTTATCAGTAGAATTTCTGTATTTTAATGACTATTTCAATGCTTCTCATTGCCTGTTATATATCTGTTTGTCCTTTCCATCCGTGGCAAATTGATGCCGTAAAACCTAATGAATTTATTAATAAAAGTTAACAATGATTTTGACAAGGTGGTTTATTTTCAAATTGACATAAAACTCTAAAGAAGCCCTGTCCACCACGGACTCTGCTTTCCTGGTTGTAAACTGTCCTTTAATACTTCTAACAGTGATCGTGTGTGGTGTGAGGTTGGGATTAAGCTTCCGGGTCATTTGGTGTGTGTGTGTGTGTGTGTATTTGGGTGCGTCTTCTTTTCTTCTGGATTTTCAACCTCCAATTTGTGGAGAGGCTCCTAATTTGCCATAAGACAAGGGCCAAGGTAACCACACTCCAAAAGTCTCCAGGAGGTACACAAGAAATAAGACAAAGGAATTCAAACATAGCACTGCAAAAAGTCCTCAACATATAGGACCAGAGAGCAGTAACATAAAAAAAAAAAGAGAGAGAGAGGAACAGAGGACTCTAAGACAATCAGAAAACCAAACAATGACAAGAACACATAACTAGCAATAATCTCTGTAAATGTAAATGGCTGACATGCCCACGTTGAGATACAAATGGAGCCCTACTGGTGTGGCTCAGTAGATTAGAGCATTGTGTCAGGCATGGGAAAGCTGAGGGCTCCATTCTGGGTCAAGGGATACCTGGTCAAGGGCACATACCTGGTTGCACGTTCTATCCTTAGCTCTGGTCAGGGTGCTTGTGGGAGGAAACCAATACACGTTTCTTCACATCTTTGTTTCTCTCTCTCTCTCTCTCTCTCTTCCCCTCTCTCTCTCATCAAAAGTAACAAAATTTCTTTAAAACATTCTTAAAAATTAAAGAAGCCCACATTTGCTCCACTCCTGATTTCCTACTCATGGCCTTTGTCGGAGGGACCTGTACAGATATCACCAAGTCTGTCTCAGAAAGCAGCCCACACTCCAAGGCAAGTAAGGCCGGGTTCCCCATCCACTCCCCCAGCGCCAAGCCTGGCCCCTCTTTACAGTTTTGCCCACCCAATCAGCGGCATGTAACACATACTATTTTGCTTGTTACACCCTGTTTTTCCTTTACAGGTCATGGAGAAGGGGGCCTCTAGTCACAATTTATACATCAAGGAATTGGTTGGGTTGTCCCTTGTGGATATCAGGGCCATCCACTGTTGTGGTGAGCAACGTGCTCTAAGGAAGCAGAAATCACGGCCTGTTAGGGGAGACCCCACCTTGAGACAAAAGAGGCAGTTCAGACAGTGAGCTGAATCTAGGAAGGAGATCTCATAGTTTCCTTTCCTTTTGCATTCCATCACCCAGGTCACTGTCTCTCCCATGGATTCTAATAAACGTCCCCTGGGGGCATTCCTCTTAAGGGCAGGACCAAGGCTGTCTGGCCACTGAGGTCTCCCAGCCCCTGGGACAGGCTCCAGGTGCAGTAGCTGCTCCATCAATGATTGCGCCTCCCCGCGCACCCTGCCCCCTCCCCCCTGCCTCACGCCACCACACACACAACCGCACAAGGGGCGGGGCCTGAGTGTCGGGCGGCCTAGAGCCCCATAGGGTGTGACAGGTGGGTGGCGAGTGTCTACCAGGTATTTAAGGCGCCACTCGCAGGGCTGGTGGCCAGAGCTTCAAGCGCAGAAGACCCAGCAGCACCCAGGATGCAAGAACCCGGGTTTGCCAGCGGTGAGTCTGGGCCCACCGTGAGGGCTTGGGGACCGTAGATGGGATCCTGTGGCGGGGGCTGGGGGCTCCTGGGCATCCAGACCAGCAGAACCAGCTTCTCTGGGAGGCTTAGTGCGTTTTGGGGGGTGGGATGACACCGTCGGGGTGAGGGCCGCGGGAGGGGAAGCCTGGGTGAGTTTGAGGCCCCCGCCATGCATGGCTTTGGGCCCCACAAGGAGAACACAGGCCCTGGTCCCAAGCCCATTTGGGAGATGTGGACGCCGAAGCCTAGAGAGCTCGGTGGCCGTGGCGGGCACGTGCCGGGTCAGGGCCCCTGCGCCACATGCCAGGCGCTCATGCACAAGCACTGCCCCCCGCCCTCAGACCCAGGGCCGCCACCTGCTCACAAGGGTTTGGCCCAGGCCTGGTGTGCAAGGGACAGTCCTTGGAGCTATTCTGACAACGTGTTCCCCTTCTGCCAGGCTCCTGGCTGTCCCCAAGCGCAGCAAGGAAGAGGAGGTGGCGGCGGAGGCGCACTGTGTTCAGCGCACAACAGCTGCGGGTCCTGGAGAAATTCTTTGAGGGGAAACGCTACGGGACCTATGGGGAACGCGAGACCCTGGCGGCCATGCTGAATCTGCAGGAGTACCAAGTGCAGGTACAGCCCCCACCCCCACCCCCACCCCTACCCCAGGAATCACCCCAACCGCTCCCTCTGCCCGCTGCCCACCGGCCCAATCCGTGCCGTACCGCGATGCAGATGGGGGGGGGGGGGGGGGGGGGGCGTGGGAAGGGTGCGACCGGGCCAGAAGGAACAAGTGCTGTCCAGGGTCACCCGTGTGGTCCGGGGCCTGGCCTCCGAGTCCACCTCAGCCCTGTGTGGGACAAACTGGCCAACACGATGCAGCCCCCGGGTTCTCCGCAGGCTTGTCCCCAGACCGCCAGGCCTCTGGGAACACGGGGACCCTCTCACGCAGACCCCTTCCTGCTTCCCGGGTTTCCACCCCCTGCCCCTCCTGCTCTTTGCGCCTTCCCCGGAGCCCAGGCTAACCCTGGGCCAAGAGTTGGATCTGGGGGCGGAGGGAGAGGGTTAGGCCGGCCCTTCTTCCCTGAGCCTCCTCACCCCTGGGCACAGGTGGGTGCGCCGAGCTTCTCCCCTCTTACACTTGCTCCCTGTACCCTTTCTCCCCAGGTGTGACCCTTTCTCTCCGCAGGGTCAAAGACCGCAGGATGCAGAAAGTGCGTGCGCAGAAAGGCCCGGGAGCCCACGCTGCGCCCCAGTAACCTGGAGTCTGGGCACCTCAGCCTGCGCCTGTGGATCCTGCTTTCCAGGAGGGACCTGTGCTGCCTGCCAGCCCCATGCTGCCCACCACACCTGTGTTCCCTGAGGAGCCAGTGTTCCCCACCTGCTCTGTGCTCCCAGCAGGACCTGTGCTCTGGGAGGGCCCTGGCTTCCCACAGAGCCCTGTGCTTCCCGCCGCCCCCCTGCACCACGGAGGCCAAGGTTTCTGCAGCCTCCCTCCACACAGCCCCTTGCACTTCTTCTCAAGAGCACATCCCAGTGCCTCCAGCTCCAGACAGGCCAGCTGGGACCCTGCGCAAGGCGTCCAGGGTATGGTCCCCGCTGCTCCTGCTTCCACTGCTGCTCCAGCTCCAGGTCCAGCTCCAGCTGCAGATCCAAATCCAGATCCAGCGGAGGCCACAGTCTCGCCTCAGGTACCCGCCGGGAATTACTCTCCAGACCCTGATTTCACAGAGCTGCTCTCACCGGGACTCGGCTTGGAGGAGCCCTTCTCCTCCCCCAGGACCTGGTACGACTTTGTGGGCAACAGCGACGTGGACCTCTTCCAGTTACTAGACCTCCAAGGGATTCCATCCCCGCCAAGTCCTGCACATGCCGCGGCACCATAGGCGACCAGGGTGTGTGCCCACGCTGGTGCGAGAAGCGCTGGTCAGTGCAAGTTTGCCGCGAGTTGCTCCTGTGCAGCCTCAGTGCACCTGTAAGCGTCCACCTTGCAGAGGTAGCATTTGCTCTGCCCCCTTTGTGGCCACTGCGCATGCGCGTCGTGGAGGGGCGGGCTGCTCCCTGGTCCAGGCTGCCCCCTTTAGGGCGCATTGACTGGCTGTGATTTCCAGGGCTGGGAGCACAATAGCTGCTCTGCTGGTTGTGCACCATCCACTGGGGAGCAGCTGCGGAGAACTTTCCAAGGTACTCAGCCCTGCCTCCATGCTCCTCCTGGCAGCGCGCTCTGGCACCTGGGCGATTGGGAGAGCTATGCCTATGTGCACATCTGTGACTCGTGGCTGCCTTGTGCTTTTCCTATGGCATTCCCTGCACTCGCAGAATCGAACCCCTTCTCGCGGCATAATTGGACACCAGGAGGACTCATCACAAGTTTGGGCTTTTATTTTAAGAATGATATATATATTAATTAATTCATTAATTGGAATTGATTCTATTTCTCGGCAATGAAGTGTTACAAACCTTTGTCCAATTCGTAGTTTTTTATCAATAGAAATTCTGGATTTTAATGACCATTTCAGTGCTTCTCATTGCCTGTTATATATCTGTTTGTCCTTTCCATCCATGGAAAACTGATGCCCTAAAACCTAATGAATTTATTAATAAAAGTTAAAAAGGATTTTGACAAAGTGGTTTATTTTCAAATTGACATAAAAATCTAAAGAAGCCCTGTCCAGCACGGTCTCTTCTTTTCTGGTTGTAAACTGTCCTTTAATACTTCTAACAGTGATCGTGTGTGATGTGAGGTTGTGGTTCAGCTTCCCGGTGGTATGTTGTGTGTGTGTGTGTGTGTGTGTGTGTGTGTGTGTGTGTGTGTCTTCTTTTCTTCTGGATTTTCAACCTCCAATTTATGGAGAGGATGGTAAGTTGCCATAAGTCAAGGGTCCAGGTAAACACACTCCAAGAGTCTCCAGGAAGTACACAAGAAATAAGAGAAAGGAATTCAAACATAGCACTGCAAAAAGTCCTCAACAGATAGGACAAGAGAGCAGTAACTTAAAAAAAAAGAAAAAAAAAGATGACTCTAAGACAATCAGAAAACCAAACAATGACAAGAACACATAACTAGCAATAATCTCTCTAAAGGTAAATGGCTGACATGCCCACATTGAGATACAAATGCAGCCCTACTGGGGTGGCTCAGTAGATTAGAGCATTGTGTCAGGCATGGGAAAGCTGAGGGCTCCATTCTGGGTCAAGGGATCCCTGGTCAAAGGCACATACCCAGCTGACCGTTTTATCCCTAGCTCTGGTCAGGCTGCTTGTGGGAGGCAACTGATCCACGTTTCTCTCACATCTTGGTTTCTCTCTCTCTCTCTCTCTCTCTCTCTCTCTCTCTCTCTCTCTCTCTCTTCATTTCTCTCTCTAAAAGTAACAAAATTTCTTTAAAGCATTCTTAAGAATTAAAGAAGCCCACATTGGCTCCATTCCTGGTTTCCTACTCATGGCCTTTGGGGGAGGGACCTGTACAGATATCGCCAAGTCTGTCTCGGAAAGCAGCCCACACTCCAAGGCAAGTTAAGGCCCGATTCCCCATCCCCTCCCCCAATGCCAAGCCTGGCCCCTCTTCTCAGCTTTGACCCTCCAATCAGCAGTATGTAGCACCTACTATTTTGCTTGTTACACCCTGTTTTTCCGTTAAAGACCATGGAGAAGGGGGCCTCTAGTCACAATTTCTAAAACAAGGAATTGGTTGGGTTGTCCCTTGTGGACATCAGGGCCATCCACTCTCGTGGTGACCACCGTGCTCGCAGGAAGAGGGTTAGGCCGGCCCTTCTTCCCTGAGCCTCCTCACCCCTGGGCACAGGTGGGTGCGCTGAGCTTCTCCCCTCTTACACTTGCTCCCGGTACCCTTTCTCCCCAGGTGTGGCTCAAGAACCGCAGGGCCAAAGACCGCAGGATGCAGAGACTGCACGATCAGCCAGGCCGGGGAGCCCACGCTGCGCCCCAGGAACCGGGAGTCTGCGCACCTCAGCCTGCGCCTGCGCCCGCGCCTGCGCCTGCGGACCCTGCATTCCAGGAGGACCCTGTGCTCCCTGCCAGCCCCATGCTGGTTGTGCAGGATCCACTAGGGAGCTGCTGACGAGAACTTTCCAAGGGACCCAGCCCAGCCTCCACGCTCCTCCCTGTTTTTTGCTCATCACTCTTTCTGCGTCTCTCTCCCTCTCCCTTCATTTCTACATCTCATATCAATAAAAATATAGGTTTTCTTTAAGAAAACATACCTGCAGTTTCGTTATTCAGCTCAGTATTCACTCCAAGACTGCACATTCTGGACCCTGTGTCTGGAGGACCTCACACTCATTACACTGGTTGCCAGAAACAAGGTCCACATCATGAAGTCCTACTCCTGACCTTAGGAGTCTCACCTTGGTGTCTCTTCAAAGTCCCCAGTTCCAAGAGATACCAGAGCGGTGACACTCCCAGGACTCTACCATCTCAGACGCCACAAGGGGATGAGGCATGGAAATAAGCTCCACAAACCCGTACACCTAATCGATTCTGCATTTGCAGGAGTTTGTAGAAAGAAAATGGTCTGTTGAGAGCCTGGCAACCACCAGGTTCTATGGACTCAGGCTTCTCAGTGCTCTTGTCCAGCCCAGAGGCCAGGTGCCCTTCAGATGCCTGTATGATCTCAGGGCTCAGTCCTCAGTCTTGCCAGTTACCTTATCATTTACAGGATTTCCCCTTCCTGTCCACAGCTGCTGTCCTCTGTCTTCTAGTGTGTTCTCCCTCTCAGCAATGTTAGGGAAAGTTAGAATCCTACCTCAGAAAATGTCCCTGCTTTTTTCACAACCATCTATGGCCCCAGCGTTCTGAAAATGAAAGTAAAAGTCATCACGCAAAACCACACCTCATCTCATTGTTGCCTTTACACCCACAACAGGCCCGGATTCCCGAATCCTCCCTGCTCAGTTGCACCATCACTTCCATACAAGGTGGCACTGCGGCCTTCCACCCTCTTCCCCATCAACAATGTGTCACCCACGAGGGACTTACCATTCTGATCGCTGTGACCTGGGGCAGGACCTGAGAGGCGCCGCTCCCCTAGGCTGGAGGGTTCAGTGGGGTCAGGATGCGGGAACCCTGTGAGCAGAGAGGATCCGGGAGGCATGGAGACACCGATCTAGGTCTGTTGGGGCTCAAGGAGCCTCAGACCCACCCTGCACAGCAGGCAGCTGCCTCCCAGGCCTCCTCCTGCGAACGACCAGTGCCCTGAAGCCTGTGAACCTATGAACAAAGACCTAAGAAGTTAAATTGACTACCTTCAGAGGAAGGCTGATGTCCAGCTCTAAATGGATGCGCAGAACCAAAATGCCCTTTAGCTCCGTCCTTCTGAGTGCAGTTCCTTCTGGGTAATGTAGTTTTGTCAACCGCCCAGAGGAGTACTAGCATCCCAGCCAATAAAGGTGAGTAAAGGTTTTGTGGTAGAGAGAGTGATGCCTGGGAAGGGACTAGATGGGACCAGAGGCCTGACTAACTGGAGCAGACTAACAGATCTCTGAAGGGAAGAAGGTGGGAAGGAATGCAAGATGTCCACCAAGGTATATATACAGAGGAGGAAAAGGGAGGCATCAATAATACTATCAATAAGAAATATATGTATTTTTGTGTGCCACGCCAGCACAGCCAAGGGTTCAGCGAGCCTGACTGGGGGCGACGAAGGATGGAGAAATGATAGACAAAGAGAAAAAGCTGGGTCTACGTGGATCTTCTGTGCCTTGCTGAGGCCACAGAACAGATCCAGACTGCAAAGCTGAGCCTTTATTTATAATCAGGGACAAACAAGGTAATCTACAATGTTGTTGTAAGTTTCACTTGTTTTGGCAGCACTTGCTGCCCCTCCCACAGCCCACTAGCTACCCAGGAAAGATCTAGGGAGCAGTTACAAGATCAAGCTTAACTATGCTTAGGGGACTGTGCCCTCCAAGCTGGGACTTGTTTACGACTTTGCCAGCAGGTGAGTCCGAGGCTTAACACTATAACTGCTTCCTACATCTTGCCCTTTCTTTTAAATTTAAGCTACTAATAATGGAAGTAAAATTTAAACATCAAGAACAAATTTCTGACTATTAAAACATTAACAAAACAATGCCAATGCAAAACCCAATAACAAAACAATGCCAATGCAAAATCTAGACATGGCTATTAATAAAACAATGCCAATGCAACACAATAATAATGCCAATGCAACACAGCTATAATGCCAATGCAACACAACAATAAAGAAACCAAACTACAGTAACATTATCCTACTAAATGAAAGTTTCTTTTGCTGATTTACTCAAGAGTCCTCGGACTTGGCTGTGCAAGAGTTTGCAGAAGACTGGCAGCTAACCAATGCTAGCATGGCCAGAAACACGGTTGAGGGAGTAGCTTCTACTTCCTGCTTTTCTGCCATCTGCTGGGCCTCAGTTGTTAACTTCTTCAGCTGACCCCATGTTGGCATCTCGGTCTCTTGCGTAACCTTCGTCAATTTCCTTTTCTGCTTTGCTGTCATCGGGGAAACTTTTGAACGATGGGACAAGGAGCTTCTCTGGGTCCATTGTGGTGACGCACGCAACGCTCTGGCACCCAAATTGGCTACGCTGCTCCTTCTGTAAAGATACAAACACAACCTCTTCCCCACATCATTACTGGATCTGGTCCAAACCACTGTCCAGTTTGTGCATCCTTCCATCAGGCTAATCCCGCGGAGGTTATTGTACAGGAGGCCCGATGCCTTTCGGCTGCTGTACAACCCTATGCATCGCAATTCAAAAAATTTAAAGTATAAAGAACATGACTGAGTTTGTTTTGAGGTGACACATAACATCCATCTCCCCCTTTCTGTTTTAGTAATTGCATTTTAAGAGTAAAGCATAGACTAATTACTATGTTGCAAAAAAATTAACATTTAAAGTATACTTATTAATTTTTATCTGATAAGGCTTTCCATTCAATTTCAAGTATATCAAGAGTCTCATGCCCTACTGACTGAGCTAGCCGGGTGTGGTCAATTTCAAGTATATTAGATCTGTTAAATTTAAAAAGATTTCCTTTAAGAAGAGAGAATACATTTCTTATATTACTCCAGGCCCTTGGAGCTTTCCAAGAATCATCTCTGTTAAAGCCTGGAAATTTTAACATGGAAAAAAACAAAACAAATATCTATATATGATTTAAATATTATAATACCTTTTACAATTATCTTAAGATATCAATTAGGGGGAGAAAGATGGCGACCGGCAAGAAGGTAGGGAGAGAGAGAGTGTGAGTGAGGAACCCATAGAGGAGAGCATAGACGTGTAGACGTGTGTGGTGTGTGTGGCTGTATGAGCTAGGGTCAGATAGATTCTGCAGGGCTTCCAAGGGGCTGTCTAACCGGGCAGTCCTAGACGGCGGAGCCCCGCGCACAAAGCGGACACTTCTCGGAGGCTGGTGCGGACGCGGAAACCACGCCATCTTGAGAAACAGAGCTGCCTGAGACTCGGATCCTGGCTTCTGACACAAACCAGGACCCTGCAGCCACTGGGGACAGAGAACTGCTATCACAGCTTCAGTGGAAGAAACAACAAGAATCCAGACTTCCCAGCAGATTCCCGTGAGTCAAAGAGCCTATCCCCCTCCCCGCAGGCGCGTGCGGATAGCGCCAGAGTAACTGATAGACACGCCCCTCGCCCAAGCTGCAGGGCTTTGCGCAGGGACGCGCTCTGCCTTAGGGAATTTGGCGCGCAGGACAGAAGCAGCTCACCTTCGGGGAAATCTGTCAGTGTGCACAGAGGGCTCCCCTCTGGGGAATTGGGGGGAATTTGGCTTGCGGATCACAGCTCCCCTTGGGGAATCTTAGAGCGTGCACAAAGGGGCTTCCCTTTGGGGAATTTGGCACGCAGGACGGACTCCGCCCCTCTTCGGGGATTCTGGGAGAGTGCACAAAGGCAGCTCACCTTCAGGGATTTGAGAGTGTGCGCCCTAGCGGGTTTGGCTCAGTAGAGAGAGCACACACAGGACGCAGCTCCACTTCAGGGAATTTGGCACGCCGGACACAGCTGCCTGGGATCCCTGACTCACAGCGCATTCACACTAAGAGCCAACGACTCCAATTGTTGGTGCATGCACACACAGGGACCCTGATTCTCAACGAGAAACTGCACAAGGCAACAGAGACTCTGACACTTGATTCTTGGTGCAGATACAGGGAAACTCTGACTCCTGGCACATGCTAAGGATCTCATTTTCGGCACATACCAACAGTGTGGTGCTGACAGGGCCCCTGATTCTAAGTGTGCACACGAGACCACACGGAACACTGGGGACACTGACCCTGGGCAAGTCTGGTTCCCACCAACCAAAGGCAGCCACACGTCCTAGTGTCAGAGCACTTCAGTGAAACTCGGGTGGAGCAAAGTCCCCACAGCGCACGGCCGAGGTCCACACAAACGGAAGATTGAGCTTTCTGGTGATAGCCAGAATGGGGAAACGAAATAACTCACAGAGGAAAGAAAATGTGGAGTCGCCAAGAAAGGAAATTAGTGAAACTGAAGCTTGCAACATGACCGAAAAGGAGTTCAGAGCAATGGTCGTGGAATTTATACATCGGATGGATGAGAAAATCAACAACTTATGCAAGAATCTGATATAGCTACAATCAAAAACACCATGGAAAGTTTCAACAGTAGACTACAAGAAGCAGAGGGACCGAATTAGTGAGTTAGAAGATCAGGTACAGAAACAAGCTCAATCTGAACAGCAATTGGAGAAAAAAAATTAAAAAGCAGGAGGAAAGCCTAAGGGAGCTTCGGGACAACATGAAGCGAAGTACATGCGTATAATAGGGCTGCCAGAAGGACAAGAAGAGCAGCAGGGATTAGAAAATCTATTTGAAGAAATAATGACAGAAAACTTCCCGGATATGGGAAAGATAAAAGTTACGCAAGTACAGAGAGTCCCAAGCAGGATCAACCCCAAAAGACCCACACCAAGACATGTCATAATCTCAATGGCAAATATAAATGATAAAGAGAGAATCTTAAAGGCAGCAAGAGAGAGACAGAGAGTTACCTACAAAGGAACACCCATCAGATTGTCAAATGATTACTCAACAGAAACACAACAAGCTAGAAGTGAATGGAAGGAGGTATACAAAGTGTTGCAAAGCAAAGGACTGAATCCAAGAATACTATATCCAGCAAGACTATCAATCAAAATTGAAGGGGAAATCAGGAGCTTCGCAGACAAAAAAAGACTCAGGGAGTTTATCACCACCAAACCAGCAATGCAAGAATTGCTAAAGGGAATACTGTAAAAAGAAGAAATAAACAGGTACAGACACAAAAATAGATATGACTACAAACAAATACCTTTCAGTAATAACTTTAAATGTAAACGGACTAAATGCTCCAATCAAAAGACATCGAGTGGCTGAATGGATAAAAAAGCATCACCCATATATATGCTGTCTACAAGAGACCCACCTCAGAACAAGAGACTCACACAGATTGAAAGTGAAGGGATGGAAAAATATCTTCCAGGCAAATGGAAATGAAAAAAAAAGCTGGGGTAGCAATACTTATATCTGACAAATTAGACCTCAAAGTAAATGCCATAACAAGAGATAAGGAAGGCCACTTCATAATACTAAAGGGAGAAATCCAACAAGAAGAAATAATTCTGGTAAACATATACGCTCCCAATATAGGAGCACCCAAATACATAAAAAAACTCCTGGAGGATATCAAGGGAGAGATTAATAGCAATACAATCATAGTAGGAGACTTTAATACCCCACTATCACCATTGGACAAATCCTCTAAACTCAGCAAAGAAACAGCAATCCTAAATGACTCACTAGACCAAATGGAATTAATTGACATCTTCAGAACATTTCACCCCAAAGCCACAGAATATACATTCTTCTCAAGTGCACATGGGTCATTTTCAAAGATAGACCATATGCTGGGTCACAGGCAAAGTCTCTTCAAATTCAAGAAGATAGAAATTATATCAAGCATCTTCTCAGATCACAGTGGCATAAAACTGGAAATCAACTACAATAAATACAATTCAAACACATGGAGACTAAACAGCATGCTATTAAACAAGGACTGGGTCACCAGAGAGATCAAAGAAGAAATAAAAAACATCATGGCAACAAATGACAATGAAAACACAACAATCCAAAATCTATGGGACACAGCGAAAGCAGTCTTGAGAGGGAAGTTCATAGCTCTACAAGCCTATTGCAAAAAACAAGAAACAATGGTAATAAATTACCTAACCCTACAACTCAAAGAGCTAGAAAAAAGAGCAGCAAGAAAAGCCCAGTGTAACCAGAAGGAAGGAAATAACAAAGATCAGAGCGGAGATAAATGACATAGAGACCAAAGAAACAATACAAAAGATCAACAAAACCAAGAGCTGGTTCTTTGAAAAGATAAACAAGATTGATGGACCTCTAGCCAGGCTCACCAAGAAGCAAAGAGAGAGGACCCAAATAAACAAAATCAGAAATGAAAGAGGTGAAATAACAACAGACCCCGCTGAGATACAAAGGATTGTTACAAAATACTACGAACAGCTCTATTCCAACAAACTGGACAACCTGGAGGAAATGGACATATTCCTAGAAAAATACAACCTTCCAAAAATCAATCAAGAAGAATCTCAACAGCTCAATAGGCCAATAACTATGGACGAAATTGAAGAAGTCATCAAAAAGCTTCCGGCAAACAAAAGCCCGGGGCCTGACGGCTTCACAGGAGAGTTCTACCAAACATTCAAGGAAGAACTAAAACCTATCCTCCTCAGACTATTCCATTCAAGAGGAAGGAACACTTCCAAGCTCCTTCTATGAAGCCAGCATCACCCTACTACCAAAACCAGATAAAGACAACACAATGAAAGAGAATTACAGACCCAATATCCCTCATGAACATAGATGCCAAAATCCTCAACAAAATTCTAGCAAATCGGCTCCAGCAGTACATCAGAAAGATCATACACCATGACCAAGTAGGATTTATCCCGGGAATGCAAGGATGGTACAATATCCGCAAATCAATAAACGTGATACATCACATTTGAGAGATAAAAATCACATAGTCATATCAATTGATGCAGAAAAAGCATTTGACAAAATCCAACACCCTTTCTTGATAAAAACTCTCAACAAGGTGGGAATAGAAGGCTCATACCTCAACATAATAAAAGCTATATATGATAAACCCACAGCAAACATCATACTCAATGGACAAAAGCTAAAAACATTTCCCCTAAGAACAGGAACAAGACAGGGATGCCCACTCTCACCACTCCTGTTTGACATAGTACTGGAAGTATTAGCTAATGCAATTAGACAAGAAGAAGAAATAAAAGGCATCCAAATTGGAAAAGAACAAGTAAAGCTGTCTTTATTTGCAGACGACATGATATTGTACATAAAAAATCCGAAAGACTCCGTCAAAAAACTAATAGACTTAATAAATGAATTCGGCAATGTAGCAGGATACAAAATTAACGCCAAGAAATCTATGGCCTTTCTATACACCAATAGTGAACTTACAGACAGAGAGGCTAAAAAGGCAATCCCATTTACCATCGCACCAAAAAAAATTAAGATACCTAGGAATAAACTTAACTAAGGAGGTAAAAGACCTATACACGGAAAACTACAGGACACTGAAAAAAGAGATTGTAAACAGATGGAAGAACATACCATGTTCATGGATTGGTAGAATCAACATCATTAAAATGTCCATACTACCCAAAGCAATTATAGATTCAATGCACTCCCCATTAAAATACCAACGGCATATTTCACAGACCTTGAAAGAACTCTCCAAAAATTCATCTGGAATAAAAAAAGACCCCGAATAGCCACAGCAATCCTGAGAAAGAAGAATAAAGTAGGAGGGATCTCAATACCAGATTTCAAATTACAAAGCCACTATTCTCAAAACAGCCTGGTACTGGCACAAGAACAGACATATAGATCAATGGAACAGAATAGAGAATCCAGATATTGATCCTAACCACTATGCTCAATTAATATTTGACAAAGGAGGCATGAACATACAATGGAATAAAGACAGTCTCTTCAATAAATGGTGTTGGGAAAATTGGACAGACACATTGAAGCTAGATCACCAACTTACACCATACACAAAAATAAACTCAAAATGGATACAGGACTTAAAACATAAGACGGGAAACCATAAAAATACTAGAGGAATCCACAGGCAGCAAAATCTCAGACATATGTCAAAAGAACTTCTTCACCGATACTGCCCCTAGGGCAATGGAAGCTAAAGAGAAAATAAACAAATGGGGACTACATCATAAAAAAAAAAGCTTTTTTACAGCAAAAGAAACTATCAACAAAACAACAAGAAAGCCCACTGCATGGGAGAACATATTTGCAAATGGCATCACTGATAAAGGTTTAATCTCCAACATCTACAGGCAGCTTATACAACTTAATAAAAGGAAGATAAACGATCCAATAAAAAAATGGGCAATGGACCTAAATAGAATCTTTTCCAAAGAAGACAGAAGGAAGGCCAAGAGACACATGAAAACATGCTCAAGGTCACTAATTATCCGAGAGATGCAAATCAAAACAACAATGCGCTATCATCTCACACCTGTCAGAATGGCTATCATCAACAAATCAACAAACGACAAGTGTTGGCGAGGATGCGGAGAAAAAGGAACCCTCGTGCACTGCTGGTGGGAATGCAGACTGGTGCAGCCACTGTGGAGAACAGTATGGAGTTTCCTCAAAAAACTGAAAATGGAACTCCCATTTGACCCAGTAATCCCACTCCTGGGAATATATCCTAAGAAACTGGGAACACCAATAAGAAAGGAAATATGCACCCCTATGTTCATAGCAGCACAATTTACAATAGCTAAGATCTGGAAACAGCCTAGGTGCCCATCAGCAGATGACTGGATCAGAAAACTATGGTACATCTACACAATGGAATATTATGCTGCCATAAAAAAGAAGGAATTCTTACCATTTGCAGCAACCTGGATGGAATTGGAGAACATTATGTTAAGTGAAATAAGCAAGTCAATGAAAGAAAAAATACCACATGATCTCACTCATTTATGGATAATAAAGAACATTATAAACTGAAAAACAAAAAGATAGATACAAAGTAAAGCATCAAACAGCCTGTCAAATTACAGCAGGAAGGTTAGGGAGAGGTGGGGAAGATAAGAGATCAATCAAAGGACTTGTATGCATGCATATAAGCATAACCAATGGATGCAAAACTCTGGGGGGCGAGGGCATATATGGGAGTGGGGTGGGGGGGCAATGGTAAGATATGTACCATATAATACCTTAATAAAAAAATTGGAAAAAAAAAAAAAAAAAAAAAAAAAAGATATCAATTAGATTTTAAACTAGTTTTTGCATAGAAAAATTTTGGTTGGGATCACAGAATTAATCCTCTTTTTTAATTAGACCAGTAATAAACAACTTATTTTGAATTCCTAATTATTAGAGAAAACACAACATTTTGTTTTCTCAACAATAAGTTCTTATACTTTTAGGCATTTAATTACCACAACTATATAATTTCTCCCAATTTAATTGCACTTTGAACTTTTAAACCTGGCAAGTCAAATATATTTAGCATTTCCTAAATTAATAACACTTTATATTTTTAAGAAAAATACAAGACATAATTAATAGATTCAATTCTGTCCTCTAGGTTTTTTATGAGGCAAATTTAAACTTTACTTTTTATTTGCCAGTGGCTCTGGAAAACCAGGTTTGGAGACTCAAATCCAATTCCAATTATTTTAAGGCATTTACTTTGGATAAATTCTATAATAGAGAATTTACTGGTTTTCTTGAAGGCCTTAAAAATTAACTTTTTAACAAGGTTCATTAGCATTTTGAAAATTACTCTTTATTATTGAAATGCGAATACTGTTGCTGGAATTAGCTTGAATTTCTTTCAAGAAGACTTTTTTTTCACTGTTTTTCTTAGTAAAGAAAAAATAAAAACAGTTCTGGTTTTTTCATTTTCCATAGCTTTTGCAGGAGATTCCAGCTTAAGACAATCTAAATGTCCGAAATCAGACCATGTGCACATTTTGTTTTACAGCTAGGTTCTCTCCCCATGAGCACAGAAATTCCAGACAAATTTCTAAATTTTTAAGACATTTTCATGGCGAAAAAGAAACTTTAAATTAGCATACTGAGTGGGCTTCCATATTGGATCACCCCATGTTTTCCTTCCCCCACATCCTGCTTACCTCAGGGGAAGTTTCAGCAACAGATCTTAAATTTTTTCTTTCTTTTTTGCTTTCCAAAGTAATAACTAATCACCCAATTTGGCCAAGATTTGTACTTCCCTGCCACATTCCTCCACTCCCCTTCTGGAGTGGGCTCTAGGCAGTCCTTAATCAGGGACCACAGACTGAAAGCAGAGGCAGGCAGTTCCTCTGGACCTTCAGTTATATAATGATCGCAAAGTTGTTTTCCTACCTTCTCCCATGCCTCTATATTTATCTTTTCTTCCTCAGAAAACCATGGGCAGGTTTTACTCACAAAATCGAAAAGCTGTTCATACCTCACAGAACAGCCCCTAGCTTGGAGCATAGCCTTAAGCATGGATATGCATACATTATTTCCCTGCAATCCTGAATTTCCCATGTTTTACACCTAGCTAGTACAGTACCCCTTCCTTACTGCATGTACACGCCTTAGGGGCTCCTTTCGCCTGACAATTGAAGTTGCCTCACACTCAGGTCCGCATTGAGCGCCACTTGGGCTGAACTCAGCACCGCGTTGGGCGCCACTTGCGCCGCACTGAGCCCCGTGTTGGGTGCCACTTGTGCCGTGCCAACACAGCCAAGGGTTCGGCGAGCCTGAGCGGGGGTGACGAAGGATGAAGAAATGATAGACAAAGAGAAAAATCTGGGTCTAGGTGGATCTTCTGTGCCTTGCTGAGGCCACAGAACTGATCCAGACTGCAAAGTTGAGGTTTTATTTATAATCAGGGACAAACGAGGTAATCTATAATGTTGTTGTAAGTTTCACTTGTTTTGGCAGCACTTGCTGCCCCTCCCACAGCCCACTAGCTACCCAGGAAAGATCTAGGGAGCAGTTACAAGATCAAGCTTAACTATGCTTAGGGGACTGTGCCCTCCAAGCTGGGACTTGTTTGCGACTTTGCCAGCAGGTCAGTCCAAGGCTTAACCCTATAACTGTTTCCTACATTTTTATAAACTTTGAAATAATGTAACTAATGTAGTTCAGTGGTTGAGCCTCTACCTATGAACCAGGAGGTCATGGTTCTTTTCATTTTATTTTTAAATTATTTATTGTTTAAAGTATTACATATAGTATTACATATGTCTCCTCTTTCCTCCATTGGCTTTTCACTGGTCACCCCAACTCCCCAGCACATACCCTCATCTCCGTAGTGTCCGTGTACATTGGTGCTGCTTATATACATGCATACAAGCCCTTGATCTCTTACCCCCGCCCCTCGCCAAATCCCTGCCTTCCCTTTGAAGTTTGTTGGTCTGTTAGATGCTTCTATGGCCCTGAATCTATTCTTGTTCATCAATTTATGCTGTTCTTATATTCCACAAATGATGAGGTCATGTGATACTGGTTCTTTCCTGGTCAGAGCACATACCAGTTTGGGGGTGGAATCATGCACGAGGCATCTAATCAGCAATTCTCTCTCATCATTGATGTTTTTAATTCTCCCTCTCCCTTCCACTTTCTAAAATCAACAAAAATATTTCAAACAAACTATATACATATATGCATAGGCCGTGGACATAGACAATAATGCGGTGAGGGACTAGAAGCAGAGGCGGCATGGTAGAGGGGGGAAAAGGGGGAGGAGTTTGTGGGGAAATTAGGAACATCTATAATAGAGTCAACAACCCTATCTAATAAAGAGAGAATATGCAAATTGACTGTCACACCATCACACAGATGGCAGTGCACATAGCGGAGGGGGGGTTGTTTCTGTAACACAAGATTGCTGTGCCCACAGCGGAGGCGGGCTTTCTGTAACACAAGACGGCTGCACCCACAGTGGAGGCCGAGTTCATGTAAGGAGCCTTAACTAGCAATCAGCAAAATCCTAAGGCTTCACGGTGCTGGGCTAGAGCAGGTGACATCAGGTCCTGCCATGCCCCCTGCCATGGCACCAGGCCAGGGAACCTGAGGGTGCACTGGGGAACGTGAGGCTGTGTCCCCTGTCTGGCAGGGCTTGACAGGGGAACTCAGGACACGCCCCACACCACAGCATCAGGCTAGGGGACCTCAGGATGCGCCTTCCCGTCCTGGTGCTGGGCCAGGGGACCAGAGGCTGGGGCTCCCACCTGGCATGCACCAGGGGGCCTAAGGCCATGCCCCCTGCCCGGTGGGGTTTGACAGGAGAACTCAGGCCATGCCCCTTGCCCATCAGGGCTTGACGGAGGCTCTCAGGCCACACCTCCCACCCTTATGCTGGGCCAGGGACCTGATACCATGCCCTAAGCCTGGCAGAGCTTGACAGGGTACCTCAGCCCATGCCCCCCGCCTGGCGAGGCTTGACGGGGGACCTCAAAGCGCACTTACCGCCCCGGCCCTGGCCTGGAAATGTCAGGCTGAGCCTCCCACCCCAGCGTTGGGCCAGGGGACCTCAGGCTGTGACCCCTGCTCTGGGGCTGGGCAGAGGGACCTAAGGCTACAGCCCCCACCACAGCACCAGGCTGGAGGACATGAGGGTGTGCAGGGGGAACTGAGGCTTTGCCCCCTGTCTAGTGTGCACTGGTGGACCTGAGGCTGCGCCCCTCGCCTGGTGGGGCTGGACAGGGGTGGGGCTGGCCGCCTTTAGATCTTGCCCAATGGAGATGGGGTCGGCCAGGTCTGTGTCTCTCGCGATTTCAAGGTGCAGGTGGGTGGGGCCTTGACTATTGGTTCTGCAACGCACCCCAGACTCTGACAGGAGAAAAAATTTCATATACATTTTACTAATTTTCTTTCATCTCTGACATTTTTATTATAGAGAAAGAGCAAATAGCAATATTAAAATATTTCCTCTAGTTAATTCCCTTTTAATGTGCAAGAATTTTGTGCACAGGGCCACTAGTAAAAAGTAGTGTTCACAGTTGGTGGGGCTCAGTGGTTGGGTGTGTACCCATCAACCAACATATCGCTGGTTCGATTCCAGGTCAAGACACATACCCATGTTGGGGGCTCCGTCCCAGTACGGGCAATGCTGGAGCCAGCTGTTCAATGATTCTCTCTCATCATTGATGTTTCTTCCTTTCCCTTTCTCTCTAAAAAATCAATCAAGACTTTTAAAAAATGAACAGTGTTAAAATTGATTTGACTCAACAACAAAGTGATTGTGCACCATCATGTTTTCTTCCAAGTCATGTAAGCAAAATCCTGCCTTGTTCTGTCTTTATACAGGATGTTCCAGGCCTAACTTTTAGGGGACAGGAACAAGCTTGGAGCTGGTCTGCCTCAGCTTGACTTCATGCAGAAAAGATTTCACAACAGGAGTTCAGAAGATATCGAGGGAACATTTATTAAAGATGGTGATAATGAAAAAAACTAGGACTTAGGATAGAACAAGGAACAGCAGAGAGACTACGTGGGGCCCCTAGATACACTGTGAGAACTAAATGAGCCAAAGGGGGGCTGCTATAAGCTCACTGGACAATCAGAGAAAAGGAGGCCTTGAGCATAGATCAGGGGGTTATACCGTGATGAGCTGTTGCTGCTCATTGCTGGCCTGGATGCAGGTTGAGCGGGATCCCTTAAAAGCTTAAGAGAGCCTAGCCAGAGTGCTTCAATGGTTAAGCATTGACCTATGAAACTGGAGGTCATGGTTGGATTCCTAGTCAGGACACATGCCCAGGTGATGGGCTGGATCCCCACTGTGGGGTGAGCAGGAGTCAGGCTATCAGTGATTATCTTTCATCACTGCTGTTTCTATCCTCTATCCCTCTCCCTTCCTCTCTGAAATCAATAAAAATATTTTTGAGTGTATGTTTTAAATCAATTATACTTACATCAAAATTTTAAAAAATGATTAAAACTTGCCACATCACAATTATTTTACTATTTTATTATGAAAGTTCTTGAGCATGTTTGTACCTACTATATCAATAAGTTGGAAATAAAATATAATAATTTGATAATGACATATCTTATCAGGCCCATGTTCAGTGCTCTCACTTTGAAAGTTTGAAAGTGTTGATGATTATAATATTTATACCAGAAAAATTGATAATACTACAAACCTTGACTTCACTTAATATACTATTGAATGTTTTAACTTCAACTGAACGGTGGTGAATGTTAGCAACATTATAGGTTCAATGTATAATTGTATCATGCAAGTGGCCCTTAAATTGCACATAGAATAAAGTTGGCGAAAAACAATTTTGCTTCCAGTGATAAAAACATACAGTCCCAAATGGCAAAGAAGTCACTTGAGTCGATGATGAATGAGTGGAGTGAATACAGATGTTGTAGCTGATGAACTGTCCTCCTATTGGTCAAACCATAAATTAATTTTAAAAATTGGCAAAAGTGTCTGACCAGACATTTTAACAAAAGTGATAGACAGTGTAAATAAATGCATAAAGAAATGCTCACCATAAAAATTTCTTAGGGAAATGGATTCAAAACAAAACAAGTTAATACTACACTGATTTCCAGGCCTAATATTTAAAAATATTAAATGTCGCATGTGCTCAGAGGGATAACGAAAAACTAGAATTTGCATTATTGTGGGTATCTAGGAAGGCAAAGGAAGGACCATTTTAGATCACAGTTCTGCATGTCTTAAAATAAAACACTCATAACAACCCAATCAAAAAATGGGCCACTGATCTAAATAGACACTATTCAAAAGAAAACAGAAGGAAGGCCAAGAGACATATGAAAATCTGCTCAGATAGATGCAAATCAAAAAAACAATTCCGTAACATCTCACACCTGTCAGAATGGCTATTATCAACAAGTCAACAAATGACAAGTGATGGCAAGGATGCTGAGAAAAATGAACCCTCGTGCACTGCTGGTGGGAATGCAGACTGGTACAGCCACTGTGGAGAACAGTATGGAGTTTCCTGAAAAAACTAAAAATGGAACTCCCATTTGACCCAGTGATCCCACTTCTAGGAATATATCCCAAGAAACTAGAAACACAAATCAGAAAGGATATATGCACCCCTATGTTCATAGCAGCACAATTCACCATAGCTAAGATTTGGAAACAGCCTAAGTGCCCATCAGCAGATGAGTGGATTAAAAAACTGTGGTACATCTACACAATCGAGTACTATGCTGCGGTAAAAAAGAAGGAGTTCTTACCATTTGCAACAACATGGATGGAGCTGGAGAGCATTATGCTAAGTGAACTAAGCCAGGCAGAGAAAGATAAATATCACATGATCTCACTCATTTGTGGAATATAATGAACAACATAAACTGATGAACAAAAATAGATCCAGAGACAGAGAAACATCAATCAGAACATCAAACCTCAGGGAAGGTAGGGGACAGTGGGGGTAAAGGGGAGAGATCAACCAAGGGACTTATATGCATGCATATAAGCCTAATCAATGGACACAGACAACAGGGGGGTGGGAGCATGAATGGGCAGGGGGGGAATGGGGGAATAAGGACACATATGTAATACCTTAATCAATAAAGAAATAATAAAAAAATAGGAAGAACCCAAAACAAAACAAAAACAAACAAACAAAAAATACTCACCTATACTACAACAGTTAGATAAGGAAGACATACATTAATATAAAGAACTGAATGCAGTTTAGTTTAAAAATTTATTTTTAAACCACCAAACCTGGAAATAACTAAAACCATAGACAGATCAATAGATAAAGCAGTTATTCACAGAACCTAATACTACTCAGCAACCCTATATAATAAATGGTAATATGCAAATTGACCCTAATGGCAGTTGCTATGACACGCACTGGCCACCAGGAGGCAGACGCTCAATGCAGAAGCTGTCCCTGGTGGTAAGTGCCCTCCCACAGGAGGAATTCTGCTCCAGCCACAAGCCTGGCTGAAGGCTGCAAGCACAGCAGTGGTGGCAGGAGCCTCTCCTGCCTCCTCAGCAGTGCTAAGGATGTCTGACTGCATCTTAGGCCTCTCTCTGAGGTTTCCCGGGCTGCCAGAGGGATGCCTGACTGCCAGCTTAGGCTGGATCGCATGGGGAGCGAGCCTAAGCCTGAAGGTAGATAGGGTCCCAGACTGCGAGAGGGTGCAGGCCAGGCTGAGGGACCCTCCTCCCCCCGCCCCCAAGTGCATGAAGTTTTGTGCACTTGGACTCTAATAATAAATAATTAACTATGCATATAAGCATTAGTATTGAATCTCAAAATGACTGTGTAGAATGAAAGATACCAATATGTGTTAAAGAATACACACCTTATATTGCTTATAAAATTATGAAAAACATAAACTAATCTAGTAAAAGAATGCCTGCATGGAGGGCTGGGGAATGCAGAAAGAGAGATCACAAAGAGGCAGAAGGTAAGTATACAGTGTTGTAAGTAGATTCAGAGTTGTTGGTTTAAAAATTAATATAATAATTAATAAATTATAAAACAAGAATACACTCTTCCCTGGCAATTGTACTTCAGTTGATTTGGCACCATCACTTGCCCTGAAAGGTCACTGGTTATGTTCCAAGTCAGAGCACATGCTTGCCTGGATGTCCCGTAGGTGACATGGAAGAGGCAGCAGTTCAATGTTTCCTCCTCATATCGCCATTTCCCTCTCTGTCTCCCTTCCACTCTTTCTAAATGATCAATAAGAATATTTTAAATTTATGAAAGATTTACTTTAAAAAAGAAAATAAACTCTGTAATTTGCATACTCATATCTGTAAGCCTACTTTTCCTCTAACCTGTAGATGAGTGAGAGATACGCTTATTCCATCTGTGATATTTTTACAGCTTTATCCATATGTCCAAACTCACCACATAGTACACATTAGAAGAGTGCTTTTTCTTGTAGGTCACTTATAAATAGACTTAACCTTTTGCACTCGGATGCCGAGATTAAAATTACTCTTTGAATGTATCAATAATTTGAAATATAAACAAATCCAAATAAATAAGTTTGTATGAAAAGAAACTCCAGTTTTTTATTCTACTGCCGCGCTTTGTAAAATCTGGGGTATTTAAAAAATTAAATCCCGAGTAAAATAAAGGAATCAAGAAAAAAGCAAGCGAGTACAAAGGGTTAATAAAGCCTTAAGAAGCACTTCCAAATAAAGACCTGGATATCCCTGTCTTGTTAGGAAATTAAAATGGCAGCCCTATATGGGCTCTGCCATCTCTCTCCTAATTTCCTGGGAGGAAAAGCCTTGTCTCAGGGGCAGCAAATACTAGTATTGGCCAGTAGTGAAGAATATTGCCATCGGAATCCACAGGAATGCTGACTGGTTAAAAAAGATACATCCTGGGACTGATTATAGGATTATCTTTCCTCAGCTTGGAGGTCTTGCCAGTTGAGGAAACCTTGAGGTGACCACCCTAGATGGGCCACGGGACTCCAAAAAACTCTGCGACACACCCTATGAAATTTCATACATCATGGCACATGGCTCCTGTCTAATATGTGGGGAAGAGTTCAACTAAACATTGTTGAGAATTATGTAATACTTACAGTGAACAGAGAATATATTTCATATTGTTCACACAAGCACAACAAAGGACTCCTATTCTGGGTAACCATTGACCTCACCAACGATAGAGGCACCAGGCTGCAAATGAGAACCACGAAGTCATACAGACTTTCTTTCAAGGCCTTGGTCAGCAATGCAAAATAACCCAATATTGAACAAAGAGCGATTTTCTGCCATCCTTATGTGCCTTCCAAAACATAGAAAGTTTGGGACCGCACAAATGCTGGACCATACTAATTTTCTCTCTTAAAGGCAACATTAAGAATTAAGGTGCTGCCCTACTCAGGTAGCCCTCCATCCCAGTCCCACACCCCAACCTCTCTGCTCCTTCAACCACACACCCAGCAGCACACTATGCCCAGAGTTCAGGGTTCATCAAGTCCATTCAGTCAGGGACATGTATCACCTTCAGTGCACCATCCCAGGTACAGCCAGGAAAGAGTGTAGAGGGGTGGACTGTAGAGGCAGTAGACCAGTCTCAGTCCAGCAGGGTGGATGTTTACCCATGAAGGAAAAATCAGGGCCATTTGCTTTCTCTAGATTGATAAATATCTAGAACGTCTTTGGTGGCTAAACTTCAAGATACTTGTAAACCAGGAAGGGAACACCTGGCTCAGCAGCCTGCAACCCCTCCTGCTGGGCAGATAGGGAATCAGCCTCTGCAGAGACAGCTCCTCTCCCTCCCTTGGCAGGGCAATGGAGGGAGCATTTCATTACACAGGACTGGGTCACAAGTTTTCTTGGAGCACATGCTGACTCCCAGGTCATGAACCCCCAGGAACTCCTGAAGCAGAGCTTGCTCCCTTTTCCTCTAACCATGGCTCCAAAGAACAGAGAGACCATCAGCCTGGACTGTGACTAGGGAAGGCCTCAGAGCCTCACACATGGCCCAGCACCAACTCTCCCTAGCAAGTTCCCTGGGCTTTGCCTGCTCACACACACCCACCTGCCCAGCAGCCAATGCTGCTCCCAGCCTTGCCACCTGAGAGGAATCTGGGCTTCTCAACCATCTGAGTGTGCAATAACCCAGCCTAACACCCCTGACTGGAAGGTGCAGAAAGCACAGGGGCAGTCCTAGCTCAAAGCTTCTCCCAGCTTCTGTGCTTTTAGTCCCAGGGATGCCATCATCCCCTTTGGGTGATGGTACAGCTCAGCCCAGGTTCCCCACCTGCCACACTTACAACAACAGCACCTCCCATACTTTTCTCTGGACCATTGCCTGCTCTGCCCTCATGAGAACCCTGGCTGCTGGTCACCATGGGGTTCCTGGTCTGTGCTGGTGTTCAAATGTGTGTGGACTGACTGGGTGAGTAAACACATCTATTGGTTTTAGTGAGAGGAAAATAGGGATAGAGACACACACACACAGCAGTTCTTTTGTTCTGTACTTTCATACCTTCAGTGGTTGATTCTTGTAATTGCCCCGACCGGTGATGGAACTTCCAACCTGGGCGTATTGAGATTATTCTGCGAACCAATGACCTTGGCAAGACATATGCAGCAATTTATGTAAAATACCCAATTATGTATGAATATATAGATACAAAAACATCATGATGACAGAGAGTGGTGGAAGGCAAGATTGGATTTATGGGGTTTCATAAGTGACTTTTTACATGGATATATTTCAGGTAAGCTTTTTCTAAAGCAGGCTGTATTTTTGCATCAGTTCTTTTATATGCCAAGAATGAAGCTGTGATAAGGGCAGGAGGATCTTGGTTTCAGTGATGCAGGAATGCATGGAAATACCAAAAACACATGCTTAAAAATATATACTTTAAATCAAATACACTTACATCCAACTTTAAGAAAGTTTTAAAAATTGAGTTCCCAATAATTTTATTTTATTATGTGAGTTCTTGAGCATATGTGTTGCTAGTGTATTAGCATGTTGCAAATAAAATATAATTATGTGCTACTGATATGTCTTAACATGTCTATGTTCAATCCCATCATTTTAGCAGTTTGCAACTGACAATGATGAGAGTATTTACACCAAGAAAATTAACAAATATTATACACCTAGACTTCACTTAATGTATTATTCAATGCTTAAACTTAAAAAAGGGTATTGGAGAATGTGAACAATACAGGTTAATATGCTACAAGTTTGCTTATATTGAACATAGAAAAAAAATGATTAAAAACAAGTTTCCTTTCAGTATTCAAAACCTATGATTCCATAAGGCAAAGAAGTCACTTGAGTCATTGAGGAATGACTGAAATTCAAACATATGTCTTAGATGCTACACAGTCCACATTCATTTAAATAATGAATTTATTAAACAATTTGAAACAGAAGATGAGCTGAATTTTAAACAAAGGAGATAAAGACAGTGTAAATAAATGCGTGAAAACTGTTCAACATCAAAAATTCTTAGGTAAATAGAATTAAAACAAAAGTTAACACCAGACTCAATTCTGGGGGCTCTTTAAAAAGATTAACCAGTGCATGTGCTGGCAGAGTTGAGTGAAAACTGATTTTATACTGTGGGTTTGTGGAAGGCAAAAACAATGACCATTATCTTAATGTGTGAAACATTCACCTACACAACAATTTGATAAGTAAAACATATACATAAATAGAGATAACTGAACACAAATATTCCCAGGTTTATTCATAATAACCCAAACCTGGAAATAACCATAATCATAGACAGATCAATAGGCAAAGTCATTATCCAAAGAACACAATACTACTTACCAATCAAAGATTAACTATTCACATAAGTGTTGAATCTCAAAATAACTGTGTTGCATGAAGAAAACCACTATTTGTTAAACAACACACCTTATGCCTATAAAATTATGAAAAATAGGAACTAATGTATTGTATAGGAAGGAATATCAATGACTGCATTGAGGGCTGAGGAAAATAGATTATAAATGGACAGGAGCTATCAAAAGTAGGTTTAGATTTCATGGTAAGAAAAAATATAATTAATAAATAATAATACATGATTATACTCTGCCCTGGCCAGTATGGCTCAGTTGACTGGGCATTGTCCCATTCACTGAAATGTCATTGGTTCCATTCCAGGTCAGGGCACATGCCCATCTCCATCCCCGGTAGGGGCAGGGAAGAGGCAAGGGAACAATGTATCTCCTTTTTCCTTCCCTCTTCCTAAAAAAAATCAATAAAAGTAATTATTCAAATATTTTTTAAAATAATAAGTTCTATGTTTAGTAAAATTAGAACTGTTAAATCAACTTTTGCCCCACCAGATATATTGGTGACAGATAACCATGTTTCATGTGTGACAGTTTCACAGTTTATCCTTATGTCAAAGCTCACCAAGTAGTACACATTAGAACAGTGTGCTTTGTTGCATGTCAATTCTCATTCCTGGGCGGAAGAGCCTTGCCTCAGTGGCAGCAAATACTGGCAAACAGTGAAGACTACTGCCATCAGAACCAACAGGAATGCTGACTGGTTACAAAAGATATATTCTGAGACTGATTACAGGATTATCCTTCCTCTAGCTTTGAGGTCTTCACTGTTGAGTAAATTTTGAGATGAACACCTAGAAGGGCCAGGGGAATAAAATAAATAAAAAAAACCTGTTAGATCATTTTTTTGTGCCAATGGCTTCAGCCACAGGAAACAGGTATGGAGGTCCTGAGAACTGTACACAAAGATCACACAAGCCACAGACCTTTGATCATTTGTGGAAAACGTTTATAAGAAGCACTTTTCATCTAAGCCACAGTAGTATTTCCTATTCACTATGAATACAGGGTTTCTGTCCTAATGGTGGTTGCATCTAAACATCAAGACTCTTACAAGAGAGAAGAGGGAAAGATGGCGACCGGCAAGAAGGTAGGGAGAGAGAGAGTGTGAGTGAGGAACCCATAGAGGAGAGTGTAGACGTGTAGACGTGTGTGGTGTGTGTGTTGTGTGAGCTAGGGTCAGTTAGATTCTGCAGGTCTTCCAAGGGGCTGCCTAACCGGGCAGTCCTAGACGGTGGAGCCCCGCGCACAAAGCGGACACTTCTCGGCGGCTGGTGTGGACGCGGAGACCACACCATCTTGAGAAACAGAGCTGCCTGAGACTCGGGTCCTGGCTTCTGACACAAACCAGGACCCTGCAGCCACTGGGGACAGAGAACTGCTATCACAGCTTCAGAGGAAGAAACAACAAGAATCCAGACTTTCCGGCAGATTCCCGTGAGTCAAAGAGCCTATCCCCCTCCCCGCAGGCGCGTGCAGATAGCGCCAGAGTAACTGACAGACACGCCCCTCGCGCAAGCTGCAGAGCTTTGTGCAGGGACGCGTACCACCTTAGGGAATTTGGCGCGCAGGACGGAAGCAGCTCACCTTCGGGAAATCTGTCAGTGCGCACAGAGGGCTCCCCTTCGGGGAATTGGGGGGAATTTGGCTTGCGGGTCACAGCTCCCCTTCGGGGAATCTTAGAGCGTGCACAAAGGGGCTTCCCTTTGGGGAATTTGGCGCGCAGGACGGACTCTGCCCCTCTTCGGGGATTCTGGGAGAGTGCACAAAGGCAGCTCACCTTCAGGGATTTGAGAAGCCGGTTTGGCTCAGTAGTGAGAGCACACACAGGACGCAGCTCCACTTCAGGGAATTTGGCACGCCGGACACAGCTGCCTGGGATCCCTGACTCACAGCGCATTCACACTAAGAGCCAACGACCCCAATTGTTGGTGCATGCACACACAGGGACCCTGATTCTCAACGAGAAACTGCACAAGGCAACAGAGACTCTGACACTCGATTCTTGGTGCAGATACAGGGAAACTCTGACTCCTGGCACATGCTAAGGATCTCATTTTCGGCACATACCAACAGTGTGGTGCTGACAGGGCCCCTGATTCTAAGTGTGCACACGAGACCACCCGGAACACTGGGTCACTGACCCTGGGGCAAGTCTGATTCCCACCAACCAAAGGCAGCCACACGTCCTAGTGTCAGAGCACTTCAGTGAAACTCGGGTGGAGCGAAGTCCCCACAGCGCACGGCCGAGGTGCACACAAACAGAAGCTTGAGCTTTCTGGTGATAGCCAGAATGGGGAAACGAAATAACTCACAGAGGAAAGAAAATGTGGAGTCGCCAAGAAAGGAAATTAGTGAAACTGAAGCTTGCAACATGACCGAAAAGGAGTTCAGACTAATGGTCGTGGAATTTATACATCGGATGGATGAGAAAATCAACAACTTATGCAAGAATCAGGAAGAAATGAAAAGTGATATAGCTACAATCAAAAACACCATGGAAAGTTTCAACAGTAGACTACAAGAAGCAGAAGACCGAATTAGTGAGTTAGAAGATCAGGTACAGAAACAAGCTCAATCTGAACAGCAATTGGAGAAAAAAATTAAAAAGCAGGAGGAAAGCCTAAGGGAGCTTCGGGACAACATGAAGCGAAGTAACATGCATATAATAGGGCTGCCAGAAGGACAAGAAGAGCAGCAGGGATTAGAAAATCTATTTGAAGAAATAATGACAGAAAACTTCCCGGATATGGGAAAGATAAAAGTTACGCAAGTACAGAGAGTCCCAAGCAGGATCAACCCCAAAAGACCCACACCAAGACATGTCATAATCTCAATGGCAAATATAAATGATAAAGAGAGAATCTTAAAGGCAGCAAGAGAGAGACAGAGAGTTACCTACAAAGGAACACCCATCAGATTGTCAAATGATTACTCAACAGAAACACAACAAGCTAGAAGTGAATGGAAGGAGGTATACAAAGTGTTGCAAAGCAAAGGACTGAATCCAAGAATACTATATCCAGCAAGACTATCAATCAAAATTGAAGGGGAAATCAGGAGCTTCGCAGAAAAAAAAAGACTCAGGGAGTTTATCACCACCAAACCAGCAATGCAAGAATTGCTAAAGGGAATACTGTAAAAAGAAGAAATAAACAGGTAAGAAGGAATACAGACACAAAAATAGATATGACTACAAACAAATACCTTTCAGTAATAACTTTAAATGTAAACGGACTAAATGCTCCAATCAAAAGACATCGAGTGGCTGAATGGATAAAAAAGCATCACCCATATATATGCTGTCTACAAGAGACCCACCTCAGAACAAGAGACTCACACAGATTGAAAGTGAAGGGATGGAAAAATATCTTCCAGGCAAATGGAAATGAAAAAAAAGCTGGGGTAGCAATACTTATATCTGACAAATTAGACCTCAAAGTAAATGCCATAACAAGAGATAAGGAAGGCCACTTCATAATACTAAAGGGATAAATCCAACAACAAGAAGAAATAATTCTGGTAAACATATAGCTCCCAATATAGGAGCACCCAAATACATAAAAAAAAATCCTGGAGGATATCAAGGGAGAGATTAATAGCAATACAATCATAGTAGGAGACTTTAATACCCCACTATCACCATTGGACAAATCCTCTAAACAAAAAATCAGCAAAGAAACAGCAATCCTAAATGACTCACTAGACCAGATGGAATTAATTGACATCTTCAGAACATTTCACCCCAGAGCCAGAGAATATACATTCTTCTCAAGTGCACATGGGTCATTTTCAAAGATAGACCATATGCTGGGTCACAGGCAAAGTCTCTTCAAATTCAAGAAGATAGAAATTATATCAAGCATCTTCTCAGATCACAGTGGCATAAAACTGGAAATCAACTACAATAAATACAATCCAAAGAAATCAAACACATGGACACTAAAACAGCATGCTATTAAACAAGGACTGGGTCACCAGAGAGATCAAGGAAGAAATAAAAAACATCATGGCAACAAATGACAATGAAAACACAACAATCCAAAATCTATGGGACACAGCGAAAGCAGTCTTGAGAGGGAAGTTCATAGCTCTACAAGCCTATTGCAAAAAACAAGAAACGATGGTAATAAATTACCTAACCCTACAGCTCAAAGAGCTAGAAAAAGAGCAGCAAGAAAAGCCCAGTGTAACCAGAAGGAAGGAAATAACAAAGATCAGAGCGGAGATAAATGACATAGAGACCAAAGAAACAATACAAAAGATCAACAAAACCAAGAGCTGGTTCTTTGAAAAGATAAACAAGATTGATGGACCTCTAGCCAGGCTCACCAAGAAGCAAAGAGAGAGGACCCAAATAAACAAAATCAGAAATGAAAGAGGTGCAATAACAACAGACCCCGCTGAGATACAAAGGATTGTTACAAAATACTACGAACAGCTCTATTCCAACAAACTGGACAACCTGGAGGAAATGGACATATTCCTAGAAAAATACAACCTTCCAAAAATCAATCAAGAAGAATCTCAACAGCTCAATAGGCCAATAACTATGGACGAAATTGAAGAAGTCATCAAAAAGCTTCCGGCAAACAAAAGCCCGGGGCCTGACGGCTTCACAGGAGAGTTCTACCAAACATTCAAGGAAGAACTAAAACCTATCCTCCTCAGACTATTCCAAAAAATTCAAGAGGAAGGAACACTTCCAAGCTCCTTCTATGAAGCCAGCATCACCCTAATACCAAAACCAGATAAACACAACACAATGAAAGAGAATTACAGACCAATATCCCTCATGAACATAGATGCCAAAATCCTCAACAAAATTCTAGCACATCGGCTCCAGCAGTACATCAGAAAGATCATACACCATGACCAAGTAGGATTTATCCCAGGAATGCAAGGATGGTACAATATCCGCAAATCAATAAACGTGATACATCACATAAACAAATTGAGAGATAAAAATCACATAGTCATATCAATTGATGCAGAAAAAGCATTTGACAAAATCCAACACCCTTTCTTGATAAAAACTCTCAACAAAATGGGAATAGAAGGCTCATACCTCAACATAATAAAACTATATATGATAAACCCACAGCAAACATCATACTCAATGGACAAAAGCTAAAAACATTTCCCCTAAGAACAGGAACAAGACAGGGATGCCCACTCTCACCACTCTGTTTGACATAATACTGGAAGTATTAGCTATTGCAATTAGACAAGAAGAAGAAATAAAAGGCATCCAAATTGGAAAAGGTAAAGCTGTCTTTATTTGCAGACGACATGATATTGTACATAAAAAATCCGAAAGACTCCGTCAAAAAACTAATAGACTTAATAAATGAATTCGGCAATGTAGCAGGATACAAAATTAACGCCAAGAAATCTATGGCCTTTCTATACACCAATAGTGAACTTACAGACAGAGAGACTAAAAAGGCAATCCCATTTACCATCGCACCAAAAAAATTAAGATACCTGAATAAACTTAACTAAGGAGGTAAAAGACCTATACACGGAAAACTACAGGACACTGAAAAAAGAGATAGAGGAAGACGTAAACAGAAGGAAGAACATACCATGTTCATGGATTGGTAGAATCAACATCTAAAATGTCCATACTACCCAAAGCAATCTACAGATTCAATGCACTCCCCATTAAAATACCAACAGCATATTTCACAGACCTTGAAAGAACTCTCCAAAAATTCATCTTTAGCCACAGCAATCCTGAGAAAGAAGAATAAAGTAGGAGGGATCTCAATACCAGATTTCAAGGTATTACAAAGCCACTATTCTCAAAACAGCCTGGTACTGGCACAAGAACAGACATATAGATCAATGGAACAGAATAGAGAATCCAGATATTGATCCAAACCACTATGCTCAATTAATTTTTGACGAAGGAGGCATGAACATACAATGGAATAAAGACAGTCTCTTCAATAAATGGTTTGGACAGACACATGCAAAAAAATGAAGCTAGATCACCAACTTACACCATACACAAAAATAAACTCAAAATGGATACAGGACTTAAACATAAGACGGGAAACCATAAAAAATACTAGAGGAATCCCAGGCAGCAAAATCTCAGACATATGTCACTTCTTCACCGATACTGCCCCTAGGGCAATGGAAGCTTAAACAAATGGGACTACATCAAAAATAAAAAGTTTTTTTACAGCAAAAGAAACTATCAACAAAACAACAAGAAAGCCCACTGCATGGGAGAACATATTTGCAAATGGCATCACTGATAAAGGTTTAATCTCCAACATCTACAGGCAGCTTATACAACTTAATAAAAGGAAGATAAATGATCCAATAAAAAAATGGGCAACGGACCTAAATAGAATCTTTTCCAAAGAAGACAGAAGGAAGGCCAAGAGACACATGAAAACATGCTCAAGGTCACTAATTATCCGAGAATGCAAATCAAAACAACAATGCGATCATCTCACCACAATCAAACAACAAACACTCATATCGGCTTTTCTCCACTGTGTGAACTCTGTGGTGTTAGGAATATATCCTGAACTGGGAACACCAATTTGCACCCCTAAAGCACACAATTTACAATCACTGGAAACAGCCTAGGTGCCCATAGCAGGCTGGATCAGAAAAACTATTTCTACACTCCTGCCATAAAAAAGTGTGAATTCTTACTCAGCAACCTGGGTGTGGAGAACATTATGTTAAGTGAAATAAGCCAGTCAATGAGAACCTTTTATGTGAAATACATACTGTTGAGAATTATGAAGGAAGAAAATGCAATTCACATTTTTGATAACAAACGGTTCATGGAAAACATTGACATCACCAATAAAAGAGGCACCAGACTGCAAATTAGAACCAGAAAGTGATGCAGTCTTACTCTCAAGGCCATGGGCAGCGATACAAACTAGACAACATTTGACAAAGAGGAATGTCCTGCTATCATGCTGTGCCTTTCAAAGCACAGAGAGTTTGAGAACCACCATATGTGCTTAGCTCTACATGCTGACAGATCACAAGTTTTATTTCAATCATCCCAGGGCATGAATAGAACCAACAAAACTAAAGGTACAAAAGAAAAAAACACCTTTACAAAAAGATCATAAACCAGAGCAAAGGACAGCAAGAAGTTTGCATGTTAGTGGATTGGAACCTGAAACAATTCATCACAACATGATGTGAGAAGCACAATGTCCCTCACAGAGGTAGCACTTCTTAGCTAAGGACAGGTGCTCTGGACGAAACCTGGGTGAGATCAATTCTCTAGTCATAGAGAAAGGAATGAAGATCCAGCCAGGAACACAGAGTATGCGTACTTTTCTCAAGCACAACTCCTGAACATGCAGGGGTTGTGAATGATGCACACTCTTCAGGTGAGCCAGGTGGTAGAGGTGAAATAGCTTCTGCACAAATACTCCCAGTGACATCAGTAGGCTTGTAGGCCGGAGTAGGTTAGCAAGTGCAATGCAGCTCCTTAAAGCCCTACTTGTACCTGAAACTTATGAGGAATCTAGTAGAGCGTATGTTCTGACATAAAAAGGTTTATATTCAGGTAAAAGGGTCTAAAACCTTCTCCTTCAGTGTTGTTATCCTCAGTGAGAAAGATAAAATACTCCCTGTCCATTTAAAGCTTGTCTCCAGTGTGAACTCTATGTATGATGTTTCATGGGGTTAGAGCTATTACTGAAGGACTTCCCACAATCACTGCACTCCTAAGGCTTTTCTCCAGAGTGAACTCTGCGGTGTTGACTGAGGGCAGAACGTTGTCTAAAGGACTTCGCACAATCACTACACTCATATGGCTTTTCTCCAGTGTGAACTCTGTGGTGCTGAGTGAAGGAAAACTTTTGACTAAAGGACTTCGCACAATCACTACACTCATATGGCTTTTCTCCAGAATGAACTCTGTAGTGTTCAGTGAAGGATGACTTGTGCCTAAAGGACTTCCCACAATCACTACACTCATAAGGCTTTTCTCCTGAGTGAATAATGAAGGGACTTTTTAAAGGACTCCCACAATCACTACACTGATATGGCTTTTCTCCAGTGTGAACTCTGTGGTGTTTAATGAAGGAAGACTTTTGACTAAAGGACTTCCCACAATCACTACACTTATATGGCTTTTCTCCAGTGTGAACTCTGTGGTGTTGAATGAAGGAAGACTTTTGACTAAAGGACTTCCCACAATCACTACACTCATAAGGCTTTTCTCCAGTGTGAATTCTGTAGTGTGCAGTGTAGGAAGCCCTTTGACTAAAGGACTTCCCACAATCACTACACTGATATGGCTTTTCTCCAGTGTGAACTCTGTGGTGTATAATGAAGGAAGACTTTTGACTAAAGGACATCCCACAATCACTACACTGATATGGCTTTTCTCCAGTGTGAACTCTGTGGTGTTGAATGAGGGCAAACTTTTGACTAAAGGACTTCCCACAATCACTACACTGATATGGCTTTTCTCCAGTGTGAACTCTGTGGTGTTGAGTGAACGAAGACTGTTGACTGAACAACTTCCCACAATCATTACACTGATATGGCTTTTCTCCAGAGTGAACTCTGTGGTGTCGTCTGAGGGCAGCACTTTGTCTAAAGGACTTCCCACAATCACCACACTGATATGGTTTTTCTCCAGTGTGAACTCTGTGGTGTTGAATGAGGGTAACCTTTGTCCTAAAGGACTCCCCACAATCACTACACTCATAAGGCTTTTCTCCAGTGTGAACGCTGTGTTTTTATCGAGATTAGTATTTTCACTGAAGAACTTCCCACAATCAGTACACTCATGGGGATTTTCTCCACTGTGAACTCTCCTATGCCTATTGAGGTTAAAGATATGTCTAAAAATACCACCACTCTTGTTACATGCATAATTCACTATTCCAGAACAGACACCCTGATGTTGAAGAACCTTCTGGTTGTGGCTGGTAGCTTTTTCACAATCACCCCACTCATAATAACTTTTTCCACTGACAAATTCCCATGAATTTTCACTACCACATGGTGGCTCCTCAGTTTGGAGAGGGCCCTGATGCTGGAGAAGCTCTGAGATGGATGGGAGGTTTTCCTCAGGCTCCCTACTGGAGGCCCTGTCCATATCATCCTTCCAGGGCTTCTCTCCACTGGCACCCCTCTGTTGCTCCTGAGGGTTTGCACTGCAGCAGAAGCCTCTCACACATATGTCACTGATGAAGGTTTTCTGCTCAAAGTATGCTGCTTGTAACTCAGTTAAGTGCAAAATATCTTTTAACACTGAGAAACACCGCTTACAGAGATGGTTCTTCTGGGTTGCTGGAGCTGTCTTAGAAGCCCTGACCTGTGACTCTGCTTGTACAGAAACACTCTGATCAGAATTGGACTCCTCACCATCGGTTTTATGCCAACAACCTGAAAAGGGAAAAATGGTGAGGACATAAATGTTGACAGTGGTGTCAGGTGTAAGTTCCTTTGCAAAAGTGTGTTGCACATAAGACATTGGTTCCATTTAATTGTAAGAAAAAACAACCACTGTGGGAAGGATGAAGAAGAGGCTGCTGTGAAGTCTGGTCCACTAAAGATCACAAAACAAAGAAGATCTTAACAGAAATATGACACAAACATGGCAAACATCACATGGAAGAGAAACAGCATCTCCAACTCATTATTCTGCTAACAGCATTTAGCAGGGCTGGTATGCTGGTAACATGGGTAAGTTGTGCAGAAGGTTGGTCACATCTTATTTCAATAAACATGTTGCTATTGGTATAGGATCACTGAGGTATGTATGTGCACCTCGTAACACATGTTCAGGTCCATGTCAGAGAATACAGCAGAGGGAACAGTGAGGAGGAACAGGTGATGAAAGAAGGCGGCAAAGGTAAAAGTAGACAAAAGCCAGCCAGTCACAGATGAAATGACATGTCAGCAAAGTGTCAAGTATGGGAAAGAAAAGGTACAAATGTATTATGGCCATCTGCACCTAAACACCGTTGGACACAAGCAGGTTCCTGGTATGATAGAAACAATACCCTTATATCATACTTTCCCCCCAGTTTCCTACAGCAGGACCAGGCTTCCTCTAAGACCATCTGTCATGTTTACTCAGTAAAAAAACAGCGTTCCCTCTGCACCTCCTCCTCTACAAATGTATAAAACCTAAACATTCTGAGTATTAATAAAAGATGGCAGAAGTGAGTAGCCAGTACTAGCACAGAGCAATTCGGCATGCAATAGTACTGAGGGAAGAAAATACTACAAATGACATTGAAGGAGGTCTTACAAGCACACCCCATGGCTCATGTAATTAAAGACTACAACATGGCACAAGTGGGCACAAAGAACCTTTAGGTAAAGGAAGGGGGCAGAAGAGGAAGTCATGGATGTGGACGTAGGAAAGATCCCAGGAATAGGAAGATCAAGAAGAACCCATATCTGTCTGTAAAAGTGCTGACTCACAGAAACTGCCTGTACTTTGTGAGATAATGGGTGTCAGCTCTCTCCACAGAGCTCTGCTCTGGCAACCACAGCACATTTGACAAGAAAATGGGCGAATTAGCAGAGTTGCTGGACTGACTGTGGGAGAGAGAAAACTACAGGTGGAGAATCTAGGAAGAGAGGACATCACCTCAGGACACTAGGAGAGATGTGAAGGTCTCACCTACAGATGATACAAGTGTAAAAGCTTCCAGCATCACATCGCCGTAGAGAAGTCTCTGAGCCTCATCAAGGAGCCCCCATTGCTCCTCAGAGAAGGCAATGGCCACGTCCTCAAAGTTCATATCCTGTCACATGGGGACAGAACAGCCCAAAATCAGATTCACTCTTAAGTCTGTCATACTCCCCACCCTCCATATCCATCTGCTCTCTCCAGTCCACACACCAGAGAAGATACCAGGGATTCATCCCATGTAAGTCACTGTCTTCTTATATTTCTACTGATATTTGTCTTCCCACAACAATAAAGGCAGTTCAGCAGATAGAAGATAACTGAGCTCTGGGCTTCACATGTACACCACACTTGCTCTTGACAATAGAGTGGGTGTCAAGAACATAGGGTAGGAAAACATGTTGGACCATAAAGCGTGTGAGTGATCTGATACTGCTCTTCTCAGGCAATACCTTGGTAGTCCCTCAGATTGTTCCTCAAAGACACCAAAAAATGTGGCATCACACTTCACCCTTAAAAACAATCCCAACGTACTGAGGCCATCGCTTTGCACTACCTGCTGCACATAGTTCTTTGAACAAGACTTATCTCACACAGCTTCCTTCCCAGAGGCATAACTTCAAAGGTAAAACAAATTTCCCATGACGAGGAATGGTTATTTCCTTATTACCTTATTTTCCAAAATTATAGATTACCACACCCTTAATCATTTCTCTGTCTTTACCCTTTCTCCGTCACCTATTACAGTGAAGATTTCAAACCCCATGTAATCACTGATGTATGCTACCTCATTCCTAACAATCAGTGTGTTAGCCTCCAATAACAAAAATCAGGTGGGTAAATAAAAGGCATCTAAGCTCTATACCTGGCACATATTGCCAAAACACCCCCTTTCAGGCAATTACCCTAAAATTCACCTTATTGTATCATCCAGACACCACCAGAAATAGAATCACCCTCCATTCACTCTTATGTCAATGTCAGGGAACTATGGCCATGAATTCACACTCCCTCTCCAAGTGCTCATCCTCTTTCTACCAAATCTCTCTCACACCTGCACTCCCACAGCACCAGCCACCATGGTCCTCTCCTTGACCTCTTAGTTATTACCCAGGATGTATGGTCCAGAGAATGTTTGCCAAGTTTAAACAGGATGTCAAGTACTTCCCAGACCATGATAGCTCACACTCTCAGAGGCAGCCTTGAATCCTGCTATGAAGGCTTCTCTCCATGTCTTTTTTTTTTTTTTTTTTTTTTTTTTCAGTATAAGCTATAAGGAACCATAATCAGATCTCAGGTACCCAGAATCCACCTCCCCTGGTGCTGTACTTGATGTCCCTTCACTAGTCACAGCCAACATATCTCACTTCAATGTCACTCAAGTCCCAGCCCCGATGGCCCTCTGCACCATGGCCAGTGAGTCTCACAGATGACCACTCAAGCCTCTAAGCTAATCCACAAGACTAAGCTAATCCACTGCAACTCCCCAACAGCCAGGCCACACCAAAGGTCACAAAAAAATCTTGGTGAGAGTTTGGAGAAGTAAATATGTACCAACCCCTACCTCCCTATCTCATCCTGTTTGAATTATTCTCCAGCCTCCAATTAATCCCAGGTCCACTCATCTTTTAAAGGTATTGGTCACTGCAAAACCATTATCTCTCCCTCACGCTCTACAGGACAACTTCTGTCCCTAAGTTGTGTTGTGACACCCAATCCCCCAAAACAGTGGCCCCAGCAAGAAAGATAGTCCTCAGGCTCACACTGTCCCTTCTGAGCTGCTATCATTACCTACCTGGCCATGATCCCCTCTATTAAAGTGATCTACACTCCTGGCTGATGTGTCTCAGTTGGCTGAACATAGATCCATGCACTGGTAAGGTCACATGCCTGGGTTGTGGGCTGGATCCACAGCAGGAGTTGTGCAGTTGACAAACAATCCTTATTTCATGCTGATTTCTGTTTCTGGGTCTCTCTCCCTCCCCCTTCCTTTCTACATCTAATATCAATAAAAATATACATATATTTTAAAAAACATACCTGCACTTTGCTGATTCAGCTCACTCTTCACCCCAAGCCTTTGCACATTCTGGAACCTATGCCCTGGAGGACCTCACACTCATTACATTGGTTGCCAGAAACAAGGTCCACATCATGAAGCCTACTCCTGGCCTTGGGAGATGGGCTTAGTGTCTGCTCAAAGTCCCCAGGTCCAAGGGATACAACAGTGGCTGACAGTCCCAGAACTCTACTATCTCAGGGGCCACAAGTGTGTGACACCCTGAAATAAGTTCCATAAACCCGTACACCTAATCAATTCTGCATTTGCAGGGGTTTGTGGAAAGAAAATGGTCTTTTGGGAGCCTGGCAACCACCAGGTTCTATGGGCTCAGGCTGCTCAGTACCCTTGCCAGCCCAGAGGCCAGGTGCCCTCCAGATGCCTGTATTATCTCAGGGCTCAGTCCTCAGTGCTCACTCTTCCAGTTACCTTGTCATTTACAGGACTTCCCCTTCCTGCCCACAGCTGCTGTCTTCTGTCTTCTAGTCTGTTCTTCCTCTGAGCAGTGTTAGGAAAAGTTAGAACCCTACCTCGGAAAATGTCCCTCTTTTTTTCACAACCATCTAAGGTCCCAGCTTTCTGAGAGTGAACGTAAAACTCCTCGTGCAAAAACCACACCTCATCTCTTGGTTGCCTTTACACCCACAACAGGCCCAGGTTTCCCAATCCTCCCTGTTCAGTGTCACCATCACGTCCTTACAAGGTGGCACTGCAGCCTTTCACCCTCTTCCCCATCACCCATGTGTCACCCACGAGGGACTTACCATTCTGAACGCTGGGACCTGGGCGGCAGGACCTGAGAGGCGCCGCTCCCCAGGCTGGAGGGTTCAGGGGGGTCAGGCTGCGGGAACGCTGTGAGCAGAGAGGATCCGGGAGGCACGGAGACGCCAATCTCGGTCTTTTGGGGCTCAGCTGCCTCCCAGGCCTCCTCCTACTCACGACGAATGCCCTGAAGCCTGTGAATCTGTGAACAAAGACCTAAAAAGTCAAAATGCCCGCCAGGAGGAGGAAGGCAGAAGTCCTGCCTTAACCTGATGCGCAGATGCCAAAATGCCCTTTGCTCCGCCCACAGGTATGCAGTTCCTTCTGGGTAATGTAGTTTTCTCAACTGCGGAGGGCCCAGCTAGAAACCCCACCAATGACTTAGTGAATAAAAGTGTCCTAGAGCCTCAAGATAAGGCAGCAGGTGTCTTCCATCCAAGGGCTGAGCACAGCAGCTCAGGATCCCCAAGTATATCTTGCATGCGTTTCAGCCCTTTTTTAAAAAAATATATAAATCTTTATTGCTCACATTATTACAGCTGTTCCCCTTCCCCCCGCCCCATAGATCCACTCCACCCAGTTCCCACCCAACCCCATGTCCAATAGGTATACGATTTTTGTCCAATCTCTTCTTGCACCACCCACACCCACTTTCCCCTGAGAATTATCAGTCCACTCCCTTTTTATGTCGCTGATTCTATTATATTCACCAGTTTATTCTGTTCATCACATTTTTTATTCACTTGATTTTTAGATTCACTTGTTGGTAGATATGTATTTGTTGTCATTTTTTTGTTCATAATTTTTACCTTTACCTTTTTCTTCTTCTTCCTCTACTTAAAGAATACCCGTCAGCATTTCCTATAATACTGGTTTGGTGGTGATGAACTCTAGCTTTTTCTTTTCTGTGAAGCTCTTTATCTGACTTTCAATTCTAAATTACAGCTTTGCTGGATAGAGTAATCTTGATTGTAGGTTCATGCTATTCATCACTTGGAATATTTCTTGCCACTCCCTTCTGGCCTGCCTAGTTTCTGTTGAGCAATCAGCTGACAGTCATATGGGTACTCCCTTGTAGGTAACTAACTGTTTTTCTCTTGCTGCTTTTAATATTCTCTCTTTGTCTTTTGCCTTTGGTATTTTAATTATGATGTGTCTTGGTGTGGTCCTCTTTGTTTTTTTTTCTGTTAATATATTTTATTGATTTTTTACTGAGAGGAAGGGAGAGGGATAGAAAGCTAGAAACATCAATGAGAGAGAGACATCGATCAGCTGCCTCCTGCACACCTCCCACTGGGGATGTGCCCGCAACCAATGTACATGCCCTTGACTGGAATCGAACCTGGGACCTTTCAGTCCGCAGGCTGATGCTCTATCCACTGAGCAAACCGGTTTCGGTGGTGTGGTCCTCTTTGAATTCCTGTTGTTTGGGTTTCTCTGTGCTTCCTGGACTTGTAGGTCTATTTCTTTCAGCAAGTAAGGGAAGTTTTCAGTCATTATTTCTTCAAATAGATTTTCAGTATCTTGCTCTCTCTCTTCTTCTGGCACTCCCATAATTTGGATTTTCATACCTTTGAAGTTGTCCAAGAGGCTCCTTACACTATCTTCATATTTTTTTATTCCTTTTTATCTTTGCTTTTCTGGTTGGGTGTTTTTGTTTCCTCGTATTTCAAATCTTTGTCTTGGTTCTTGGGATCCTCTAGTCTACTGTTGAATTTCTGTATATTATTCTTTATGTCATTTAGTGTATGTTTAATTTCTGACTGGTCCTTTTCCATTTTTTTGGCATTCTCACTAAGATCTTGAAAGTTTCACTAAGTTCCTCAGAGGTTTCTAGAAGATTCTTGAGTAACTGTGCTTTTGAACTCTATATCCAGTAGCTATAATATTGAACTCCATATCCAGTAGTTTGCTTCCCTCCATTTCTTTCATTTGTGACCTGTTTCTTTGTCTCCACATTTTGGCTACTTCCCTGTGTTGATGGAGTGGCCTTGTGTGCTAGGTGTCCTATAGGGCCCAGTGTCTCAGACTCCCCAATCACCTGAGTTGGACACTCTTGGTGCACCCCTTTGTGGGCTGTGTGCACAGTCTTTTTGTAATTAAGCCTTGATTACTGTTGGTACACTGGGAGGAATTGTTCGCCAGGCCAATTGTCTGTGAGGACCAGCTGTGTCTACAATAGAAGACCTGCTGTGCTGGAGACACCCTTACGGGGCAGGACTTGCTTCAGTGGGGCCTTGGTGCTCACTGAGTCTGCCCCCTGAGTGTGTTACTTATGGATGTGAAGAGTTGTAATCTGATATGGTCTCACACTGACCACTGGGTACCCTGGATCTTGGACCTCCAAGGAGGTGCAAAGTCAACCACTGCCTGAGGCCACCCAGCAAGAACCACAGCGAGATCTGCAGATTTATCCTCTGTGGGGTTTGGAGATGTCCAGATGAGGCCCAGCTGTGAAGCAAGGCAGGCTGCTGCTGTCAAGCCTTGAGCCTTCTTTTGGAAGCTTTGGAGCTCTCTGACCCAGCTGCAGTTTGTTAGGTTTTAGGCTGCGAAATGACAGGCCGTTCATATGCAAAAGCCGCTGTGCACAGCTTGGGTGGGGTTGTAAATTAGGTGGGGTGGGGTCTCAGGGAATCACCAGGGTGGAGCAAACAGCAATGGCTGCAGGTAGCCCCGCACTGGGGAGGTCCCCATGTCTCTCTGTGTCTCCATGTCCCATGACCCCACACAGGAACAATGCTCACTGCAAGCACCTCTAAGAGGAAGCTGCCCTTACATTCTGGCCCGATGCCAGACAGTCAAGATTCTCCCTGTATGAGTCTGGCTCCCCAGAATCTTACCTAGAACTGGCGTTCAGAGCAATTGGGAGCTTATAGCTCCCTCCTGATTGAAAAAAAAAACAACAACAAGAGTGCACCCCGTTGCCAGCCCATTTTGCGTGTGCCTCCGTACCTCTGCACCTCCTACCAGTCTCAATGAGCTTTTTTTCTTTCCTTCTAGTTGTAGAAGTTCCACTCAGCCAGCCCTCCCATGGTTCTGGATGATATTTGTTTTGTCTTTTAGTTATAGTTTTGTTGTGGATGTGGGAGGCAACAAATACAGGTGTTTACCTATGCCACCATCTTGGTTCTCCCTCAGCTCCTCTTTTTATAGGAGTTTGCTTGCATTGCCCACAACAGCCCAGGCCTCATCTCGGGGGAACAGACTGTGGGTGCACTTACAGGGACTGCACCCTGTGAAGTGTGTGGCCAGCATGCTAATTGTGGCCTGTCAGACTTTACTCAATCTTAAAGTGCTTCCCAACGTTCAGGTTTACATTCTATTACAATTCACACTTTAAATTCATACATTATCACTGTCATATTCGGTCCCTGGTCCTAAAGACCTAAATGAAGAGGTCTTAAGGACCAACAAAATCCTTATTATTCTTTCTACGGGGTACACATGCTATTACAACTTTAAGTAATAAACAAACAAACAAAAAGATAGTACATAATAAAAGAGTAAATTCCTTAACAGCAGCCCAAACAGATTGAAAAGAAGTAATGCCCTTTTGACTGCACCAAACAGGGTTGAGAACATCCCAGTTAGGTGTGCAAGCCCAAGTAGCAAAAATAGAACCAAGAGTCTCAATAAAGTCACATTGTTTGGGAAGTCTGTCCACATCATGCTTCGTGAGAAATCCACTGCTACTAGGGATACATTTCAGAGTCCCTACCTCATTAATATCCTTATGAAGCTTCTTAAAACTTTATCTGTATTGTGGAGTTCCTGAAGTTCAGTGGCAGTGTCATTAAAGTCTAAAGGAAGAAGAATATGTTCAGGTAACAGTTCCTCAAACAAAGACATCAGTAGGAAATATGTATTGGTCCCAGTGGTGAAAGATGTGTAGAGGGTCTTGTTCCATGTAGTGATGTTCATGGGGTGTCATATCAGTTTGTGGTGATTCTCAGACGAGTCCAGGACACCTCGTTCCATGGTGTGGTCATAATAAGTAATGTCCAGTCCACAGTGGACAAAAGTGAAGTTTCCTAGGTTGAAAAGGACTTTCCTCATGGTTGTTAATGCCATGGGCATAGAGAAAAAGTTACCTTCTAGGGGTTGCATAGTAATAAAGGTGTTTCTGTACCATTGGATGAGTAAATCAGCTTGGAAGAAGTATGGTTCAGCATAATATATTTTACCTTGTGGCAATATATGGTTGCCTTTAGGTAATTTAGTAGGTAAAGGGGCAACAGGATATGCTAAGATAGTATCTCCTCCAGCTAGAGCTCTAATAGTAAGCTCACAGGAATCTAGTACACAACCCACAGGTTTGGTGTTATCCAATAGTGCTAGATTCTGAGTCCATAATGGAGAAAAACCTTTACCTCTAATCATTAAATCTCTTCTATCTTTAAGTACCATCAAGCTGATTCTGAGTACCACCAATCAGCACCATCAATCTGATTCTGAGTATTCTGACAAGCAGTTAATAAAGCAAGTGATTTAGTAAATTTACCAAGATTTTGTATGTTAACATCAAAGTTTTGAAAATTTTGTTCAGTTGCTTTAGTTAAAAATGTTTAACTGATGTTGAGTCTGAATAGAAATGTCTGACATTAGCAAAATGAGAGAATAAAAGATCTAGAATTTTGGAATTATATCTAGATTGTTGTTTTTGAAAATATGCAGATAGAGCAGGAGCAGACATCCAGTTGCTGCAATTTCAGAAAATTGAAGTAAATATTTGCCTTTAAAAGCTTGTAGGTGATGGATTTTTTACTCCATTGGAAAAAATAGGATCATAATGAAGAGTGCATAAGCAATGTGTAGCATTATAACATCCTCTGTGTATAACACAAGGATAGAGTGAATCTGTAGCATAGCAATCAGATCTAGATATCTTCAAACTGGAGTTACATAAATGAGTGGAATTAAGAAAGGAAGAGGTATCAGTAAGTATGGAGAGGTTTCCTTGTAGAGTTGGTGCAATCATTCCCTGATAGTGAGGAGTGTTAAATCTAGTAGGAGAAAGACTCATAAATCCAGCATTGGTTATGGTTTTAAAATGTAGTTTATCTAAGAGAGCATCCAAAGATCTTGCCTGCAATATCTCAAGATTTTGCCATGGAAACCACTGAGGTGGGACGCATTTAAGGAAAAGTGTAATATTAATAGTAGGGTATGTGGAATTAAGTTCAAGGTTATTAAGCCATTGCTTAGTGCTAGACATTGACTGATTTAGTAGACCACTATAGAGCAGTAATAATTTGAGGGATATGTCTATAGTTCCAATATCCGTGGTCAAGAGTAGAGAATTCCTCAGGATAAATGCCTGTATTAGAAGCTGTGAAGATGTGTGTATGGTGTCTGTTTCCATATATTGGTAAGGGCTCAAAAGAGAATTGGTGCTTACCAAGTGAAGTTTGCAAACAATGTAAGACACAAAAATTTCCAAAAGAAGGAAAATTTGGAAAACCTGTTAAATAAAATTGATAATATAATATATAGTTTGTGGAGAGGAGGTGTGTGTGTAATTTTTGGTCAAAAGTCTTCTGTATAGAATAAGGTTATCTGATATGTTAGGGATGTTGGAGCCAGGTATATAGTCAGGTAGTATGTCTATAATGGAAATTTCTTTGAGAAGCATGGATTTTTGGAACCATTCCTCCTTGAGGCATGTGTCAGTAGTAGTGTCCCAATGGTTCCTCAAAGAAGTTTGAAATTCATTAAGTTGGGCTAATTGACAGAGTAATTTATTTTGGTATATATAGCATTGTCTTAGAGGATTATGACAATTATATCCTAGTGATGGTATGAGTGTTGTTAGTTAAAATGTAATGAAAATATGAATTATTATAATATGTGGGGGATGAAAAATCAGATGAGGCTTTATTTGATATTGAATAAGATTAGGAGAATGTGGCTCTAAATAGGGGGTAATTTAAATGTGGTAGGGTTAGAAGAGGTAAGAAAAATAGTAGGAGTGACAGTAGAAATACCTTAGTATTAGAAGAATTACAAGTATCAATAGCAAAAAATTAAGCTATAGTTAGTAGGAGGCACTCTATTCTTACTATACATAGCCTTCTTACATAGTAAAGTACAATGAGCAAGTAGATCAACAAAATGTCTAGCAGTATCTTCAGGTACTTATTCAACTAAACATTGGATACTATCAAGAGTGGCCTGAAATGTCTACCTAACTGGACTAGTTACTGCCTGTCCAAGTTTAGGGGAAAGAGGTTCATTATTTTTTTCTCTTAGGGCAGCAGTTCACAACCTGTGGGTCATGATCCCTTTGGGGTTCAAACAAACCTTTCACAGGGGTCACCTAAGACCATCAGAAAACACAGATATTTACATTATGATTAATAACCTTGGCAAAATTAAAGTTATGAAGCAGCAACGAAAATAATTTTATGTAGCACCATTAGGAAGGTTGAGAACCACTGTCTTAGGGGTTCCATCCATGTTCTATTAATAAGAGGGGATTGATGTTTACATGAAATCAGCAGTAAGAAAAATAGAAGGGGAGAAACCAAGATGGAGGCATAGGTAAACACCTAAACTGCTGCCACGCACAACAATTTCAAAACTACAACTAAAAGACAGAACTAACATCATCCAGAACCACAGGAAAGCTGGCTGAGTGGAAATTCTACAACTAGAAGGAAAGAGGAAAGCACACGAAGAATCAGAGGAGCTGCAAAGGGTGGAGGTACGGAGATATGCGCGCAGAGAGGAAGGGCAGCTGAGTGCCTGGCTGGCGTTCTCTGATGGAAGAGGGAAGGAAGCCCCCGACTGCATTGAACCCCAGTTCTGACTGCACTGAACCCCTGTTCCGGGTGAAAACCCATGGACCCAGGATCATACGGGGAGAGTCTGGACTGTCAGGTAGAGAGAAAGGCGCACAGAGGAGACTCGGAGACTCAGGGAAGCCGTGGCGGGCAGGGTCTGGAGGCGCGTGCCTGCGAGTGTGCGCAGAGAAGACAGACTGCTGAGGTTTCCACTAGCTTTCCTAAGCGGAAGAAAGTCGGAAGCTCCTGACTGCACTGAACCCCAGTTCTGGTCGAGCCTGGGGGAATTTGGAATGTCAGGCAGAAACTCAGGGGAGCTGTGGAAGGCAGAGGTCTGGAGGCGCGTGCAAAAGGGCAGGGATGACAGGAAGCCAAGACTGTCTGCTCAGCCCTGAGACTCCGCCCCATCCAAGCTGAGCACAGAGGCTTTTGCAATTTTTCAAGTCTGGTCCTATAAGGCTGTCTCCAGCACAGGTCTCCTGATGTAGACACAGCTGATATACATAGCCAGTTGGCCTGGAGGTCAATTCCTCCCAGTGATACCAACAACAATAAAGACTTAACTACAACAAGGCTGTGCACACAGCCCACAAATCGGAGCACCAAGAGTGTCCACCTCAGGTGACAGGGGAGGCTCACCCACTGGGCCATATAGGAAACCTAGCACACAAAGCTACCCTACCAACTCAGGAAGCAGCCAAAATGTGGAGACAAAGTAACAGATCACAAACAAAAGAAATGGAGGAAAACAAACGTCTGGATATAGAATTCAAAACCACGGTTATAAGGTTTTTCAAGAATTTCCTAGAAAATGCCAATAAATTTAGCCAGACCCTTGAGGATATGAAAAAGGACCAACTAGAAATTAAACATACACTGACCGAAATAAAAAATATTATACAGAGACACAACAGCAGACTAGAGGAACGCAAGAATCAAGTCAAAGATTTGAAATTCAAAGAAGCAAAAAACACTCAACCAGAAAAGCAAAAAGAAAAAAGAATCCAAAAAGTTGAAGATAGTGTAAGAAGCCTCTGGGACAACTTCAAGTGTACCAACATTAGAATTATGGGGGTGCCAGAAGAAGAGAGAGAGCAAGATACTGAAAACCTATTTGAAGAAATAATGACTAAAAACTTCCCCCACCTGGTGAAAGAAATAGACTTACAAGTCCAGGAAGCGCACAGGACCCCAAACAAAAAGAATCCAAAGAGGACCACACAAAGACACATCATAATTAAAAGGCCAAGAGCAAAAGACAAAGAGAGAATCTTAAAGGCAGCAAGAGAAAAACAGTTAATTACCTACAAGGGAGCACCCATACAAATGTAAGCTGATTTCTCAACAGAAACTATGCAGGCCAGATGGGAGTGGCAAGAAATATTCCAAGTGATGAATAGCAAGAACCTACAATCAAGATTACTCTACCCAGTGTTGGAGACCGGGTGTAAGCCCACACAGTGTCCCCTGACTTGTTTCAATCTAACTTGTTCTGATGCCACATTCCTATTGTCAGCAGATGAGCAGAATAGAGTGACCATTCATAGCTTATCAAAAGTCTGTAAATATTTACCGAGAACTTGGTCTCCTGACTTCTCTTAGAGATTAAGAAGAACAGAGAGTACATTCCACTTTGTTGACATCCTATTCTGTATCTGTGTATAAAAGGCATTGGTAGTCAATAAAAGTTGCCGCAGTCTCTCGAAGACTCGCACCCCTCCCGAACCCGCTGTCCTGTCTTTCTTTCTTTTCTCAATTCCCACCTCCCTACCTCAGCCCAATTCAACCTGTCAGGCTGGCCCTGACAAATTGGCACCATGAACAGGCTCCTGAGGACTTGGGAAGCAGACAGTGAGGGACTCCTCAAGGTAAGTGAGGAGCAATTTATTGATAGTCAGGAGTAAAGCATGGGACAAGTAGAGTTTGGAGAAAATGCCCTTTAGGGGCAAATGTTGAAGTCTATGTGATCCCAAAATAATGTTGTTTCTTGTTCAAATTAGAATCTTAGTTTGTGTATGGAATTTAAAATCTGTAATAAGTGAAACTCCACTTCTGAAACTGCCTCTGGTGAGGAGAGATTCAAAGGTTGCAGGAGAGGGCCGGGCTATCTACTCTCTCGCAATAAGATTACTTGCAATGAGATTACTTAAAGTTACATTTAAGAATTATAAAAGAATTTGCAGGGAGATGCAAGTCTTGGCCAAATTGGGTGTTAGTTGTTACTTCAGAAAGCGAAAAAGAAAGAAAAGTTTTGAGATCTGTTTTTATCTATTAAGCATGAAAAGAAATGTGGCCAGACCCGTTACTAATGTTTCCCCCGAAGTAAGCAGGAAGTGGGGGAAGGGAGAGACACATGACGATCCAAAATGGACTCCCACTCTCCCAGTATACAAATTTAAAGTTTCCTTTCTCGCCATGAAAAAGTTAAAAATTTAGAAATGTGTCTGGAATTTCTATAGTAGTGGGGAGAGAACTAAGCTATAAGACAGAATGCACGCAGAGTCTGATTTCAGACATTTAGATTGTCTTCAGCTGAAATCTCTCTGCAAAAGCTATAGAAAATAAAAAACCCAGAACTGGTTCTTTTTCCTAAGAAAAATGGCGAAAAAGTCTTCTTAAAAGAAATTCAAGCTAATTCCAGCAGCAGGATTTGCATTTCCATAATAAAGAATTGTTTTTAAAATACTAATAAAGGGTGTTAAAAGGTTAACTTTTAAAGCCTTCAAGAATATAAGTAAATTTATCTCTGTCATAGAATTTATCCAAAGTAAATGCTTTAAAAAAATTATAATTGACTCTAGAATCTCAAAGAAACTGTTAAAATATAGATAAATAATGTATTGATTATAAAGATCTAAGTAGCCCAGATAACTGGCTACATCTTTTGTTAATAGAGGAAGGGGTAGATGCCCTTCCCCCAACAGAGCTACTGGCAAATAAAAGGCAAAGTTTAAATTTGCCTCATAAAAAATCTAGAGCACAGAATTAAAGCTATTGATTGATTATGTCTTGTAAAGTATAAGAACTTATTTTTGAGAAAATAAAAATGTATTTTCTCTAATAACAGTTTAAAATCTAATTGATACCATAAGGTAATTATAAAAGGTATTATAATATTTAAATCACATATATATATATATATATATATATAAATTTGATAGTTGTTTTTTTCCATGTTAAAATTTCAAGGCCTTAACAGAGATAATTCTTGGAAAGCTCCAAGGGTGCCCGGAGTAACACAGGAAATTTATTCTCTCTTCTTAAAGGAAATCTTAAAATTTAACAGATCTAATATACTTGAAATTACATAGAAAGCGTTATCAAATAAAAATTAATAAATCTACTTTAAATGTTATAAAGGTTTTGACCTCTTAAGAAAGGCAAAACGAAGTAACTAAATATTTCTTCCAGTTTGAAAGTGAATTGCCATGGCTTAGAGAAAGAAATATCCTTGCATGATACTATTCTACAATTTCATTACAAGTTTTAATATTTTACAACAACATATTGTACAATTATCCCAAACAAACTTACAGACTAACTCTTTAAATGTTTGGCAACAATTTTAAAAGGACATAAAAAGAATTAAGGCCCTGAGAAGGCACTGGAGCATTCTATATTGGCCTCTCTCTTTTTGCCAAGAGAGACCCTCCCACTGTTGCCTGAGCTCTCTATTCATGCTGAGGTTGAAGCCTCATAGTGGCTGGTACCATAGATCTGTTTCTCGCCCAATGGTGTGAGCTGGCTCCTCCCTGGAGAAGAAACCTGGGTTCTCCAAGATATGTGATCAATGCCGGGGCCCCGCCAGCAGGCAAGGGGATCCCAAGGCAGGTGCTGGGTGTGGAGGCCACGGGGGCATAGGCTACCAAGGAGACAGAACTGAACCTCACATCACCCTGCTTGGTCCTGGAGGATGGCCGGTTAGCCAGAGACGGGTAAGATTCCTCAGGAAGGAACAACCTAAGACAGGAAGTCTCAGAGGGGCCATCAGGAGAGAACTTGTGGGTCAACAGAGGTGGGGCACAGAACCTCACCCCCCCCCCCCCGCAACATTACAGGGGCCTGAACTCTAGCCCCTTATGAGGGAGGTCTCCTGCCCCATGACTGCTTTGCGCTTCCCATGCCCAGCTCATATTGGGACCCAGGCAACATACAGAGACTCGTCCCAGCTCAGATCAGGACCCAGGCAACAAACAGACTTGGCCGGCAGCAGCTGCCCTATATCTAAATCCAGCCTAACACCAGGAATGCTCAGGGCTTTCTCAAGGATGCAAAATAGTCCTTTCCATTAATATTTACAGGGTAAACTAAGATTGTTATTAGAGTATCAAATTTGACAGTAAAATAGTAGTCAAGTTTTCAGGTTAATTTAAATTGGCTAATTGAAATAAGTGAATAGTTCATCTCATGGTAATATTGCTTAATTAGCAATGAACCTAAAGCAGTCATATTTTTGTACAAAAAATTAAAATTTAAAATTATTAAGACTGCATTATACAAATTTTCCTAAAGCCTCCTAATAATTAAATCAAAAAAAGGGGAGATAGTGGAAGAATATTATGTAAGGAAAAATATCCTAAAAGTAAATTACATCTAGAAATTTTTTTATCTTTAAATATTAATTTTCATTTGTAATACTCACAGCAAGACACCCATGAAAAAACACAGATGGTGTCAAAATAAGCCAAAGGAAAATTATTTGGACAAAAAGTGAAAAAGGATCCTAAGTCAAACTTAGAGAAAAGATTTCTTTATTAACCTTTGGTCGAGAATATGTTTGTATACTTCCAGAAAAGCCCATGTAGATTCCTGCAACAACAGATCCCAGAGAGGACCTGATAGAACTGTTCCAGCCACAGAATAGGCAGTGGCCCACAAGAACAGAGGAGAAATAGTCCAGAAATAAAAGTAGTGAAGACGCCTTGCCTTGCTAGCAGTCAGCACCTGTGCATTACTACAGGTTGCCCAGGACCAAAGGCAAGGAAGGTCCGTGTGCGTACTTCCAGATCATGTGTGCATACCATTGTACAAAAAGTCAAAATATTTAATGTTTTATATTCTACCTGGACCCCTGGCTTATGGGCTTGCGTTATTTCTAACACAGGGAATAGTATTAACTACCACATTAAAAGAAATGTATCACCTCAAGAGAAGCTCAGTCATGCTTTTTTACTTTAAATGAAAAAATGAATTGTGATACAGATAATCAATTGTACAGCAGGTGAAAGGCATCAGGCCTCCTGTACAATAGCCTCCACCGAGTCAGCTATGTGGAAGGAAGCATAAACCAGAGAAGAGTTTTATCAGATTTAGTTATAATGTGGGGAAGAGGTTGTATTTTATATCTTTCCAGAAGGAGCAATGCAGTCAATTTGGGTACCAGAGTGTTTACATGTGTCACCACAATGGACTCAGACAAGCTCCTGTGTCCCTTCACACAAAAGGACTAAGTACTGCTCTGATGACAGCAAAGCAGAAGAAGAAGAAAACTGAAAGCTACACAAGGGACTGAGGTGCCAACATAGAGTCATCTGAAGATGTTAACAACTGAAGTACACCAGATTGTGGAAAAGCAAGAAGTTGAAGCTACTTCTTCAACCATGTTCCTACTCATGCTAACACCTGTTAGCTGCCAGTCTTCTGCAAAGTCTTGCGCAGCCAAGTCCAAGGGCTCTGATGTAGACACAGCTGATATACATAGCCAGTTGGCCTGGAGGTCAATTCCTCCCAGTGATACCAACAACAATAAAGACTTAACTACAACAAGGCTGTGCACACAGCCCACAAATCGGAGCACCAAGAGTGTCCACCTCAGGTGACAGGGGAAGCTCACCCACTGGGCCATATAGGAAACCTAGCACACAAAGCTACCCTACCAACTCAGGAAGCAGCCAAAATGTGGAGACAAAGTAACAGATCACAAACAAAAGAAATGGAGGAAAACAAACGTCTGGATATAGAATTCAAAACCACGGTTATAAGGTTTTTCAAGAATTTCCTAGAAAATGCCAATAAATTTAGCCAGACCCTTGAGGATATGAAAAAGGACCAACTAGAAATTAAACATACACTGACCGAAATAAAAAAATATTATACAGAGACACAACAGCAGACTAGAGGAACGCAAGAATCAAGTCAAAGATTTGAAATTCAAAGAAGCAAAAAACACTCAACCAGAAAAGCAAAAAGAAAAAAGAATCCAAAAAGTTGAAGATAGTGTAAGAAGCCTCTGGGACAACTTCAAGTGTACCAACATTAGAATTATGGGGGTGCCAGAAGAAGAGAGAGAGCAAGATACTGAAAACCTATTTGAAGAAATAATGACTGAAAACTTCCCCCACCTGGTGAAAGAAATAGACTTACAAGTCCAGGAAGCGCACAGAACCCCAAACAAAAAGAATCCAAAGAGGACCACACAAAGACACATCGTAATTAAAACGCCAAGAGCAAAAGACAAAGAGAGAATATTAAAAGCAACAAGAGAAAAACAGTTAATTACCTACAAGGGAGCACACATACGAATGTAAGCTGATTTCTCAACAGAAACTATGCAGGCCAGATGGGAGTGGCAAGAAATATTCCAAGTGATGAATAGCAAGAACCTACAATCAAGATTACTCTACCCAGTGTTGGAGACCGGGTGTAAGCCCACACAGTGTCCCCTGACTTGTTTCAATCTAACTTGTTCTGATGCCACATTCCTATTGTCAGCAGATGAGCAGAATAGAGTGACCATTCATAGCTTATCAAAAGTCTGTAAATATTTACCGAGAACTTGGTCTCCCGACTTCTCTTAGAGATTAAGAAGAACAGAGAGTACATTCCTCTTTGTTGAGGTCCTATTCTGTATCTGTGTATAAAAGGCATTGGTACTCAATAAAAGTTGCCGCAGTCTCTCGAAGACTTGCCCCCCTCCCGAAACCGCTGTCCTGTCTTTCTTTCTTTTCTCAATTCCCACCTCCCTACCTCAGCCCGGTTCAACCTGTCAGGCTGGCCCTGACAACCCAGCAAAGTTACCATTCAGAATTGAAGGTCAGATAAAAAGCTTCACAGATAAGAAAAAGCTTAAGGAGTTCATCACCACCAACCCAGTATTATATGAAATGCTGAAAGGTATTCTTTAAGAAGAGGAAGAAGAAAAAAGTAAAGATAAAAATTATGAACAACAAATACATATCTATCAACAAGTGCACCCAAAAATCAAGTGAATGAAAAATCTGAGGAACAGAATAAACTGGTGAATATAATAGAATCAGGGGCATAGAAAGGGAGTGGACTGATTATCCTCAGGTGGAAACGGGATTGGGGGTTCAGGAAGAGACTGGACAAAAATCGTACACCTATGGATGAGGACAATGTGGGGGAGGTAAGGGCAGAGGGTGGGGTGGGAACCGGGTGGAGGGGAGTTATGCGGGGAAAAAGGAGAAACTATTGTAATAATCTGAACAATAAAGATTTATTAAATTTAAAAAAAGTTAAAAAGAAAAGAAAAGTAGAAGGGAGACTATATTACACATTATTGTCTAGGGCAGTGGTCGGCAAACTCATTAGCCAACAGAGCCAAATATCAACAGTACAACAATTGAAATTTCTTTTGAGAGCCAAATTTTTTAAACTTAAACTTCTTCTAATGCCACTTCTTCAAAATAGACTAGCCCAGGCCATGGTATTTTGTGCAAGAGCCACACTCAAGGGGCCAAAGAGCCGCATGTGGCTCACAAGCCGCAGTTTGCCGACCACGGTCTAGGGGAAGTATTATCTAGTTTGATTTGTTATAATTGGCCACAAGAATTAATTGTCCACACAGTATTTCTTCCCGCATTGCAAATTATTTTTTTGTTGAGAGAGAGAGAGGAGCCCTTACCTGACTTGGCTATGACTTTATATGGTGGTAATTTAGTATGACCGAGGTAAGATTGGTTTGTTTAGTGTCTTCTATATGTGGAAGTAATAATTCTTCTATTGGCGATAATGTATTAGCTCGTGGGTGATTGTTAAGTGCCCAGGCACTATTTAGTAAAGATTGAAGATCATGATATTTACTGTCAATTGGAGGAATACTACATTTAGCTTTAAGTAGGCCATTATATCTTTCAAGTATACTTGCCGCAGTAGGGTTATAAGGCAGCTGATATGTCCAATTAATATTCCATTTTTTTTTTTTTGCAAAATCTTTTACTTTAGAACTAGTAAAATGTGTTCCCTGATCGGATGTAACTAACTTGGGAGTACCTAATAATGTATCTATTTGTTCGATAAATTGGGGTGTAAAAATAAATGTCTGATTTTGTGGAATGTGTACATAAGTGTCATATTCCTTTTTTAACTTAATTTTTGGAATGGAGGTATATAATATTGTCCTGTATCCTGATCCTTCTTTAAGTTTAGTTTCAAACTATATGTATGGGATTGATCTATAATAGTAACTTCTTGGCCTGGTTTGAGTCCCTTCACTAATTGATCAGCTATTGAATTACCAAGTGTTGTAGGTGAGGGATCCTGTGTACTAGTGTGCAGTAAATACTTATATTTTTAGTGAATTCACTTATTTTAAGCCACTATTCCTTAGACCAAAGATCTCTTCCATTAATAGTGTAATCATGTTTTTCCACTTACCTGACCATTCTACTAAGCCTTTATAAATTGCCCATGAATCTATAGAAATATATACTTTACTAGAGTCCCGGTGCACGAATTTGTGCACAGATGGGATCCCTCGGCCTGGCCAGCAATCAGGACTGATCAGGGTCATCTTGCCTAGTCCTGATCAGAGCCAACAGGGGCTGGCTCGCTGGGGAGGTACCACAGGAGGGCTCCAGGGCATGTCCAACCCTCTTGCCCAGTCCCAATCGGCTGGACCCCAGCAGCAAGCTAACCTACCAGTTGGAGAATCTGCCTCCTGGTGGTCAGTGCGCATCAAAGCAACTGGTCAACTGATCTTTCGTCCACTTAGCATATTAGGCTTTTATTATATAAGATGGTCTCCATTCTGGACTGAGTGTTCAATTGCTAGGTATGCTGTAATTAATTCTGCATGCTGAGCTGATTTGGATTTACCTTCCGATATCAAGGCTTGATATGTTGCAGGTTTGAAAGCTGCTGCTCTCCATTTGGTCAGGTCACTGGTCATGGAGGCTGATCTGTCTGTAAACCAGGCATTTTTTAATGAGGGTTTATGTTTAGGCCCCTCCACCACTAAGTTAACAAATTCCCTTCAGCTTTTGATAATTTGTGTCGGTGGGTCTATCTCCATTTTGGAGACCTCCTCAGTGAGGACGGCTGGTTCTCCGGTGCCTGTCAGCTCTCTGGAGTTTATGTACCATTTCCAAGCAAGCAATTTGCCATGAATTTGAGTACCTGACAATTCATCAGCTGGCATCTTAAGCCAAGATTTCAATGGAAGCAAAGATCTAACCACAACGGAGTTTTGTCCAGTTAAAGGCTCCATGTGACATAATGCAGCATATGAAGCCCAAATATATTTCTCATAAGGAGAATATTTGTTGGTATTATAAGGAAAGCATTGAGACCAATAGCCAATTGGTACATTTTGTTTATCTGAAGGTCCCTTCTTAAGCAGTCCCCAATTACCGTATTTACCTGTCCAAATTATGTCTAAAATTACCTTGTCTCCATGTGAAATAGATTGTAATTGTTGAAAATGTTGGATATATTCCTTTAATAATGTTAAAGATTTTTCTTGCTCTGGTCCTCAATGAAAGTCAATTGCCTTTCAGATAACTTTGTATATGGGTTCTGCTATGACAGAAAGATATGGAATGTGAGCTCTCCAATACATAAACAATACTAATACTTGTTGAGATTCTTTTTTAGATTTGCAGGCCTGTAAATTTAGTAATTTATCTATAATTTTAGGTGCAATTTTTCTACCTTCAGAATTCCATTGAATGCCTAAAAATTTATCTGCGTACTAGGTTGTTGAATTTTTTCTGTATTTATAGTCCATCCTTTTTTCCTCAGATTTTCAATTAGAGTAAATCCTTAGTAAGTTGAACATGATCAGCCTATATAATAAAAATCTAGGTGGTGTCACGCCTTCCTGCGATGCCCTCACACTATGTCATCACAAAATGGCCGCCACAAGATGGCTGCCCTCATGTCATCACAAGATGGCCACTCTCATGGCACCACAAGATGGCCATCAGAAGATGTCTTCAACAAGATGGTTGCCACAAGATGGCCACCACAAGATGGCCGGCAGAGGAGGGCAGTTGGGGCAACCAAGCCAGAAGTGGAGGGCAGTTGGGAGCGATCTGACCAGCAGGGGAGGGCAGTTGGGGGCCACCAGGCTGGCAACGGAAGGCAGTTGAGGATGATCATGCTGGCAGGGGTGGGCAGTTGGGGGCGATCAGACCAGCAAGGGAGCAGTTAGGCATCAATCAGGCTGGCAGGGGAGCATTTAGGGGGCGATCAGGCTGTCAGGCAGAAGCAGTTAAGGGCAATCAGGCAGGCAGGCAGGTGAGTGGTTAGGAGCCAGCAGTCCCAGATTGTAAGAGGGATGTCCAACTTCCAGTTTAGGGCTGATTCTGCAGGGATTGGACCTAAATCGGAAGTCAGACATCCCCTAAGGGGTCCCAGATTGGAGAGGGTGCAGGTTGGGCTGAAGGACACCCCTGCTCCCCATGCACAGATTTTGGGTACCAAGACTCTTATTATTACATAAGAGAATGTCATCAATATAAGTAATTGTAGTGGATTTATACTGAAGTGGGTCTATTTGGCTAGTAAGTAATATATGAGCTATAACTGGTAAATTTTTGTATTCCTGTGGTAATCTTTTGAATTGATATTGTTTCCATTGCCAGGAAAATGTAGTGATGTGTCTTGAATTTGGATATATAGATATGGCAAAGAACATGTCTTGTAAATGAATTGCAGCCATATATGTAGGATTGTCTTTTTGAATAAAGTTTATGACTTCCTGAGCATCTGGAAGTGTACCGGAAATATTTGTTGATTTTTTATTAATATTTCTATAATCAATGGTAATTCCATATGAGCCATTAGGCTTTTTTACTGCCAATTTGGGCTGTTATATAAGTGTGATCCTCCTACATCAATGATCTATTCCTGTAATAATTTAGTAATTGCATTAGTTACTTCCTGATGACCACCTTTTAAGGGTATTGTAGAGTAAAAGAAGATTCATCCCGAATTGGAAGTTCAATGGGAGGTATTTGGATAGATGTAAGATATGTAGATAATTTATGTAATTTAGGAATAATAATTATTAAATTAATGAGATTTGGTAAGGTGTCCATCCCAAGGAAATTTACAAAAGAGGGATGTACATAGAATAATAGTTTAAATGTTAAACCTTTATAAAGAATGGTGCCATTCCTACCTGAAGCAATAATTGAATTTTTAGTTATCCCTCAACTTGTATTTTATTATTAGATTAGAGGCCTGGTGCATGAAATTCGTACACGGGGGGGTGGGGGGTGGAGTGTGTCCCTCAGCCCAGCCTGCACGCTCTCTAATCTGGAATCCCTCGCGGGATGTCCAACTGCCCGTTTAGGCCCGATCCTGGTAGGATCAGACCTAAACGGGCAGTCGTACAACCCTCTCACAATCCAGAACTGCTGGCTCCCAACTGCTCACCTTCCTGCCTTCCTGATTGCCCCTAACCACTTCTTCTTGCCAGCCTGATCACCCCATAACCACTCTCCTACCAGCCTGATTGATGCGTAACTGCTCCCCTGCCAGCCTGTTTGCCCCTAACTGCCCTCCCCTGCAGGCCTGTTCCCCACCAACTGCCCTCCCCTATAAGACTGAGTCACCCCCAACTCCCCTTCCCTGCAGGCCTGGTTACCCCCAACTTCCCTCCTCTGCCGACCTGGTCACCCCTAACTGCCCTCCCCTGCAGGCTTGATCGCCCACAGCTGCCCTCCCTTGCAGGCCTGGTCCCGCCCAACTGCCCTCCCCTGCTGGCCACCTTGTCGTGGCCATCTTGTGTCCATATGGGGGCAGCCATCTTTGAACACATGGGGGCAGCCATCTTGTGTGTTGGAGTGATGGTTAATTTGCTTATCACTCTTTTATTAGATAAGATATAGGTCTGGTGCATGGGTGGGGGCCAGCTGGTTTGCCATGAAGGGTGTCCCGGATCAGGGTGGAGGTTCCCTTGGGGCCTGGGGAAGCCTTGGCAAGGGGCCTGTGGTGGTTTGCAGGCCGGCCATTCCCCCTGGCGACCCAAGCAGAGGCCCTGGTATTTTTGATTTATTTATCTTCTATAATTGAAACTTTGTAGCCTTGAGTGGAGCCAAGCCTCCTACTTGCTCTGAGGCACCAGCCATTGTTGTTGGAATTTATTTATCTTCTATAATTGAAACTTTGTAGCCTTGAGTGGAGGCCTGGGCTGGCCAGGGTGTGCAGAAAGCTTGGCTTCCTCCATTGCCTGGGAAACCCAAGCATCTTGCTCACTCCGTGGCTGCAGCCATCTTGGTTGGGTTAATTTGCATACTCACTCCTCATTGGCTGGTGGACGTGGCTTGTGGGTGTAGCAGAGTGATGGTTAATGTGCATATTACCCTTTTATTAAATAGGATTGATATGTTCCGTTTAATAGAGAAATTTGTGAGCCTGTAGCTATAAGAAAAGTGGAATGTAGTGGTTTGTTACTGTCTGGAAATACAACCTCAAGGGTTATATATGGTGTGTTATCTGCCATAACAGACACTAGTTGCAGTATTGTATATGTTATCTCCCCCAGCCCCCAGGTTGCTAGAATTTCCAGCAGGGGGTGGAGCCATTTCCTGAAGAGGGAGGACTGGAGCTGACCTGTTGCCTAAAAGGATTATTATTTTGCCTAAAAGGGTTATTATTATATCTAAAAAGATTATTAGATTTTCCTGGATCATAAGGTAAAGAAGCCCTAAAAGGATTGTTATTTTGCTGATAATTTTGTTTATAGATTTGGAAAATGGATTATTATTTACCCAATATTTTTCCTGTTGTTGCCAGTCAGCTTTCTGTAAAGGCCTGGGGAAGGGTTTTAAAACATTAGTTCTTTTATAAAATTTACCTCCCTGTCCTTTAGTTAAGGTTGGAATGGTATAAAAAGTGTAAGAATCTGGAGTTTATATTTCTTTGGCTACCAAAGTAAGTGGGTTATAGGAGCTAAGGTTTTCATGTAGTTGTATTATATTTCTAACTAGAGGCCCGGTGCACAAAATTCATGCACGGGGTGTGTCCCTCAGACTAGCCTTCACCCTCTCCAATCTGGGACCCCTCTCACAATCCAGGACTTCTGGCTTCTAACCGCTCACCTGCCTGCCTGCCTGATTGCCCCTGCTTCTGCATGCCAGCCTGATCACCCCTTAACACTCTCCTGCCAGCCTGATCAACACCTAACTGCCCTACCTTGCCAGCCTGGTCACCCCCAACTACCCTCCCCTGCAGACCTGGTCTCCCCCAACTGAACTCCCTTTATGGCCCGGTCAACCCTAACTGCCCTCCCTTACCAGCCTGGTTGCCCCTAACTGCCCTCCCCTGCCAGCCTGATCACCCCCAACTGCCCTCCCCTGCAGGTCTGGTCACCCACAACTGCCCTCCCTTGCAGGCCTGGTTCCTCCCAAATGCCCTCCCTTGCTGGCCTGATTGCCCACAACTGCTCTCCCCTGCAGGCCATCTTGTGTCCACATGGCGGCGGCCATCTTTGACCACATGGGGCAGCCATCTTGTGTGTTGGATCGTCAATTTGCATATTATTCTTTTATTAGATATATCTTTAGCAGATTGCGCTGATCCAATTAAACTTTGTATTTGCATTCTATGGGTATCTGGTGCTCCTTGAACTAAAGCTTTAATGATGCCAGATACATTAGAATTTTCCCAGGGGTTATTTAAATTATTCATGTATATTCCCATAAGAATAACTAATTTCCTAAGTTGTTTTTCAATTGTTTTAAAATATGCCAATTACAGGAGAAATTTGGATGTTAAATCCAATAGTGGGTAGGCCTTTTTCCAAGCTATTAGTATCCATTCCCATACAAGAGAAAACTGTCTTCATTAGCAATGGTATCGAGGAGTTTCTTTAAAAATATATTTTATTGATTTTTTTTACAGATAGGGAGAGGGACAGTTAGAAACATTAATCACCTGCCTCCTGCACACCCTTCCCCCCCCCCCACCCCACTGGGGATGTGCCCGCAACCAAGGTACATGCCCTTGACTGGAATCGAACCCGGGACCCTTCAGTCCACAGGCCGACGCTCCATCCACTGAGCCAAACCAGCCAGGGCTTGAGAAGTTTTAATTCTTGTTGCAATTTAGGATTTTCTACAGCATCTATTATAGATTTTAATTCTGCCTTAGAAATTTTTGTGGTATTTTCACTTGTCTCATAATTTTTTACTAACCAATCTACATCTGTTAAATTTCCTTTAATTAAAATTGTCCTTGTTTAGTTCAGTTCTATTATATGGTGTAAATTCAACTGTTTTCTCAAGACCTGGATCTTCTGTCTTAATCTGTTTTTTGTTTTTAATTACAGTGGGGTCTGCCTCCAGTTTCTGTATTACTTTTCTAGCTCATAGTTTACCCATATTTCTACACTCATCTACTTTTTTCAATGGTTTGTAGTAAAATACCTGTTATTGTTGTTTAGCTCTGTCAATGATGGGGTTTAAATTTTTTGGATTTGTGAGGTCACACTCAAAATTTTCAGCTAATGGTATTTCATAATTTTTCCTCAAAGTTTCTTCTGTCGTCCTCCACGAGTTTTCAGAGTTAGTATTAAATGGAGGAGGCTGTTTCTTAAAGATTTTTCTGAAAAAAATTCTAACATTTAAATTTTAATCCTAGCCTGACACTATATCTGCCAAAAGGAGAGAAGCCTGTTTTATGTGGAAATTTGAAGTCTGTTGCCAAAATGGGTAATAGAAACCCTTTCAAATGCTTATTTTCTAGTTAGTTTCCTGAATATGAGTTAGCAAAGACAATAAAGAGCCTTTCATATGCTAATTTCCCGAGATTATAAAAATTGTAAATTTGACTACTTACTAATTTGATATCAGCAATCCATTGGTATTAGTTGTTACAAAGCAAAATATATCTAATTTTAAAATTTTGGTCCGCGGATTTATAGAATTTGATAGAATGACGTAGTTTCACTATTTCTCAGGATTTCTAGTGGCTGATATGGCCAGATTAGAAGAAATTTAGGTGGCTATTCCTTCTGCAGAAATGCTGACTACTGCTCACTTCCAGCAGCCAAGAGCAGTTTGCCGTTTTGCAAGTTTACATGGCGCAATGCCAATTGGTGGCTCATGATCAGAGAACCACGCAATAGTGTCCTGGCTGCCGTCTGCACCAATTGTCCCAGTCAGTGTGGGCTATGCTGACTCATTTGCGTCAGCTACTAAATCATCCATATGTATGTCTTTATTAGCGTGTACATGAGTCCATTGTGGGACTTCAAGTCATCTTGCACCGTGGAGGCTACTCTAAGGCCCGAGGGTTTATTAATCCCTTTCCACTTGACATTACCAGAACCACCGGAGGAAATACACTACAGAGACATCAATGCAGCCGCAAATCACACGGTTTATTACTCACAGAGGGACCTTACAAATCTCCTGGTGCCCTGGGCGCTAGCTTAGGGGACCTGGATGCTGATGTCGGGCAGGCGTCTCTGGATGCGGCTAGAAGGGCTCCAGTTCTGGAACTGGCTGTGCCCTAGGCTCAGTGGTGTCCCAGAGAAATTTCCACGAGGAGCAGACTAGATGGAGACTTAGCATTCCGCAGGCAGCAGGTGTCTTCCATCCAAGGGCTGAGCACAGCGGCTTCGGATTCCCAAGGAGAACTTGTATGCCTTTCAGCTCCTCTCTTCATAGCCAGTTGCCTTGCATTGCCCACGCAGCCCAGGCCTCATCTGGGGGGAACAGACTGTGGGTACGCTTACAGGGCTGCGCCTGTGAAGTGTGTGGCCAGCATGCTAACTGTGGCCTGTCAGACTTTACTCCATCTTAAAGCGCTCCCCGATGTTCAGGTTTACATTCTATTTCAATTTACACTTTAAATTCATACATTATCACTGCCACAGCGAGGTGAAAACAGATGTCTTAGATGGTGAAATGACTTCCTATGGATTAAATCATAAATTCATTTTAAAAATTGGCAAAAGTTTCTGACCAGACTTTTCAACAAGAGATAAAGACAGTGCAAATAAATGCATAAAGAAATGCACACCATAAAAATTTCTTAGGAAAATGGATTTAAAACAAAACAAGTTAACACTACTGATTTTCAGGCCTACAATTTAAAAATATTAAACATCACATGTGCTCACAGGGATAAAGAAAAACTAGAATTAATTTTCATTATTGTGGGTGGCTGGGAAGGCAAAGGAAGGACCATTTTAGATCACAGTTCTGCATATCTTAAAAGTAAATCACTCACCTATACTGCAAGAGGTAGATAAGGAAAACATAAATTTGTATAAAAATTGAACTCCAATATTGCCAGAAAATTTATTTATAATACACCAAACCTGGAAATAACAAAAACCATAGACAGATCAATAGATAACGTGGTTATTCACAGAAGACAATACTACTCGGCAATAAAAAATAATTACCTTTTCACATAAGCATTATTGTTGAACCTCAAATTAACTGTATAGCATGAAAGAGTTCCATAGTTGTTAAAGAATACACACATTGTGGTGTTTATAACATTATGAAAATTATGAACTAATTTTGTAAAGGAAGGAAAATAAATGACTGCATTTAGAGCTGGGGAAGGCAGAAAGAGAGATTATAAAAGGGCAGGAGGTAAATCTAGGGTGTTGTAAAGTAGGTTTAGAGTTGTTGGTATGGAAATTAATACAATAGTTAGTAAATAATAACACAAGAATAATCCCTTCCCTGGTCATTGAACTTCAATTGGTTGGATACCATCCCTTGCTCTGAAAGACCACTAGTTCCATTCCAGTTCAGGGCACATGCCTGCCTGGATGCCCTGTAGGCGGCAGACAGGAGGCAGCAGTTCAATGTTTCTTTCTCTTAGTGCCATTTATTACTCTCTCACTTCCTCTCTTTCTAAAAGGTCAATAAAATATTTTAAATATATGACTTGTTTTAACAAAAGAATAAACTCTGTGTTTACATATTCACACCTGTAAGCCTACTTTCGACCTAACCTGTATATGGGTGAGAGATACATTTATTTCACATGTGATGTTTTTAGAGCTTTATTCATATGTCTAAGCTCACCCTATAGTACACATTAGAAAAGGTGCATTTTGTTGCATTTCAGTTACAAATATACTTAATAAAGCTTTAAGACTTCCAAATAAAGGCCTGGCTATCCCTGTCTTGTTAGGAAATTAAAACAGCAACCTTACCTTCTCTCTCCTAATTTCCTGGTAGGAACAGTCTTACCTCAGGGGCAGCAAATATTGACAATCAGTGAAGAATTTTGCCATCTGAATCCCCAGGAATGCTGACAGGTTAAAAAAAAAAATACAACCTGGGACTGATTATAGGATTATCCTTCCTCTAGCTCTGAGGTCTTGCCAGTTGAGGAAACCTTGAGGTGAACACCCTGGATGGGCCAGGGGACTCCAAAAAATGTGTTAATTTTTTCTGCCAATGTCTTTAGCCACAAAATGCAGTTATGGAGGCCCTGAGAATGTCTGTAAGCAAACATCACAGAAGCCACAGATGGTTTCTGGAAAACGTTCAGAAGAGGCACTTTTCATCCAATTTACTGGTCTTTCCCACTCACTATGAATACAGTGTTTCTGTTCAAAAGCTAGTTCCATTTAAACCTCAGAGCCGGAACAAGTCACATCAGCCTATGAAATTTCATACATCATGGCACATGGCTGCTTTACAGAATGTGGGGAAGAATTCTCCTAAACATTGCTGAGAATTATGTAATACTTACTGTGAACAGAGAATATAATTCATGTTATTCACACAGGCACAACAAAGAACTCCTATCCTGGGTGACCATAGAACTCACCAATAATAGAGGCACCAGGCTTCAAATTAGAACCCACAAAGTCATGCTGACTTTCTTTCAAGGACTTGGGCAGCAATGTAAAATATCCCAATATTGGACAAAGAGCGATTTTCTGCCATTCTTATATGCCTTCCAAAGCACCAAAAGTTTGAGACTCCACAAATGTTGTCATACTAATTTACTCTAATATATATGACTTCAGAGAGAAAGAAACATCAATGAAGAGAATCATTGATCCGCTGCCTCCTGCACGCCCCCTACTGGAGTTAGAGCCCTATCCTGGGCATGGGCCATTGACCAGAAACGAAGCTGGAACCTTCAGTCTATAGGTCCAGTCTCTTTCCACTGAGATAATCCAGCAAGGGCCTAATTTTCTCTCTGAAAGGAAACGTTAAGAATTAAGGTGCTGCCCTGCTCAGGTGCCTCAGTGGGTTGGATCATCCTCCTGTAAAGCACCCCACTAAAGGATGGTGTATACTAATAAAAGGGTAATATGCTAATTAGAGCGGACATCTTCTGGATATCCATCCAGACACAGCCACAGTGGCTGTGAGGCTCAGGGCTCAGGCAGCCACAGGCAGAGGCAGGCAGTGGCAGCAGCAGTGGGGTCATGGGGGCGGCACCGTCCCATGATCAGCCTGATCACTTCCCGCAGAGGGAGGCCTGACTGTGGGAGCGGACCTAAGCCATCAGTAGGACATCCCCTGAGGGCTCCTGGACAGTGAGAGGGGGCAGGCCGGGCTGAGGGATCCCCACCAGTGCACGAATTTTTGTGCACTGGGCCTATAGTATTAAGATGAAGGAGTATCAGATTCTCCTTAAGTGTTGTTATTCTGGGTAAGAAAAAGGAAACATTCCCTACACATTTAAGGCCTATCTCCACTGTGAAGTCTCAGGTGTCTTATAAGGCTACAATTTTTGGTAAAAGATTTCTCACAATCTGTACACTCATAAGGATTTTAACCAATGTGAACTCACTGATATTTATTAACATTACACGTACTTCTGAAGGACTTCTCACATGCACTACACTTATAAAGCTTTTCTCCAGTGTGAATTCTCTGATGTTGAATGAGTTTAGAATTCTCACTCAAGGACTTCCGACAACCTGTACAGTCATATGGCTTTTCTCCTGGGTGAACTCACTGGTGTTTATTGCAATCAGACTTACTTCCGAAGGACTTACCACGATTGCTACACTTATAAGGCTTTTCTCCAGTGTGAATTCTCTGATGTTTAATGAGGGTAGAAATTGCAAAAAAGACTTTCACAACCTGTGCACTCATGGCTTTTCTCCAGTGTGAACTCGTTGGTGTTTACTGACATTAGACTTACATCTGAATGTCTTCCCACAATCAATACACTTATAAGGCTTTTTTCCAGTGTGAATTCTCTGATGTTGAATGAGAGTAGAAATCGTACAAAAGGACTTTCCACAACCTGTACACTCATGTGGCTTTTCTCCATTGTGAACTCGTTGTTGTTTATTGACATTAGTCTTACATCTGAAGGACTTGCTACAATCACTATACGTATAAGGCATTTCTCCAGTGTGAATTCTCTGATGTTGAATGAGTTTAGAATTCTGACTGAAGGACTTCCCACAATCTGTACACTCATATGGCTTTTCTCCAGTGTGAACTTGCTGGTGTTTATTGACATTAGACTTACTTCCGAAGGACTTCTCACATTCACCACACTTATAAGGCTTTTCCGCAGTGTAAATTCTCTGATGTTGAATGAGATTAAAGATTCCTCTGAAAACTTTCCTACATTTATCACCATCATAAATCAGTTCTCCAGAACAGACACACTGACATTCAACAACTTTCTGTGCCTTGCAGGTAGCTTTTTCACATTCAGCCCACTGGTCATCACTTTTTACATTGAGATATTCTTGTGAAACCTCCTTGCCACCGTGTGGCTCCTCAGTGTTCTGAGAGGCCTGGGGCTGAGGAAGCTCTGAGAGAGCTTGGACGTCTTCCCTCACCTCCCTGTTGTTTGAAGGAACCTCTGATAAATAGAAGCTACACCTGGTAACAAATGAGGGCCTGTCCATAGCTTCTTTCCAGGAGGTCTCTCCACTGACATCCTTCTGTTGGTGGTGAGAGTTTGCACTGAAACAGAAGTCTCTCACACATGAGTCACTGAAGAAGCGTTTGTGCTCAAAGTATTCTGCTTGTAACTCAGTCAGGTGCAAAATATCTTTTAACACTTGTGAAGCACCACTACAGGAATGTGACTTCTGGGTTGCTGGAGTTGTCTTAGAAACCCTGACATGTGACTCTCCTTGTACAGACACACTTTGATCAGACAGGCCTCCTCCTCATCCTTTTTATGCCAACAACCTGAAAACAGAAAAAATAAAAGGTGAGGAAATGAATGAGGACTGTGGTGACAGGGGGAAGTTCCATTACAAAATTGTGTGGACCATGACACCTGGGCTCAATAAAATTTTCAGATAAGAAGAGATGTGAAGGAAGCATTAATAAGAGGCTTCTTTGAAGTTCTGGGCATCTGCATATCATAAAGTGAGGAAGACCACACCAGGATTATGACACAAAGATGGCAAGTACCACATGGAAGAGAGGTAAGACACCCTTCCTTAGGCTAACAGTGTTTAGCAGGGCTTGCTACAGATGACATAGGCAAGCTCTGCAGAATTTTGCTTATGTCTTATTTCAAGAAAAAATCAATAAACGAGTAGCTGATGTTTGAAACCTACTTAAGCATGTATGTGTAATTCATAACACGTGTAATTCAGTATTAAAGAATACAGCAGAGGCAGCAATGCAGAGGAGCAGATGATATAAAAATGCCATAAAGGGTAACATAGCCGAAAGCCAGGAAGTCACAGGTAAAATGACATATCAGAAGGAGTAAAGTAGGTAAAAGATAAGGTAGAAATGTGGTATAGCCAGTGGCACCTCCATCTGAACACTGATGGAAAAGAGCTGGTTCCTGGTATGAAAGAGGGTCTTACAAGAACAGTACATGGTTCATGCAAGTAAAGACCATAATCTGGCACAGATAGTCACCCAGGAATTTAGCCATAGGAAAGGGGTAGAAATGGAAGCCATGGATCTGAATATAGTCACCCGCCCAGGAAGAAACAGCAGGTGGGGTCAATTCAGCTGTCTGTAAGACCCCTGACTCCCAGAAACTTCCTGCATTTGCTGAGGCAAATGTTGTAAGAGATGTTTGGGGAACCTATTGCTCAGGGTTTTCCACGGCGCTCAGCACTGGCAGCCATAGCACATTTGAAAAGACAGTTAGGAATATTTGCAGAACCCATGGTCTGGCTGTGAGAGAGAGAGAGTGCTATGCCTGGAGAATAAAGTAAGAGAGAACATCACCTCAGGACACTAGGAGAGACGTGAAGGTCTTACCTAGAGATGATACAAGTGCAAACACTTCCAGCATCACGTCGCAGTACAGACGTCTCTGTGCCTCATCAAGGAGCACCCACTTCTCCTGTGAGAAGGCAATGACCACATCCTCAAAGTGCATATCCTGTCATAATGGGGACAGTACAGCCATGATCAGATTCTCTTCTAATTTTCCAATTCTATCATATTCTTAACTCACCACATCCATCTGCTCCCTCTACTCCCCACATCATAGAAGATACCAGGCCTTGGTCCCATAAAATTCAATCTATCTTTATATTCCTACTGATTCTGTGTCTTCCACAACAATAAAGGGAGTTGATCAAAGTGAAGATACTGGTGCTCTGGGCCTTAATGTGAGTCCCAGTGCCCCTACTCAATAACAGTGGGTGTCAGGAACTTAGGGTAATGAGAGCTGTTGCACATAAAGAGAGTGTGAGTGATTTGGCACTGGTCTTGTCAGCGTGTTTTCTCTCAATTTTCCTCCAAGACACCAAAAAGCATGGCATTACACTTCACCCTTCTGACTACAAACCCAGATTGTTGAGGCCATAACATTTCACTACATCATTTTTCTTCACATAATTCTTTGAACCACACTCCTCTAACGCAGCTTCAATCCAAGAGGAACAACCTCCCTGGTAATACGAAAATGCTGTGACAAGGACAGGTTGTTTCCTAATTAGCTGCTTCTTTCAAAATTCTAATTTATCACCTCTATAATGTATTTCTCCCTTATCATCTCCCTTCCTCATGCCAGTGAAAGTTTTCAAGCACAGGTGACACTGATGTATGCTATCTCATTCCTATTGATCACTGGGGCAATCCTCAAAAAACAACAACAACAACAACAACAAAAACGGCTGTTGAGTGTGTGTGTGTGTGTGTGTGTGTGTGTGTGTGTGTGTGTGTGTGTATAATGTAAGCTATTCATCTGGCATGTAAAACCACAACAACTTCTCTTTTCAGGAATTCCCCTAAAATTCCCCATGTCATACCATCCAGTCCCAACCAGAAATGGACTCACCCTTCTTTCATTCTTTTGTTAATGTCAGGGCCCTGCAGCCATGAATTCACATATCCTCTCCAAGTGCACGACATTTTTTTCTACCACACCTGTCTCACACCTGCAGTTCCATATCCTAAGCACGCATAGTTATCTGTTGGCCTCATACTCATTATTGAGCAGGTATGACCCAGAGAATACCTAGAAAATTCAAACTGGGTGATGTACTACCCATAATCTCATAGTTCACAATCATAGAGGAAGTGTTGTGTCCTGCTCTGAAGGTCTCCATCCCTGATTTTTTTCCCCTCCCATCTCACCTAATGTGAACCACATCAGATATTGAGCCCACCTTCACTGTTACTACACTTGATGTCTCTTCACCAGTCTCAGCCCTTCATCACTTCAATCTCATCACTTGTGGCCCTCTACCCCATACCCAGTAAGCTCAGAGATGACCACACATGCCCCTAAGCAATTCCATTAAACTGACTGCAACAACCCAGCCACAGCGATGGTAATAATAATAATAATAAAAAACACCTGGTAAGTGTTTAGAGAAGAAAATAAGCACCAACCACAGTCTCATCTTGTTTAAAATATTCTTTGGCATCAATTCAAAACAAACACACAAACAAACAAACAAAAGAAGGTGATCTACAACTCCTATGTGGTCTATACATTTTCCACTACATTTAAGGAAGTCTTCCTATTGAACTGTTCATCAGAATTCTAGATGCTCTTGAATTGCTCTCTGAAATACCCTAACAGGCCAGAAAATAAAAAAAAAAATTTGTATCTCCTATGAACATAACACTTCCTAATATGAATTTCTCCATCTGAGGTGATGATGTTTCCATACATTCAGGTGCTAAATGCAAGCCTTAATTTCAATTGTGACTATTGCCTCTCTGTCTCTCAATCAAAACATTAGAAAATCCAGGTGGCCACACCTAAATCACCGATCCAGAATGCAACTGCTACTTCCATTTCCACAGCCACCATCATGAGCCAGTTACCATCACACACATCCAATCCATCACAGCTGCTTCCTTCCCACTCTTTCTTCCTTCTCACACATAGGCATATTGTTCATCATGCTGCAGCCACCAGGAGTCTGTATTCGTAGAAATAATCTACACCCTGTGACTTCCCTTCCTGATTTGGGAATGGTTCCCCAGCTTTTTTAATGTTTCCTGGCCCCTAATGTATATATATATATATTTTTTGTCATTCAGTGTAACTCTATTTAATGCTTATTGCACATGATTTGAGGTCTTTAATTTCTAACCACCAAAGATTCAAAGGACTATTTTTTCCATGAAGTTTAACATTAACATCAGTGAATTCATGTATTCATGTGTTTTTATTGTAAACATCTGAATTATTCATATTGTCATAGATACTGAACTCATAACCGTGGACCATGCACAGGTTGGCAGCAAGCCAGGAAGCCACTCTGCAAGCAAACTATACTCTGCATGAGGAGTAAAGTCATAGCACAACATTTAATGTCCAACCTGTCACATCAAAATGTTATATATATTGACTTCTTAATTCATATAGTATCGGGAACTCAACTGCTTGGTTGGTGACAGGGTTGACCAGGTTTCAGGAGGATTATTCCTGAAATAATTAAGGAAAGGGAGGCTCAATCTTTCTTCTTGGTTACTTGCTCCTCCCAGCACCTTCATCTTTCTTCTCGTCCTCAGCTTCTTGGACATCTTCTCCTTCAACTTCACCTCCTTCTTCCTCCTTTGTGTCCTCAAATCCTTCCTTGGCACCTTCTTCCTCTTCCTCTCCTTCCTCTTCCTAAGCCTCTTCCTTCTCCTTCTCCTTTTCCTCCTCCTGCTCTTCAGGTTCTCCTTCAGAGGGGGGTTCATCCTTAGCTTCCTCGGCTTTTGCAGCCTCAATGGTCTCCTCCACCTCGATCTGGTCCTCCTGGACGTGGCTGGTGTATTAAGAAGGGAAGGAGTGAGCAGACATCAAGTAGGAGCTAGTCTGTAAACCACTGTAGGCAGATCAACTAAAGACCTGAGAACTCTGGAAGTAGCCACTGGTATGCTTCCCACGCTGGTGAAACTGAGCTGGGTCTCCTCACCGTCCAAGAGTTTCCTGTAAGCTGCAATGTCAATGTCCAAAGCCATCTTCACATTGAGGAGGTCCTGGTATTGTTTTAAATGTCGTGCCATTTCACTCTTTGTAGTTCTCAACTCATTTTCTAATTTGTTGATTATGTCCTGCATAGCACTAACATCGGTGTTCTGCTTATCCTCCAGCTCTTGCAGCTGCTTTCCCAGTGCTTCATTCATGCCCTGACTTGCTTCAGTCTCCAGGGTCTTGGCTTGAACAGGCAGCAGTTCTTGAACACCACGTCCTTGGCAGCACGCACTGCCTAGGTGTTCTTCTCAGCGCTCTTGGTCAGCATGGTGAAGTGGCTCTTGTACCATTCTTTGGAATTCTGAATGTTCTTGGCAGCCAGTTTCTCGTACTGGGTGTGGATGTCCTTGAGTGTGGTGGAGAGGTCGGACTTGAACACGTCCATCTCCACGGAGATCTGAGCGTACTGGATCTGCAACTGCAATCTCCCCTTTGTGCACCTTCTTCAGAAAGGCAATTTCGTCCATCAGGCTGTCGATGCGCTTTTCGAGCTCAGCGCCTGTGAGAGCCGCCTCATCTGCACCTTTGCACACCTCCATCAGCCAGCCCTCGGTGGCCTCATGGTTCAGCTCCTCTTCCTGGTAGCGTGCCTGCAGGTTGCTTCCAGTCCCTTCTGAGCCCTGGTGCCTCCTAACTGCCCACTGCCCTCTCCTCGCCAGGGACAGGGCGTGGTGAGCCGGGGCACAGGCATCCCATTTTCATGAAAATGTTCAACCCGGGCCTGCTCTACCAGTGTCCGCAGGCAACCCTGGGGCAGACAGTGATCCCGGAGACGCTGGCCAGCCCCGCCTGCCCGGGTCCTTGATCGCAGGCTGGAGCCCACGGGCGGCGACAGGCGCTGCCCGCGCCACCTACACGGGCCACCAATTGCAGCCCAGACCCTGTGGGCGGTGTCTGGCACTGCCTGACCTGCCTGTGTATGTAAATTTACCCATCTTTGTTGGGTTAATTTGCATATCACTACTGATTGGCTGGTGGGTATAGCAGAGGTATGGTCGATTAGCATATTTCTCTTTTATTACTGTAGGTAAGAGAATAAACTCTGTGATTTGCATACCCATATTTGTAAGCCTACTTTTGCTCCAACCTGCACATGGGTGAGATATATAATTATTTCACACACGATATTTTTTAAAAATACCTTTATTCATTAAGGTATTACATATGTGTCCTTATTCCCCCAGTACCCCCAAACCCCTCATTCATGCCCTTACTCCCCTGTTGTCTATGTGCATTGATCAGGCTTATATGAATGCATATAAGTCCTTTGGTTGATCTCTCCCCCTTACTCACACTGTCCCCTACCTTCCCTGAGGTTTGACATTCTGATCGATGTTTCTCTGTCTCTGGATCTGTTTTTGTCATCATTTTATGTCGTTCATTATATTTCATAAATGAGTGAGAACATGTGATATATACCTTTCTCTGCCTGGCTTATTTCACTTAACGTAATGCTCTCCAGCTCCATCCATGTTGTTGCAAATGGTAAGAACTCCTTCCTTTTTACCGCAGCATAGTATTCCATTGTGTAGATGTACCACAGTTTTTTTAATCCACTCATCTACTGATGGACCCTTAGGCTGTTTCCAAATCTTAGCTATGGTGAATTGTGCTGCTATGAACATAGGAGTGCATATATCCTTTCTGATTCATGTTTCTATTTTCTTGGGATATATTCCTAGGAGTGGGATTACTGGGTCAAATGGGAGTTCCATTTTTAGTGTTTTGAGGAAACTCCATACTGTTCTCCACAGTGGCTGCATCAGTCTGCATTCCCACCAGCAGTGCACAAGGATTCCTTTTTCTCTGCATCTCGCCAACACTTGTTGTTTGTTGATTTGTTGATGATAGCCATTCTGACAAGTGTGAGATGGTACCGCATTATTGTTTTGATTTGCATCTCTCAGATAATTACTGACTTTGAGCAGGTTTTCATATAACATGTGACATTTTTACAGATTTATCCATATGTCCAAGCTCACCACATAGTACACAGTAGAAGAATGCATTTTGTTGCATGTCAGTTACAAATAGATGTAATAAAACCTTAAAAAGTACTTACAATTAAATAACTGGATATCCCTGTCTTGTTAGGAAATTAAAATCGCAGCTGTATATATACTCTACCATCTCTATCCTAATTTCCTGGGAGGGCCAGCCTTGCCACAGGAGCAGCAAATATCGGCAAGCAGTGAAGAGTTTTGCCATCAGAATCCATAGGAATTCTGACTGGTTACAAAAAATGCAATACATCCTGGGACTGATTATAAAATTATCCTTCCTCAGCTCTGAGGTCTTGCCATTAGAGGAAACCTTGAGGCGAGTCCAGTGGCTCCCATAAACTTTATTTTTTTCTGCCAATGACTTCAGCCACAGAAAACAGATATGGAGGCCCTGAGAATGTCTGTAAGCAAACATCACACAAGCCACAGACCTTTGATCATTTTTGAAAAATGTTCAGAAGGGCACTTTTCCTCCAATTTACTACAGTCTTTCCCACTCATTGTGAATACAGTATTTCTGTCCTAATGGTGGTTCCATTTAAAATTCAGAGTCTTACAACAAATGACACCAGTGTATGAAATTTCATACTTCATGGCACATGGCTCTTTTGAAGTCTTTGGGGAGGAGTTTCTCAAAACATTGCTGAGATTTATGTAATACTTACTGTGAACAAAGAATCTATTGTATATAATAAAAAGGTAATATGCAAATTGACCCTAACTGTGGAACAACTGGGAATGACCGGTTTCTATGACGCACACTGACCACAAAGGGGTTGACACTCAGAACAGTAGGTTAGCTTTCTGCTAGGGTCTGGCCGATCTGGACTGGACAAGATGGCCCAGATTTGCCCCAATCTCCGGAAAGGTAGAGAGAAAACCCACCTGTGCACGAATTCATGCACTGGGCCTCTAGTATAATTCATATTGCTCACACAAGCACAAAAAAGGATTCCTATTCTTTATCACCATTGATCTCACCAATCACAGAGGCACCAGACTACAAATCAAAAGCACAAAGTCATGCAGACTTCCTTTCAAGAAACTAGAAACATCAATCAGAAACGATATATGCACCCCTATGTTCATAGCAGCACCATTCACCATAGTTAAGATTTGGAAACAGCCTAAATGCCCACCTGCAGATGAGTGGATTAGAAAACTATGGTGCATCTACACGAGAGAATACTACGCTGCTGTAAAAAAGAAGAAATTCTTACCATTTGCAGCAGCATGGATGGAACTGGAGAGCATTATGTTAAGTGAAATAAGCCAGGCAGAGAAAGGTAAATATCACATGAGCTCACTAATTTATGGAAAATAGGGAACATTATAACCTGATGAACAAATAGATAGATACAGAGGCAGTAATGCTTTGAAACGACCATCAAATTACAGAGGGAAGGCTGGGGAGTGTTGGGGAAGGGGGAAAGAGATCAACCAAAGGACTTGTATGCATGCATATAAGCACAACCAATGGACACAAGACACTGGCGGGGGTGGGGTGGGATGAGGGCATGTGACAGGGGGTAGGGGAAGCTGTGGAAAGGTCAATGGGAGAAAAAGAAGGAGATATATGTACTATTTGTAACACTTTAAACAATAAAATTTTATATATATATATATATATATATATATATATATATATATATAGAGAGAGAGAGAGAGAGAGAGAGAGAGAGAGAGAGAGAGAGAGAGAGAGATCCTAAATGTAAATGCTGTTTATTTACTTTTTGTCTAAACCTGCTTATTTATGAATGGGTGGAAGGATTGTGTTGACCAGTGAGTCAGGACCTGATCACCCCTGATGTCCCAAAGGAACCCCTTCTCTCAGAGTAAGCTAAAGCAGCCCCGCCCAGACTCACTCCTGTTGCTTACATCCTTAAGTTGAAGCCTGCACTTTCTTTATTTCCAGCGCTCATTCACAGTTCTTGATACTATCGTTGAAAGCCTCACAGGCCTTCCTGCTTGTTATTTAGGAACATCTCTCCCCTTTTATAGCCTTCTTAAATGTTATACACTGCAGAGGACACCAAGTAGGGAAACATCCCGTAATACAGGGAAATAACAGAGCAGACAGGAGGTCCAGACAGTGGCTCAGAGGAAGCCTCTGTCTCCACACCTCTCAGCTATACCCCATATAACACCCAAACACACTCCAGAGGAACTTCAGTCCCTAGTAGCTCTTGGGGCAATGCAGGAAGATTCATGGTTAAAATCTCAGGGAAAAATACCCTTCCCTAGGGATAGGCCCGTGATATCTTACAGGCTATTCACAATTCTCTATGTATAGGATACATTTACAACTCCTAAAACCCCTCATCACATGTCCTAGCCTAGCCTTCCTTCTTCAAGATACCTCCCAAACCTGTTCTACTTGTTACTCCGTATCTTCCCAAGGAGAAGTTAGACCTCCTTCTTTCCCCAATTATCAGGCTAGGGGCCAAATCCCTGGACAAGACTGGCAAATTGACTTCACTCATTTATCCTATCTTAACCCTGGCAGATATCATCTCAGACTGAGTAGAAGCATTCCCCACTGCGTCTGAAAAGTCCTCCGAGGTCACACAGCTCCCATTCTGCATATCATTCCCAGATCCGGCCCCCCCACCTCATTATGGACCTGCTTTCATATCTCAAACGACTCAACGGGTCTCCTCCACTCTGAATATCCTGTGGAACTTACACCCCCCAACAGCCCCAACCTTCAGGCAAAGTAGAAAAGTGAAATTCCTTCATTAAGTCCCACCTAACTAAAGTAACTCTCAACACTAAAGAACCTTAAACTACTCTCCTACCTCTAGCCTTTAAGCACATCAGGGCAATCCCACCCCCCCCCCCCCCCCCCCCAATGCACCCTCCTTTCTTAGTCCCTTTGAACTCATGTATGGAAAACCCTTCTTATTAGGAAACTTCCCTTCCACAGAGACCCCTCTTGGAGACTATGTCCCCATTTTAAATCTATTCCAACAATTACTGAGAGAACATGCTGATCAAGTCCTCCCTCGACTTTCTATGAGAGACACCCCCCTACTCCTCTACAGCCAGGGGACTGGGTCCTCCTAAAGGAAATCCACCCATCGAATAATTTACAGCCCCGAAGGCACGGCTCTTATCGGGTACTGCTAACCACCCCACTGCAGCTAAACTATCAGAGCAAACCCCATGGTTCCACCTCTTCAGATTAAATCCCATCCCCGGAACACCTCCATCACGTGACATGGAGTCTTCCTAACTGTTACAGCCACCAGATTGGGCCCACCAGACTCTACCTTACCCTCTTCTATCGCTCACCAATGTAGATGTAGCCCCCAATGATCAGTCTTCACATGTTCCGTAACCCACCATATCCGACACAAAAGCACAGTGCAGATAATCCCTCTCCTCATAACCCTGGGCATCACAGCAGAGGTTGGAACTGGCACAGGGGGCCTAACCACGGCTCTATCCCCTTTGGAAATCCTGTCTCAGGACCTACAAGAAAGCTCTGGATGCTAACAAGGGGCAAAACTGGAAAACAAGAACCTCGCCCCCAGGGTAACCTCCCCTCCCCTAGCCAATAACTAGTCAGGGAACTGAGACCCCTGATCCTTTCCTCCCTAAAGATCACATCTAGGCCTCAGTTGTATTTCAGCTCCAGGCCCAGAAAAGCAGCAAAAGCAGACCAGTGGGACACTGTGGCAGCCTCAGTACCAGCTTCTGCCTCCCAAGTCCCTCAACAGGACCGTTTCTGAGCCTTCCAGGTGGCCTAATAAATTCTTAATTCTTCACCGTTTTTGGCCCCGTGTGTTCCTTCTTCCACGAGCCTAACATCTACGGCCCCAGTGTCCCGAGAATGAAAGTAAAACTCCTCACGCAAAACCACTCCTCATCTTGAAAGGGCAGAGCAGGACAGCACAAAATGTACTGTACCCTCCATCCTGTGTAACTATGTATATGACTCCTTTTTCTTAGAAAACCGCGAGAATGTACCAGTTGCATAAACCTGCCAATAGGAATGTAGAGAAGTAGACTCAGTCCAAATTAGGCAATCTCTGTAACCCACGTCACTTCCCTAAGCCCACCCAAATGACCAACCCTTTATAACCTATCGTTCTCCCGGGGCTCTCTCTCTCTCTTTGGTCTCACTGCTATGCCAGAAAGAGGCCGGGAGCCATACCCGGGTTTGAATAAACACTTTGCTTTTGCATCGGAGAAAAGGCTCCCTGGTGGTTGATTATTGGGGACCCCGAACTCTGGGCATAACATTTGGGGGCTCGCCTGGGACCCCAATTCCCACGAGGGACCCCGATCCGGAGAGTCTGACTGACCGCGGGAAGTGTCTGTACATTGTCTGTATTGTCTGTTCTGTTCTGTGCGAGCTCGCTTCTGAAGCCTGTAGTGCCTGAAACGGTCTAAGTGCACACACTGGCAGACCTTGGGCGGGAGGAGTCAGAGGAGGGGCATAAAAACCCCCGTCTGGAGGGGAGTGGCTTCCCCTCAAACCTCTGGGACAAAGCGGGTCGCTCCCGCTGGTTGGCGCACGGCCATCGTGCAGTTTTCAGTTTTGCTTCTGCGGAGTCGGAAAGCTGTTCCTGGGTGTCTTTGTCTGTTTGGTTTCTGTGTACTTCTGTGGACTTACTGGACGGATATTATGGGACAGACTCAGTCCACTCCAAGTGAGTGGAAGGGGAGCTTAATCTCCCCCGCCCCCCGAGGCCATAGAGATTCCTCAGGCAAATTAATCAGGTGACTGTTTAAACTCTGGTAAATATCTAGTAGGAGTCAAAAACTCAGACTGTTTGGTATATAAATATAAATGTGAAAGTATTTGTTATCTCTTTCTGCTGTTTAATTTATTTAAAGATAGGGCGGACCTGCTGTGACGGAATACAAAGGTCTTTAGCAGTTGCTGAGACACCTTTTTCTAAGAGTCCTTTGTTCTCTGTCAGAGAGGGAATCAGTCCACTTAGCTGATAAAAGTTCCTCTGTTTGTATAAGTAAAGGTTTCAGTTTGCTCTGATTTGTGAATTTACTGTATTAAATTGAATTTTAAAGTCCTAGGGTTGATTTAAAAGTATACATTTATAACGTTTCAGATAACTTTTATTTATAGCTTTCTTATCTCTTTTGGTGCTCGGAGACTCCTGGAACGGGGCTAACAGCTTCACAGGGCGGAGAGATTTACAGGCCCTGTCCCTGCCTGTGACATCATAGTCCAACGTGGAACTAAGGCTAAAGTTATTATTAACTCCTTATAGACCCCGTTAACTGTCTGTTTAACGTACTGTTTTCAGTTATTAGGATCCTCATAGAGGACATAATCTGGTCTTTCCCTTCCCCTCTCATCCTGATTCTAATAGCATCTATAACTAGATTAAAGATCTTTTCTTTCAGGAGGCCATCCAGGCTTTCAGCTCACAAGAAATCTCCTCCTGCGAGAGGAGAGAGGGACCCCCCCGGAAGGGGCTGGAGGCTCTCCCTCTCAACAGGTGTTTGTTTTGTGTTTTGTCATGTTGGTATCATGACTGTTTGTTTTGTCTTTTTGTCTTATGTTTTCTGTCATATTTGGGCCCTATGTGTATATTATTTGTTGAGTTTTGATTTGTCAAGGTTTTGTCAGTTTGTTGTCAGTTAGTTGAAATCCTCTTAGAGGACATTGAGTGGTTTTAACTTTTTCCTTCAACACACTGGCCCCGCCCACTGGCCTGCGGCAGAAGCCAGACAAAGCGGCTGTGGTGGGCCGAGGAGTTTGCAAGTCTATTAATCTTGTTTCCTTTGTCCAACATGAGTCAGGAATCCTGTCCTAGGATGTGGGAAAGGGAGGCCCCCATCAGGGGACTTAGAGGCAGTGTTCCTGTTATCTGCTCAGATCCCAAGAATGTAAGAATACTTGTTTACTGAAGTGATATAAGGACAGATGTTTGTTTGATATTTTGTTTGTCTGCCTGGTTATAATTATTTGTTCATATATAGAAGTCTGTGAAAAGAAATAAGAAACCTTTAATTTGTTTAAGGCTGAGTGCTCTGACGGGTAGCAACCCCCCCAAGTGGCCACTTGGATTCTTTTTTCCCAGGGGTGTTTTCTCTCTGTCAGAGGGGGAATCGGCCTGCCTAACAACATTTCTGTCTATGTTTATTAATTTGAAGATATGAAGTTGTAACAATTGTAGTCCAAAGAGATTTAAAGCAGGGAACACATTCTAAAATTAACTATAAGAAGGAAGCTGGAGCTGGCAAAGTCACCAAGTCTGCCCAGCAAGCTCAAAACCTAAATGAATCTTATTTCTAACACCTGCCACCACCCAGTCTTAATCAGTGGTGGAGGAACAGTCTCAGAAGTGTTTGTCTCAATTGGCCATTAAGTTTGATGTGATTAATATACATTGTAAAACCTTTAAAAGAAAAGGAAAATATTTTGTGGGCCACTTGGTCCTTGTGTATGTGGCAACTCTTAAGTTATAATTTTACAATCAGTAATTCTTAATAGAAACACACTCAAGCAGAGTGGCTTTTCAGAAAGGTCAGGGAGTCTGATTACAGTGTAGGGGTCACCGGTTCCCCCATGCCACCTTCGTTGGCAGGAGGCAAGCGCTTTTCCCAGTGGGAACAGAGAGTGGATTGCCAGATGAAAACGCCTCGGTGGGACCCTTCCTTCGCCACCTGGGACCCGTGCCGCCGCGCTCCCTGCCTCCGGTGTCCATCCCCTCCAGGGGTTGTTTTGAGTAGCTAGAGGCAGCAAGGAGGAGGGAAATTCCCTTGTGACCCCCTCCGCCCCAATGAGACCCAAGAACCCTCGGCGACTCCTTGGACACTTTTCACCGTGTTCTGTTAGGGGGCTTAAAGGCAGCAGCTAGAAATTCCCCTTTCCAGGCTTATCAGAATCTGAGATTCTTATCTGTAGGAAAAATGTGACAGTTTGAAATTCAAGGGGCTGGGCCTGCTCCCTTCTCCCTCTGCCTTTTCTAAATATTTTAAAATAATAGAAGGTTTGAGGCATGGTTATGCATATTTGAAGGACATAGAAAGAAGGTTTGAAGGCTAATTTGAAATTGTGAAATTTGTAAAGGTTTGTATATGTGGTGAGAAGGGGAACAGAGAAATGTTGGAAGGAGGCCAGCAGCAAATAGGAAGGAATTAATATGCCTATTGTAAGAAGCAGAGGCACTGGAAGAGAAAATGTCCTGGCAGGTTAGCTAGAGAAGCAGAAAGGGGAGACTCAGACTCCAAGGGTCTTTAACTTAGAGGAAAAGGACTGACAGGACCGGGGTTCCTTTCCATTAAGCCCCCAGGGTAACCTTACAAGGGGGGGGGGGGGCAAACCTGTTAGTTTCCTGGTGGACAGTGGGGCAGCCTATTCAGTCTTAACAGAGCCGATGGGACCCATAACCTCTAAGAAGACATCAGTCCGGGGAACCACCGGACAGATTGCTTGTTTTCCTTAGACCTCAAGGAGGACTGTAGACTGGGGTTCGCGGAGATTGCTAAACCTCTATACTCAAGAACTGGGGGAACGCAGCCGCTGAATTGGACAGAAGTGGAACAACGGGCCTTTGAGGAGCTAAAAAAGGCTCTCATCTCAGCAGCTGCCCTAGCCTTGCCGGACGTCATGAAGCCCTTCCACCTCTACGTGAGTGAGGTAAGAGGCATTGCCAGAGGGGTTCTCACTCAGACTCTAGGTCCCTGGAAGAGACCTGTTGCCTATCTGTCTAAGAGGCTAGACCCCGTGGTAGCAGAGTGGCCAGCGTGCCTCCAGGCAGTGGCCACCACAGCACTGCTGGTAAAGGAGGCAGATAAGCAGACTCTGGGCCAGGAAATAGCCCTGACAACACCCCATGGTGTGGAGGCCCTCCTTCGAGGTGCTCTGGAGAGATGAATATCAAACACCAGGATCACCCAGTGCCAAGCTCTTCTCCTAGACCAGCCCTGCATCCGGTTCCATAAGACACTGGCCATCAACCCTGACAGCCTGCTTCCAGATGATGATCCAGAGGAACCCATTCATGACTGCACAGAGGTAACAGACGCAGTACAAATAGCTCGCCCAGACCTGACAGATGTCACCCTATCATCACCAAACGAGGTACTGTTCACGGTTGGGAGCAGTTATGTTCAGGATGGCATCCGATATGCAGGAGCAGCGGTAGTCACCCTGGACCGCACCATTTGGGCGCAGTCCCTGAATAGGGGAACCATGGCACAAAAAGTCGAGCTTTTGGCCTTAATCCAGGCCCTCTGATGGGGACACAGTGCCATCCACCGGGAAAGAGGGTTACCAACTGCAATGAAAAAGGACATTAAACATAAAGAAGAGATTTTAGCCTGATTAAAGGTCATCTGGCTCCCAAGGGCAGTTGCAATAGTGCACTGCAAAGGACATCAGAAAGGGGAGACAATTGAAGCCAGAGGAAATCAAGCCGCAGACCAAACTGCCAAGGAAGCCGCCTAAAAACCAGTGGGGCCTTTACAAGTTTTAGTAACCCTGCCGGACCTGGACCTACGCAGACCCCCTCTTACACCAAACAAAAAGCGGAATTGGCAAAACAGAAGCAAGCCATCAAAGGACCGGATGGTTGGTGTACCCTACCAGATGACAGACTGTTGGTCCCAGAGGCTATAGGTTGGACGTTAGTTGCCCAATTACACCAGGCTACCCACATAGGCGTAGATAAGGTAATTAAAAACATAGTCACTAGAAGTACTGAATGTGCACAGGTAAATACTAAGCAAGGTAAGAAGGTCCCCCTGGGAATTCGGGCCCCAGGGAAATTCCCCAGGAGAGCATTAGGAGGTAGATTTCACAGAAATTAAGCCACCAGTATCAGAGTACAAGTACCTGCTAGTTCTCATAGACACCTTCTCGGGTTGGGTTGAAGCATACCCCACTAGGACAGAAACTGCCTCTATAGTTGCCAGAAGATTATACCTAGATTCAGGCTGCCAGTAGTCATAGGATCAGATAACAGCCCCGCCTTTGTAGCCAAGATATCTCAAAATATAGCTCAAGCCTTAGGACAGGCATGAGCAAGGCTCAAAAAAAGAAAAAAAGAATTTAACTGAATTTATCCTAGAAACCGGTGAAAACTGGACCAACCTCCTGCCCTTCACCCTCTTATGGGCCAGGTGTACCCCCTACTGGGAGGGGTTTCCCCCTTTTAGAGATCATGTAGGATAGACCTCCCCCACCCTCCTTTCCAGGGTCAGGGAGAAACTGAAAGCTGGAATTCATAACCATTCCCTTACTCAAGTCCTTACAGGCTCTGCAGTATACCCCAGAGAGACACCCATAGCTTGTTCGCGATGCTCTGCCAGTGCCCACTGCGGACCCTGTACATCCCTTCCAGCCCAGGGACTCGGTGTAGGTAAAGAAGTTCACTGCCCAAGGACTCACCCCAACCTGAAAGGGACACTACACTGTTATCCTGAGCACGCCCACGGCTGTTAAAGTAGACGGCGTCCAGACCTGGCTACACCACTCCCAGCTCCTGCACCAGGAAACGGCCTGGATCCTGGCAACCACCCGTGAGATCCCTAGCCTGGGCTCCACGCAGGCCAGGAGGAAACTCGACACCTGCAGGAGAGGAACTGGACTTCACTGTGGATAGTACTGTTGGGGACTGTAGTACTAGAGGCCTTGGCCAGAAGCGGGAGACAAGGTAGAAATGCAAACCGTTTCATGATTGAGCCGGGTGTCCCAAGACAAGGGGGGAATGAAAGGGCAGAGCAGGACAGCACAAAATGTACTGTACCCTCCATCCTGTGTAACTATGTATATGACTCCTTTTTCTTAGAAAACCGCGAGAATGTACCAGTTGCATAAACCTGCCAATAGGAATGTAGAGAAGTAGACTCAGTCCAAATTAGGCAATCTCTGTAACCCACCCAATTGACCAACCCTTTATAACCTATCGTTCTCCCGGGCTCTCTCTCTCTTTGGTCTCACTGCTAGGCCAGAAAGAGGCCGGGAGCCAAACCCGGGTCTGAATAAAGACTCTTTGCTTTTGCATCGGAGAAAAGGCTCCCTGGTGGTTGATTATTGGGGACCCCGAACTCTGGGCATAACAATCTCTTTGTTGCCTTTACACCCAAAACAGACCAGGGTTTCCGAATCCTCCCTGCTCAGTCGCACCATCAAGTCCTTACAAGGCGGCACTGCAGCCTTTCACCCTCTTCCCCATCAACCATGTGTCACCCACCAGGGACTTACCATTCTGGACGCTGGGACCTGGGCGTTAGGACCTGAGAGGTGCTGGTTCCTGGGCTGGAGGGTTCAGTTGGGTCAGGCTGCGGGAACGCTGTGAGCAGAGAGGATCCGGGAGGCACGAAGAGGCCAATCTCGGTCTGTTGGGGCTCAAGGAGCCTCAGACACACCCTGCACAGCAGGCAGCTGCCTCCCAGGCCTCCTCCTACTCCAGACCAGTGCCCTGAAGCCTGTGACTCTCTGAACAGACCTAAGAGGTTAAAATGACCACCACGAGGAGGAAGGCGGAAATCCCGCCCTAACAGGATGCAGGGACATCAAAATGCCCTTTAGCTCCGCCTATGTCGGCGCACTTACTTCTGGGTAATGTAGTTTTCTCACCGCCCACGGGAGTAGTAGCATCCCAGCCAATGACTTAGGTGAATGAAGGTGTTGTGGCCCAGCCAGTGAGGCCTGGGGAAGGAGATGAGACCAAAGGCCTGGCTAACTGGAACAGACTGAGGCATCTCCAAAGTGAAGAGGATGGAGAGGATGCAAGAGATCCACCAAAGAATATCTACACAGGGGGAGATGGGAGACATCTGTAATGTCATCAACATTAAAAATACATGTATGTTTTAAATTTTAAAATAATGTTGCTCAGCTGATGTTGCTCAATGGTTGACCCTCGACCTATGATCCAGGAGGTCATGGTTCTTTTATTTATTTGTTTGTTTGTTTAATTTTAATTTTAAAAAATTCTTTATTGTTTAAAGTATTACATATATTACATATGTCTCCTTTCTCCTCCATTGACCTCTTGCCAGCCACCCCCAACCCTTCAGCACATGCACTTAGCCCCCTAGTGCCTGTGTCCATTGCTTAAGCTTATATGCATGCATACAAGTCCTTTGGTTGATCTCTTACCTGCCCTCTTCCTCCCCTGCCTTCACTCTGAAGTTTGACTGTCTGTTTGATGCTTCTATGTCTCTGAATCTACTTTTGTTCGTGAGTTTATCTTGGTCATTATATCCAGAAATGATGAGGTCATGTGACACTGGTTCTTTACCTAATCAGGGACAGACATGGGTTGTAGGCTCAAATCCCAGTGTGGGTGTGGGATGGTGCAGGAGCAGCTAATCAGTGATTCTCTCTTATCATTGATGCTTTCATCTCTCTTCTCCTTCCAATCTCTAAAATCATTAAAAATATTTTAATGAAGTATATACATATATGCATAGGCCATGGACATAGAACATAATGTGGTCAGGTCCTAGAAGAGGTGGGGGCAGGGAAGAGGGAGAAGAAGAGGGAGGTGTATGGGGGAAATGGAAAACATCTCCAATAGAGTCAACAATCTATACTAATTAAAGGGTAATATTGCCGAAACCGGTTTGGCTCGATGGATAGAGCGTCGGCCTGCGGACTCAAGGGTCCCAGGTCGATTCCGGTCAAGGGCATGTGCCTTGGTTGCGGGCACATCCCCAGTGGGGGGTGTGCAGGAGGCGGCTGATCGATGTTTCTCTCTCGTCGATGTTTCTAGCTCTCTGTCCCTCTCTCTTCCTCTCTGGAAAAAAACAATAAAATATATTTTAAAAAAAGGGTAATATGCTTATTAGGGCATCCTATTGGACAAAGCTGCCGTGGCTGACTGAGGCTCAGGCTAGCCCTGGATGGCAGCTACCACTGGGAGGGCTGGCCTGAGGCTCAGGCAGCCATGGTGGCTGCCAGTGGTAGAAGCAGTGTGGTGATTGGTGTAGTACCTTCCCCTGATCGGCCAGGTCGCCTCTGGCATAGGGAGGCCAGACTGTGGCCTGGGCTGGGGACCAAGGCAGAGGCAGTTAGGGGTGATCAGGTCAGCAGGGGAGCAAGGTAGGGGCGATCAGGCCAGCAGGAGGAGAAGGTAGGGGAAATAGGCTGGTAGGGGGTAAGGTAGGGGCGATTATGCCAGCAGGGGGGCATGGTAGGGGTGATCAGGCTGGCAGGGGGGCAAAGTAGGGGCAATCAGGCCAGCAGGGGCCAAGGTAGGGGCAATCATGCCAACAGGGGGGAAGGTAGGGGTGATCAGGCCAGCAGGGGCCAAGGTAGGGGCAATCAGGCCTGGGCTGGGGACCAAGGCAGAGGCAGTTAGGGGTGATCAGATCGGCAGGGGGGCAAGGTAGGGGTGATTAGGCTGGCAGGGGACAAGGTAGGGGGAGAGCAGACTGGCAGGGGCGGGGCAGTTAGGGGAAATCAGTCAGGCAGGCAGAGGGGTTAGGGGTGATCAGGCAAGCAGGCAGGCAAGCGATTAGGAGCCAGCAGTCCCAGATAGTGAGCGGGATGTCTGTTTGCTGGTTTAGACCCGATTGGCAGGGGAGAGCAGTTGGGGGCCAGCCAGCCAGCAGGGGAGAGCAGTTGGGGGCACGCGGGCCAGGAGAGGAGGGCAGATGGGGGCACGTGGGCCAGAAGAGGAGGGCAGATGGGGGCACGCGGGCCATCAGGGGAGGGCAGTTAGGGGTGACTAGGCAGGCAGGCAGTGAGAGGTTAGGAGCCAGTGGTCCTGGATTGTGGTTTAACATCCCCCAAGGATTCCTGGAATGGAAAAGGCACAGGCTGGGCTGAGGGAATGCCCCCATCCCCCCCATGCACGAATTTTCTTGCACCGGGCCTCTAGTAAAAAATAATAATGTGCACAGCCAGGGTGGCTCAGTGGTTGGGCGTGTATCCATGAATCAAGATATCGCTGGTTCAATTCCAGGTCAAGACACATGCCCAGGTTGGGGCTCCATCCCAGTAGGGGGAATGCTGGAGGCAGCTGGTCAATGATTCCCTATCATCACTGATGTTTCTTCCTCTCCCTTTCTCTCTAAAAAAATCAATAAAGACATTTTAAAAATGAAGTGTTAAGATTGATTTGACTCAACAACAAAGTGAGTGTGGGCCATCACATTTTCTCCCAAGTCTTGTAAACAAAGTCATGCCTTGGTCTGTCTTTATACAGGATGTTCCAGGCCTACTGTTAGGGAGCAGGAATCAGCCTGGAGAAGGTCTGCCTCAGGATAGCCTGTAGTGTTTGAGTTCTTGACTTCATGTAGAGAAGATTTCACAACAGGAGTTCAGAAGATTTCGAGGGAACATTTATTAAAGATGGGGATAATGAAAAAAACTAGGGCTTAGGATAGAACAAGGAACAGCAGAGAGACTACGTGGGGCTCCTAGATACACTGTGAGAACTAAATGAGCCAAAGGGGGGCTGCTATAAGCTCACTGGACAATCAGAGAAAAGGAGGCCTTGAGCATAGATCAGGGGGTTATACCGGGATGAGCTGTCGCTGCTCATTGCTGGCCTGGATGCAGGTTGAGCGGGATCCCTTAAAAGCTTAAGAGAGCCTAGCTGGAGTGCTTCAATGGTTGAGCATTGACCTATGAAACTGGAGGTCATGGTTGGATTCCTAGTCAGGACACATGCTCAGGTGATGGGCTGGATCCCCACTGTGGGGTGAGCAGGAGCCAGGCTATCAGTGATTATCTTTCATCACTGCTGTTTCTATCCTCTATCCCTCTCCCTTCCTCTCTGAAATCAATAAAAATATTTTGAATGTATGTTTTAAATCATTTATGCTTATATCAAAATTTAAAAAATGATTAACACTTGCCACTTCCTAATTATTTTACTGTTTTATTATGAAAGTTCTTGAGCATGTTTGTACCTACTGTATCAATAAGTTGGAAATAAAATATAATGATGTGCTACTGAAATATCTTATCAGGCCCATGTTCAGTGCTATCACTTTGAAAGTTTGAAAGTGCTGATGATTATAATATTTATATCAGAAAAATTCATAAATACTACAAAACTTGACTTCACTTAATGTACTATTGAATGCATTAACTTCAACTGGATGGTGGTGAATGTTCCAACATTACAGGTTAAATGTATAAGTGTATCATACAAGTGGGCTTTAAATTGTGCCTAGGATAAAATTGGAGAAAAACAATTTTGCTCCCAGTGTTCAAAACATATAGTCCCAAATGGCAATGAAGTCACTAGAGTCCGTGATGAATGAGTGGAGTGAATACAGATATCTTAGCTGATGAACTGTCCTCCTATTGGTTAAATAACAAATTCATTTTAAAAATTGGCAAGTTGTCTGACCATACATTTCAACAAAACAGATAAAGGCACTGTAAATAAATGCATAAAGAAATGCTCACCATAAAAATTTCTCAGGGAAATGGATCTAAAACAAAACATGTTAATACTACACTGATTTCCAAACCTGCAATTTAAAAATATTAAACCTTGAATGTGCTCAGAGAGATAAAGAAAAACTAGACTTTTCATTATTGTGGGTGTCTGGGAAGGCAAAGGAAGGATCATTTTCAATCACAGTTCTGCACGTCTTCAAATAAAACACACCGATACTGTAACAGTTAGATAAGGAAAACATACATTTATATAAAGAACTGAATGCAGTTCAGTTTAAAAATTTATTTTTAAACCACCAAACCTGGAAATAACTAAAACCATAGACAGATCAATAGACAAAGCAGTTATTCACAGAACACAATACTACTCAGCAACCCTCTATAAAATAGGTAATATGCAAATTGACCCTAATGGCAGAACTACTGGGAACGACCAGTTGCTATGACACGTACTGACCACCAGGGGGCAGACGCTCAATGCAGGAGTTGTCACCTGGTGGTAAGTGCCGTCCCCCACAGGAGGAGCTCCATGCTGCCACAAGCCTGGCTGAAGGCTGCAAGCACAGCAGTGGTGGCACAAGACTCTCATGCCTCTCAGCAGTGCTAAGGATGTCTGACTGCATCTTAAACCTGTCTCTGGAGGGCTCCCGGGCTGCCAGAGGGATGCCTGACTGCCAGCTTAGGCCTGTTCCCATGGGTCATCACCCGAGGGGTCCCAGACTGCAAGAGGGTGCAGGCCAGGCTGAGAGACACCCCCCATTTATTTTTTCCATTTAAATAATTAACATTGGTATTGAATCTCAAAATGACTGTGTAGAATGAAAGATACCAGTATTTGTTAAAGAATACCTTAGGTTGCTTATAAAATTATGAAAAACATGAACTAATCTAGTAAAAGAATGCCTGCATGGAGGGCTGGGGAAGGCAGAAAGAGAGATCACAAAGAGGCAGGAGGTAAGTATGCGGTGCTCTAAGTAGATTCAGAGTTGTTGGTTTGGAAATTAATATAATAATTAATAAATTATAAAACAAGAATACACTCTTCCCTGGCAATTGTGCTTCAGTGGATTTGGCACCATCACTTGCCCTGAAAGGTCACTGGTTGCGTTCCAGGTCAGGGCACATGCTTGCCTGGATGTCCTGTAGGTGATATGGAAGAGGCAGCAGTTCAATGTTTCTTTCTCATATCGCCATTTCTCTCTATCTCCCTTCCACTCTTTCTAAATGATCAATAAAAATATTTTAAATTTATGAAAGACTTACTTTAAAAAAGAGAATAAACTCTGTGATTTGCATACTTATATCTGTAAGCCTACTTTTGCTCTAACCTGTATATGAGTGAGAGATACGCTTATTCCACCTGTGATATTTTTACAGCTTCATCCATATGTCCAAGCTCACCACATAGTACACATTAGAAGAGTGCTTTTCGTTGCATGTCAGCTATAAATAGACTTAATAAAGCCTTAAGAAGCACTTCCAAATAAAGACCTGGCTATCCCTGTCTTGTTAGGAAATTAAAATGGCAGCCCTATATGGGCTCTGCCATCTCTCTCCTAATTCCCTGGGGGGAAAAGCCTTGCCTCAGGGGCAGCAAATACTAGTATTGGCCAGAAGTGAAGACTATTGCCATCGGAATCCACAGGAATGCTGACTGGTTAAAGAAAGATACATCCTGGGACTGATTATAGGATTATCTTTCCTCAGCTTGGAGCTCTTGCCAGTTGAGGAAATGTTGAGGTGACCACCCTAGATGGGCCAAGGGACTCGTAAAAACGCTTAGATTATATTTTCTGCCAATGATTTTAGCCACAGAAAACAGCTATGGAGGCCCTAAGAATGTCGGTACACAAAGATCACACCAGCAACAGACCTTTCATCATTTGTGGAAAACGTTCAGAAGAGGCTTTTTTTCCCTCCACTTAGCTGCCGTCTTTCCTACTCACTATGAATACAGTGTTTCTGTCCTAATGGTTGTTCCATTTAAACCTGAGTCTTACAACAAATGACATCAACCTATGAAATTTCATACTTCATGGCACATGGCTCCTGTCAAATATGTGGGGAAGAATTCAACTAAACATTGCTGAGAATTATGTAATACTTACAGTGAACAGAGAATATATTTCATATTGTTCACACAAGCACAACAAAGGACTCCTATTCTGGGTGACCATTGACCTCACCAACGATAGAGGCACCAGGCTGCAAATGAGAACCACGAAGTCATACAGACTTTCTTTCAAGGCCTTGGTCAGCAATGCAAAATAACCCAATATTGAACAAAGAGCGATTTTCTGCCATCCTTATGTGCCTTCCAATACACAGAAAGTTTAGGATCCCACAATGCTGAGCCATCCTACTTTCCTCTCTAAAAGGAAACATTAAGAATTAAGGTGCTGCCCTGCTCAGGCGCTCTCCCACCCAGTCTCAGACCCCAATCTCTCTGCTCCTTCAACCACACACCCAGCAGCACACAATGCCCAGAGTTCAGGGTCCATCAAGTCCATTCAGTCAGGGGCATGTATCACCTTCGGTGGACCATCCCAGGCACAGCCAGGAAAGGGTGTAGATGGGTGGGCTGTGGAGGCAGTAGAGCAGTCTCAGTCCAGCAGGGTGGATATTTACCCATGAAGGAAAGATCAGGGCCATTTGCTTTCTCCAGATTGATAAATATCTAGAACCTCCTTTAGTTACTAAACCTCAAGACACTTGTAAACCAGGACAGGAACACCTGGCTCAGCAGCCTGTAACCTCTCCTGCTGGGCAGAGAGGGAATCAGCCTCTGCAGAGACAACTCCTCTCCCTCCCTGGGCAGGGCAATTGCTGGAGCACTTCATTACAGTGCACTAGGTTATTCTTGCCTCGATTACAAGTTTTCTTGGAGCACATGCTGACTCCCAGGTCATGAACCCCCAGGAACTCCTGCAGCAGAGCTTGCTCCCTTTCCCACTGACCATGGCTCGAAAGAACAGAGAGACCATCAGCCTGGACTTTGACTAGGGAAGGCCCCAGAGCTACACGCATGGCACAGCACCTATTTCCCCTGCAACTTCCCTGGGCTTTGCCTGCCCACACACACCCACCTGCCCAGCAGCCACTGCTGCTCCCAGCCTTGCCACCTGAGAGGAATCTGGGCTTCTCAACCATCTGAGTGTGCAATAACCCAGCCTAAACCCCACCTGGAGGTGCAAAGACCACAAGGAGCATGTCCTAGCTCAGAGCTTCTCCCAGCTTCTTTGCTTTTAGTCCCAGGGATGCCATCATCCCCTGTGGGTGATGGTGCAGCTCAGCCCAGGTTCCCCCCCGACACACTTACAGGAACAGCACCTCCCATACTGTTCTCTGGACCATTGCCTGCTCTGCCCTCATGAGAACCCTGGCTGCTGGTCACCACGTGGTCCCTGGGCTGTGCTGGCGTTCAGATGTGTGTGGACTGACTAGGTGAATAAGCACATACATTGGTTTTAGAGTGAGAGGAAAATGGAGATAGAGACACACACAGAGATATTCTTTTTTTCCTGTTACTTTTATACTTTTAGCAGTTGATTCTTGTAATTGCCCCAGCTGGTGATGGAACTTGCAAACTTGGTGTATTGAGATGATTCTCCAACCCACTGAGCTATTTGGTCACGGCAAGACATATGCAGCAATTTATGTAAAATACCCAATCATGTATGAATAGACAGATACAAAGACCATCATGATGACAGAGAGTGGTGGAAGGCAAGATAGGAATCATGGGGTTTCGTAAGTGTCCTTTTATATGGATACATTTCAAGTAAGCTATTTCTAAGGCAGGCTGTATTTTTGCATCAGTTCTTTTATATGCTGAGATTGATGTACTGATAAGGCAGGAGGATCTTGGCTTCAGCAATGCAGGAATGCATGGAAACACCAAAAGCACATGTTTCAAAAATATATACTTTAAATCACATACTTACATCAAACTTTAAGAAAGTTTTAAAAATGGGCAGTTACCAGTACTTTTATATTATTACTGGTGGCCCGTTGAAGGAAGATTCCTCCAATAGGGCTTCCTGCTGTGCTCTCCCCGGCCCACTGCCTGCTTCCCTGCCTTCTCCCAGGCCCACCGCCTGCTTCCCTTCCTTCTCTCCGCCCCATCTGCTTCCCTTCCTTCTCGGCCACCCTGCCTGCTTGCTTCTCCCCAGCTTTGCTCTCTTCTGCAGCGCTTGGCTTCTTTCCACCCTGTCTTGATATTTAAATTAACTGCCATCTTGGTTCAGTTAATTTGCATACTAGCCCTGATTGGCTGGTGGGCGTGGCTTGGGTGTAGCGAAGGTGCGGTCAATTTGCATATTACTCTTTTATTAGGTAGGATGAGAGTTCTTGAGCATATTTGTTGCTACTGAATCAGCATGTTGCAAGTAAAATGATGTACTACTGATATATCTTAACATGTCTATTTTCAGTGCCATCACTTTAGTAGTTTGCAACTAACAACGATGAGAGTACTTACACCAGGAAAAGTAACAAATAGTATAAACCTAGACTTCACTGAATGTGTTATTCAGTGCTTAAACTTAAAAAAAAAAAAAAGGTACTGGAGAATGGAAAATGATTACTCCTTCTCCAGAGCACCACTAGGCTGACTCCGGGGAGCTGACTTAAGGAAACGTCAGAGTAGCTGAAATCAAAGGCGAGGGATGGTGTGTTCCCAATACACAGGCCCAGCATTGCCACTGGTTTTGGTGCTGAAAGTGAGAGGATGGTGTGCAGTGAGGTCAGCACCAACTGGGTCAGGCCTGGGATCTTCCTCCTGTGATCCGTGAAAAGTGGGCAAGTTTCTTAAGTTCTCAGTGCCCTGTTTCTTCATCTGCAAAAATGGAAAGCACTTTGAAATAATACCTGGCTCTTCATTCAGTAAATACTATTATTATTATTAAAATAGAGAAGATACTTAAGCCCACAGAACTTGCTCAAGATAAAGAGCCTGCTCTCTGTTATGGGCTGAACTGTGCCCCCTCACCAACCCATTCATATGCTGAAGTCAAACCTCCAGTTTCCAGGAATGTGGTTTTATTTGACATGTGAAGACAGGGAGAAGACAACCACCTATACGTCTCGGAAGAAAACAGCCCTGTCTAGGCCTTGACCTCAGACTTCCAGCCCCCAGACTTGTGAGAAAATACATGTCTTTGTTCAGGCCGCCCAGTCTGTGGTATTTTGTTATGGCTGTGCTAGAAAACGAATACACCTTGACATACAGCTGCTTATGCCAGTAAGGCCCAGTGTTACTTATCCTTGCCTAACCTTTGAAAGAGAAGACAGCTTGGGGCAAATGATTCAAAGCAAAGAATCCACAAAAAGTGAGGTATTTTGTTGTCAAGCACCAAAACTATTAACACTATTACCTTAGAAAGTGTTTTTTGGAGCCTGGCTCACTGCTTTTCCTCCTTTAGAAGATTTGCTCCACGATTTGTAAATCTACTTGCATCTGAAGCTTTTCTCTGTGAAAATACATTTTAATCAGAGTAAACCCTGAGACAGGCAATCAGACCAATCACTTCTGCTAGGATTCCTTGCTGTCATACTCAGATGTACATCATTAACCCATTGTACGCCATAAGCGTCTGTAGACACAAGCGGCAGACCTTCCCCACACACCACACGCATCCATAAGAAAACATTTTTTCCCTAAGTGGAAGCCCTGACCAACTCTAAAATCATTTTTTGTGATAATTTTCAGCTGAAAATATTCAATAACACCCGAATTGGGAGTAATGTACTTACTTTTATAATATTCATTGCAAATTGACTTTTAAATTCAAAATATCGTGGTGTGTGGGGATGGTTTCTGTTTTAAACACGTGGCAGTTAACAGGTTAAGGAGTCTGTGAGGTTTGCATTCCCACTGCCTCTCAGCAGTGAGGAACTGAGGGTCCTAAGGCAGGGGAGCTGGGTGTGAGCACATCCACCTGGTGCAGGAAAACCAGTGCTTCCTTTCTCCTCTAAAAGACAGGCTGCCATATTAAGGCACTATGCCACTGGCTCCCTTCCTTGGTTCAGAAGTAACAAGATTATGTCACCTACAGGAAATGAGCTATGCGGAGGGACGAGGGAAAGGTCCACACTCAGAGTTTTGTGGGCACCCCTACTTGTCCACTCTCTTTCAGCCTGAGACAATGCAGCTTAAATATGAAAGGTTAAGGGTCACAGACAATCTGGTTTTCATTGAATTGACCCTCACAAAATGGACAAAAAAGTATAGTATGTTAGGATTCTTTTTTTCTGTGTTTTTTTTTTTTTAAATTCTATCATGCATACAGTATACCAGAGCTGTAGTATAAGCATATAATTTAGAAATAGAAATTAGATGTGTACACTCAAAATTAGGAGCAGGTCATCAGAAAAGTAAAGAAGCGATCCTGACAATTTGCTAAGCTTGTGAAGAAATTCCATTTTCCTCCCAGCCTGCTTGGTCGGTGATGGCCTATAAACAATTCCTAAAAGGGATGGGAGTTAGCCTCTTATTTTTTCCTAAACACCTGAATGTCAACAAGGGTTACTTATTTGGCTCTTTACTGACAGTTATTCCTCCTCCTTCTTGCTTTCAAGCAGAAGTCAGGGGTCACTGCTGATGGGGAAACCTGTCCTTAACCAGCTGTAAGGTCTCACACAGTTCTCCCCAATTCTGGGTCCTAGTTTCCCACCTGTAAACGTGAGGTTGAACTCAGGACTCCCTTCAGGACCCATTAGGGTCAGCATGAACCTGAGAGCAAGGCTGCTTGAATTTTGTGTCCACTATGCCTCCTCCTAGTCCCAGCCCCGAGCTCTGAAATGCTCTGAGGGATCCTGCCTGTGCTATGTTGATCAGAAGAAACAGAATTCAGCATACAAATGTGCACTAACACCCAGGCAATTTTCTAAGAAAACAGCAAAAGTTGGAAGAGAAAACATTGCTTGCCTGGCCCAATATCCATTCTTCTCTCTCTCCTCAGGAACAGAACCGAATTCCTCTGTGGCAGCAGGACCGCCAGCCTCACCAGCATGGCATATGCGAGCGATGCTGGGAGAGCCCTTAGAGGGGCTGTCGGGACAGTGCCTTCTAAGTCCCTTCCTCCACATGGCGCCTGAGGGCTGTGGTGGGAGCTCGAGGGCCAACCTGATCCTGAGGATAAGGTCCGTGAGCTGGAGAAGCCTGGGACCCCACTGACTGTGGAACTGCCACACCTGCCCTGCACTGGCCCGCTCTGGACTTCCTTTATCTTAGAAACTTCTACCTTCATGAAGCCATTTGTTCAGGGCTTTTCTCTCATATGTTCCTGTACATGAGCCTCACAAATACATGTGGGTCAGTAGTAAGCTAGAGGCTCGGTGATGAAGACACTGGTATTAGAAACTCAGTAAAGAGAAAAGGAGACTGGCTCTATAAAGCACATGCTTTCTTTCCTCCTTTTTTTTTTTTTTTTTTAATCCTCACCCAAAGATATTGCTCCATTTTTAGAGATAGGGGAAGGGAGAGGGAGAGGCAGAGAGAAACCATCGATAGATGTCTCTCTCACATCAACTGGTTGTCTCCCTGATGCTCCCTGACCAGGACCAGGAATTTCCTGCACGGATTGAGAGGTAAGTGCCCTTGACCACAATTGAACTCGGGACCCTTTAGTCCGCAGGCCGGCACTCTATCCACTGAGCAAAACCGGCCAGGGCAAGGGCATGCTTTCTTAAAACTTCATTGTCCTCTAAGGAAAACAGAGGAAAGTGAGGGCAGTACCTCAAACTCCAAGACAAGCCTCCAGGTTTCTTCCCACTTCTGCACGCCTTCAAAGAGTTCTTTGCGAACCTCATAGTACTTTTTAACCGCAAAACCTCATCATCTTGGACCTGGAGCAGACTTGCTGTGTAGTCCTCTGCAAGTTAGAAGCCCAGGAGTTTAAAAAATTCCTCTAGTGTTTAGCATCTTACTTTCTAACCCCTCATTCCCTAAACTGGAAATAGATTATTCTTCACGATAGTGAAAACATTACATGAATAAGTATACATTGTGGATAATAAAAATCTGGTTTGTCACCATCAGCCTGGAGGGATTGGGGAGTAAGGACCTAAAGTGTGGACTAAAATGACTAAGATTCGCAAACCTCTGTGTCATCTCTCACCTTCTCTTAGCTTTCTTTCATATCCTTTCTTTCTACCCTGCTCGGAGTGTGTTGGGTCACAGAAAATGGCTCCAATGTGGAATTTAGCAGATAACCTCATCTTTATACTCAGTTCAGGTCAGACTAGAATTCTGCTGGGCTCTGGGGTCAGACTCTGTGGCCTTAAATATGAGCTCTGCCCTTTACCCGCTGTGCCTCTGGTTCAAGTTGATGAACATTTATTCACCTTGTGTCCTCATCTCTTGACATGAGATTGAGATATTATTAAGAGTTTGCCATTGCACCTGGCATAGAGTGAGCAAGCGCTGATAAACTTGAGTTTCACAACTACAGGCTACAGTGATAAGCTGCTTCAGAAATCAAGACATCCCTTATTTCCCAGTAGCACCTGCAAATGCTCACTGATACAGGAATGGCAACTCATGGTGAAAGGTTTGAAAAGGAAGTTTTATCTGTTCAGCAGAGGAAACACATTCTGGTGAACATCTGCACTTTTTTACAAGTGCAGGCCATATAAAGGCCAGTGCTCCTGTACTAACAATCATAGTAAGCAGCAAAAGCTTGTCTCTGCTCCTGGCTGTACAAACACTGGTCCCAGCACTTAGCCAGCTCCACTCGTGTCGCCTCAATCAATTTCTTTATGTTTTGCATTTTCAGTTCCTCCAAACAATCCACTTCTAATTGCAGCTGAAACACAGATATCTGGTAAAGGTGCTGGTTATACTTTTACATTCACAGAGCTTTGCAAAATTTTTCCATTTTTATTTATTTTTGTTAATCCTCACACAAGTATATGTTTTTAAAATATATTCTTATTGATTGCAGAGAGGAAGGGAGAGGAAAAGAGAGACAGAAACATCAATGATGAGAGAGAATTATTGACTGGCTGCCTCCTACACGCCCCCTACTGGAGATCCAGCCCACAACCTTGGATCAAGCCCTCAACCTTGGCATCTGCCCTTGACCTGAATTGAACCTGGGGACTCTTCAGTCCACAGGCCGACCCTCTATCCACCGAGCCAAACTGGCTAGGGCCAAGGATATTTTACCTTTTTTTTTTTTAGGGAGAGTGAAAGGAAGAGAGAAACATTGATGTGAGAGAAAATTATAGATTGGTTGTCTCCTGCATGACCCATGAGGACCCGGGTCGGGGAGAAGCCTGCAACCAAGGTCCATGCCCTTGACCAGAATCAAACTGGGACCCTTTGATTCGAAGGCCGACGCTCTATCTACTGAGACAAACTGGCTAGGGCAAAAATTTCCCCTTCTTGCCTAACCAGTTTGGCTCAGTGGATACAGTGCTAGCCTGTGGACTCAAGGGTCCCAGGCTCGATTTGGTCAAGGGCATGTACATTGGTTGTGGGCACATCTCTGGTGCGGGGTGTGCAGGAGGCAGGTGATTGATATTTCTCCCTCACCGATGTTTCTAACTCTTGCTCTCCCTCTCCCATCCTCTCTGCAAAAAATCAATAAAATATATTTTAAAAATTTCCTTTTTTAAAATAAAATTATAGCACAAAATCAGGGGTAAGTCAACATTTTAACAATGCTAACAAAGGAGCCAGAAAACTAAGAAAGGTACAGGAAAGATAAAAGATATGTGGGTTACTGCCACCTTTTTCTGATGCTTGCTTTGAAATAGGCTTGCTCGCTCTGGCCAGTATGTTCAGGTTAGAACATTAGCCTGTGCACCAAAGGGTCTCAGATTTGATTCCTGGTCAAGGGCAGGTACCTGGGTTGCTGGTTTGATCCCTAGTCTGTCAGGGTGCATGTGGAAGGCAACTAATTCATGTGTCTCTATCACATCAATGTTTTTCTTCCTCCCTTCTACTCTCTCTAAAAATCAATGGAGAAAATATCCTTGGGTGAGGATTCACAACAACAAAAAACGACTTGATCAAGGCAGAAGTTGGTATAGTCATGAGATCAGACATAAAAATGCCTGTAGAGACTGCGGACCCAGCATCCTATGGGTTTCCTACCGCTTTCTGAACTTTGGCCTTCGACCCAGTCATAAACATGGCCACAACAGCTTCTCTCTCTTCTTCTGGTATTTGCAGTCTGTCCCAGAGCTCCCGGATCTGAGCACGCAGCCCCTTACACACTGCTTCGTTTTGTGATTTACGCACTTCCAGCTGTGGCAAGGAAAGACAGTGGTTATGGCAAAGGCAGCAGCAGAGGCTAGCCATCTGGCTTCCCACAAAGAAGTATCTGGACCCGATGCAGAGTAAGTAATGTTATAAGATTGTGAAGAGGTGTGTTTTCATGACTTCTGAACACAAACTGTAAGTCTGTCATTTAAAGCAGGATCTCAGACCCCAAGAATTATGATTCACATTTTGAAATAAAATTTTTTTTCCAGTGGAGGAGGGTAATAGGGGGAAAAAAGAGGGATATCTGTAATAATCTCAACAATAAAGATTAATTTTTTTCAATTAAACACTAATTCAATGATTATTATTTCATCCATCATTTCAATTTCATGTTCTTAGAGCTACATATAAATTAAGCTTTTTGTTTAAAAAAATCATGGTTGTATATCGTATAATATCTTCATCCTCCCTCATTCTCTTAAACTACATTGGGCCCTAAAAAACACTGCAGAGAAAAAACTGTCCCTTTTTTCAAATTGCTGGATACTATGAAGATGAGATCCCAGGCCATATTCCGAATAGACATTACCTGCTGTAGCAACTTGTGTAGTGCTGCAATATTTTCCAAAGACAAACAAAAGGCATCTTCATCTTCACACACCACATCTCTTTCGAAGCTTGTATCCGGGGTGTGATCTAATTCTTCCATACACACTATGATCTGTCTTTTTATGTTGACAAACTCCTCACGCCGAGATGCCTGTAAAATCAAATGATCAGAAGACACCCACAGGAAAGTCAAACTGACTTTTAGGAAGTATGGAGGCAAGGAGTATACCTTTGTTTCCCTCAAAGTTTCCAAATGTTTTCTGAACTGGTTCAGCTCTTCCAGGCTGGGAACGGAGTCGCTGTCAATGTCAGAGTGTGGCATGCGAAGCACTTCACACAGTTCTTGATCTTGTTCCATAAGTAGTTTCAGTTCACGTTTCCTCTCCTCCTTCTGTTTGCGCCTCAGCTCCACCTCAGTGCGCAAGTCTTGTTCTCGCTGAAAGAGGGTCCTTGACTCTCCTTCCTGCTGTAGAAGAGGATATACCATTGTTACAAGTTCCAAGTGGATTTCCTCAAAGGAAGAGTAGGACAACAAAAGAGTGGGACAACTTACAACTAAATCAGTTCATGGCACAGTATCATCTCTGCCTAACTTTTCCTGAGAGTTAAAAATAAAAAAGTTGTAGTATATGCCTCACAGACTGATAGGAAGAGAAAGTGTTTTAGACTAAAGCACTGCATGCAACACTCATTAGCTGATTCACCTCTGGCAAGCTGTCCCTCCTGGGAGCATGCCCACGCCTCTCTCCCTCAGGTGGCATATCTGAAACTCTAACAGTCTCCAGGAGACTCACAATCAGGGGAGCAATGCACAGGGTCTTGTCCCAGGCCAACCCCTTGAACCTGTCTCCATGGCCCCCTTTTCCCTGACTTCCAAAAACAGCTCCAAGGAGACTCTCTCCTATTTCTTCTATCCTAAGCCCTTCCTTGTTTTGCTGTCCCCAGCTTTAATAAACAAACTCTCAAAAAATAAATTAATTGCTTCACCTCTCAACAGGGCAACTGTTTACATCAGTAAAAATGACTGCTGGAACTGGTTGGCTAGGCAGCACATTTCCCCCACTTCTCGTGTCCAGGACCACCCTGACACCGAAACCCTCCACTCAGCCCCAAGACAAAGCTGCTGCCTCAATCTCAGACCCAAACAGGAGCCCAGACCCTGTGTACCTGAAATGGCTCAACACGCAACTCATTGCACAAGACAGCCAACTCTTTTTGACAGTTGCCTATGCTTTTAATGAGCCTTTCCTTCAGACTTTCCTCTTCAGCAATCATTTTATCCAGTAGGTCCTACCAGAGAGAAAACAGCCCCATAAAAGTTTGGAACTAAGGGAAAAAAAAAAAAAACACAACAAAATCAAACAACAAATAACACCAATAATTTCAAAATTTTAATACCCATGTCCTCCTGCAAAGATACTAGCACTAAACTCACCTTGATATGCATATGTACATCCTGAATTCTTTGTAACTGCTGGTCCTCAGGAATCCCAATGAATTCCGATATTTCCCGAAGGTGACTCAGGGCTTTTTGGAGATATAATGTGGACTCCTCCTCAAGCATCTTACTGGAAAGCAAAAGAGAAATCAGCTGCATGAGCCACTGCCTCTGACACACTAAGAGAAGTTTTTACAGTGCTGGCTGGTTTGGTCAGTGGTTAGAGCATTGCACCAATGACCAAAGAGCCTCGGGTTCAATTCCCCTTGATTCCCAGTCAAGGGCACTAGGTGTAGTCGTTAATAAATCGGATTTTTTCTTCTTCAATAGATGGAGTTACAGATATGTTGATATATATGCAATTTGATATGTATGCTATTTTGTTGTATTGACAACAAGCTTCAAAACTTCATATGTCACATTTTCTGAAGGTGTTAACATCATAGATATTTTGACGCTTAGAAATCTCAAATTTCGTGCCAAAAAAAAAAAAAAAACATTTGTGGGAAGTTTTAATTCATTACTTTATTTCGAAGAAAACTGCTGCTGAATACTTCAGGAAGCTTATGGTGACCATGCTCCATCTCAAGATACTTGTGAACGCTGTTTAAATGCTTTAAAAGTGATGATTCCAATGTGAAAAACAAAGAATATCCAGGTCAACCGAAAAAGATTGAAGACCAACAATTACAAGGCATTATTGGATAAAGGTGCATGTCAAACTCAAAAACAACTTGCAAAAAGATTAAACGTTGCTCAGCAAACAATTTCCAATTGTTTACAAGCAATGGGAAAGATTTTAAAGGAAAGAAAATGGGTGCCACATGAACTGAACGAAAGACAAATGGAAAACCGAAAAGTCATCAGTAAAATGTTGCTTCAACAGTATCAAAGAAAGTCTTTTTTGCATCGAACCATGATTGGCAATGAAAAGTGGATTTATTTTGAGAATCCCAAATGCACAAAATCATGGGTTGATCCAGGTCAACCATTAACATTGAATGCAAGGCCAAATCGCTTTGGAAAGAAGACAATGCTCTGCATTTGGTGGGATCAGGAAAGTGTGGTGTAGTATGAGCTTCTAACACCAGGTGAAAACCATTAATACTGATCCCTCCAAACAACAAATGATCAATTTGAACCATGTTTTGATCATAAAACCACCAAAATGTGTGAGAAGACACGACATAGTAATTTTGCTTCATGAAGACGCCCCAACACACACTTCAACACCAGTTAAAGACATGTTATAAGGTATTGCCTGGGAAGTATTAATCCACCCACCATATTCAGCAGACCTTCCTCCTTCAGATGACCGCTTGTTCCGATCAATGGCACACGTACTTTCTGAGCAGCACTTCAAAACATACAAATAAGTGGAAAATTTGGTCTCTGAATAGTCTGCCTCAAAACAAGAAAAGGTCTATTGGGACGGTATCCACAAATTACCTGAAAGATGAGGGAAATGTGTAGCTAGCGATGCACATTACTTTGAATAAAGCACTTTTAATGTTTCTCTTGAAATTATTGTGTTTTTTTGATTACAAAATCCGCATTATTTGATTACAAAATCTGCATTATTAACCGGTACACCTTGTATATACCTAGGTTGAAGGCTGGATCCCTGGCCCTGGTCAGGGTGTGAACAGGAGGCAACCAATTGATTTTTCTCTTTCACATCAATGTTTTCCTCCCTCTCCCCTACTCTCCATTCTCTCTCTCTCTCTCTCTCTCTCTCTCTCTCTCTCTCTCTCTCTCTCTCTCTCTCCCTCCCTCCCTCCCTCCCTCCCTCTTCCTTTCCCTCTCCCACCGCTCTTCCACTAGCTCTAAAAATCAATGGAGCCCTAGCCAGTTTCGCTCAATGGATAGAGCATTGGCCTGCAGACCAAAAGGGTCCCGTGTTTGATTCCGGTCTAGGGCATGAACCTCAGTTGCAGGCTCCTCCCAGGCCTGAGCCCTGGTTGGAGCTCATGCAGGAGGCAACCACTTGCTGTATTTCTCTCACATCCATATTTCTCTCTGTCTTTCCCTCTCTCTTCCACTGTCTCTAAAAAAATCAATAGAAAAATATCCTTGGGGGAGGATTAACAAAAAACAAACAAAAACACACAAAAAAGTAGGGTTGTAGAAAACTAAAATAGGATTTAGAAAAATAAACAGAAGCAAATATAAGGTGGCTCCCAGGACTATGAGAGGTTATTTCCTTTTCTTATTTTTTCAAAAATATATTTTCATTAATTTCAGAGAGGGAAAAACATCAATGATGAGAGAGAATCATTTATCTGCTGCCTCCTGCATGACCCCTAATGGGGATCAAGCCAACAACCTGGGCATGTGCCCTTGACTGGAATCAAACCCGGGACCCTTCAGTCCCCAGGTCAATGCTCTATCCACTGAGCCAAACCAACTAGGGCTCCCCTTCTCCTTATTAATACTTTCAAAAAAAATTGAAATCACTGTAAAAGAGGAAATTACTAAGGCCCTTATAGATATTAAACCCTCCTCAATTAAGAAGCACTCTCCCTTGGAGTAAATCTTCCATACAAATGGTAGGGACAGATAAATCAGAACCAGTTCCCTTCCAGTTAGGGAATGTTATGGGGCAATATACAGGATGTCCCAAAAAATGTACACATACTTTAACAGCTGCTAGCTCAATTGTTGTTTCTTTCTTTTCAAATTCAACCCATTGAAATTAATTATTCAAAGTGTGTATACATTTTTGGGGGACACCCTGTATATTTTTATTAGTTAAATCTGCCCCAATTCATCTGATAGGGCGATATTTTCTCTTTTTTTTTTTTTTTTAAGTGAAAGTGAGTTTATTAGTGAAGCAGTGAGATAAAGAATGGATCACTTCACAGACAAAGCAGCTGAGATTTTTCTCGGAATCAAGGACGGCCACATATCATTTTCCAGAAGGGTGGAATGTATTTAGAAGTAAATTATTCAGATACTAATTGGGAAAATAATGATTTTAAAGGAACCACCCAAGAGGAATCTAATCTTGAATCTGACTGAAGGTTTGTTAAAGGTCGTTCCAATATAAGGTTAGGCCTTTTCCAGTCATGAATATCCTTTATGCACGAGCTGGAATTTAGTCCACCATGCAGGATTACTTCTTAAACGGGGTCTTGTAACTTTCAGTATGAGGCCTGTAATTCTCCTATCCTTCCAGTAAAATACAAAAGCACTGAAATTGGAAAGGATGGAGATTTGTACAGGATCCCGAACCTATCTGGGGAGGAGCAGGGGGTGGGAGTAGGCAAGGCTAGGTCCTTGTGAGTAGCACCCCATGTAAGAAAAGGGGAAACTTGAGGCCTACAATGGAAGCAGGCAGGGTAGGGGGCTTAAACCCTCCTGCCTGCCTTCCTGTGCCCCTAGGGGGCTGCCTAGCCTATTGCAGGGGCTAGGGAGGCAGGGAAGGAAGAAAAGAGGGTGTGAGGTGCACCTGGTGAGACACAGGGAGTTTGGGGCATCCTGGGGCCAAGCAGTCCATCCATTGGCCACACCTGCTGCTGCCGCAGGTCAGGTGTGGGCAATGGACGGGACTGCTTGTCAGAGCGAGATGGGGCTCTGGCCCCTTCAAGGCTAGGGGAGCCCTCCAGTGTAGCCAGGCGGTGCCCTGAGTGACCTGTGGGGCTGGGCGCTGAGGCCTGGCCCAGCCCGCCGCCCGCAGCCCAGGGGACGTCTCCTTGGAGCCGAGCCGGTGCCCAGAGCATCGGGCTGGAGCCTCAGGGAGAGGGCCTTCTCACTTTAACACAAAGTTATTGTGTAACTTCATTTCATTTATTTATATATTTAAAGCACACCTTTTTAATTAGCCTTATGCATGTCTTCTTTTTGAAATATATACATATGTGTGTGTGTGTATATATACACATACATACACATATATACATATGTAATTTCAGAGAGGAAGGGAGAGGGAGAGAGAGAGGGAAACATCAGTGAAGAGAGACAGTCATTGATGGGCTGCCTCCTGCATGCCCTGCACTGGGGATGGAGCCTGCAACCGGGGCATGTGCCCTTGGCCGAAATCGAACCCAGGACCAGTCCCCAGGCTGATGATCTATCTGCCGAGCCAAACCAGTGAGGGCGTGTAACTCTTATCTTAAAGGTGAGAAGACACATTCCCATCCTGTCCCAAGTCACAGGCTAGTAAGTGACAGTGTGACGCCCTCGCTCAGGGCCCAGAGGGGCCTCTGGAAGCCCCACCGGCCCCGCACCTGGGATGGGCATCCCCCCTCTTGCATCCCCAACTTCCCCACAGCCCGCACCTTCTCCTCATGATGGAAGTCCACAACCTACTCCACCAGAAACTGGAACCGAGCACATCAACCAGCCCCTACCACCGGCTAGCACAGGATCTGCCACTTCCAGGGTCATTAGGCACCTGCCAGGGTTTTAAAGCAAGCACCACAGCGGAGCAGGCCTGAGATTGGTGCACCATCCTGTCGCTCCTCACGAAATCCCGCCCTCTTCCCGCCCCCAGCGGCTCCCTGCAGGTTTGATTCCAAAAGCACTCAGTTGCCTGGAAGGGGCTAAGAGCGTAGTGAGCCCACTGCCCAGGTGCTGAGCATAAGGGCTTCCCTCCCACACGAGTGGGTGTGGTTGGAGCAGGTTACTAGAAAGGCCTGGCCCCTTGCTTCCCTAGCTCATCTGAGCAGCGAGCCTGAGAACTGATCTTTGGTGGCAATATTCCCCAGATGTAGGCAAACGTGCCCTAAAGGGCAGGGAACCCTGCTCAGGGCCAGGAACTTTCTAGACCAGTGATCCCCTTTAATCACCACAATTCCGCCAGTGAATGTGATCCCCATTTGACAGAGCCGGGGAACTGTCTCATAAAGGTTTATCAGCTTTTTCCCAATGGGTTTGCCGCCAGAACACAGGTGTCATGAAAACCACCATGAACTCAAACCCAAGATGGGAAAGGAAAAGACTCACATCAACATCGTGGTCATTGGACACGTAGGTTCTGGCAAGTCTAACACTACTGGCAATCTGATCTACAAATGTGGTGGGATCCACAAAAGAGCCATCGAGAAATTTGAGAAGGAGGCTGCTGAGGTGGGGAAGGGCTCCTTCAAGTATGTCTGGGTCTTGGATAAACTGAAAGCTGAACGGGAGCCAGGTAGCACCATTGATATCTCCCTGTGGAAATTCAAGACCAGCAAGTATTATGTGACCACCATTGGTTCGGGCACAGAGACTTCATCAAAAACATGATTACAGGCACATCTCAGGCTGACTGTGCTGTCCTGATTGTTGCTGCTGGTGTTGGTGAATTTGAAGCAGGCATCTCCAAGAATGGACAGGCCCGTGAGCATGCCCTTCTGGGCTACACACTGGGTGTGAAATAGCTAATGGTTGGTGTTAACAAAATGGATTCCATTAAGCCACCCTAGAGCCAGAAAAGATACGAGGAAATTGTTAAAGAAGTCAGCACCTACATTAAGAAAATTGGCTACAGCCCTAACCGGTTTGGCTCGGTGGATAGAGTGTCGGCCTGTGGACCGAAGGGTCCCAGGTTTGATTCCGGCCAAGGGCATGTACCTTGGTTGCGGGCACATCCCCAGTAGGGGGTGTGCAGGAGGCAGCTGATCGATGTTTCTCTCTCATTGATGTTTCTAACTCTCTATCCCTCTCCCTTCCTCTCTGTAAAAAATCAATAAAATATATTTTTTTAAAAAAAGAAAAGAAAATTGGCTACAAGCTGGACACAGTAGCATTTGTGCCAATTTCTGGTTGGAATGGTGAACAACATGCTGGAGCCAAGTGCTAATATGCCTTGGTTCAAGGGATGGAAGGTCACCCGTAAAGATGGCAATGCGAGTGGAACCACGCTGCTTGAAGCTCTGGATTGCATCCTGCCACCAACTCGTCCAACTGACAAGCCCCTGCGCCTGCCCCTCCCGGATGTCTACAAAACTGGTGGTATTGGGACTGTCCCTGTGGGCACAGTGGAGACTGGTGTTCTCAAGCCTGGCATGGTGGTCACCTTTGCTCCAGTCAACGTTACAATTGAAGTAAAGTCTGTTGAAATGCACCATGAAGCTTTGAGTGAAGCTCTTCCTGGGGACAATGTGGGCTTCAACGTCAAGAACATGTCTGTCAAAGATGATCGCCATGGCAATGTGGCTGGTGACAGCAAAAATGATCCACCTTTGGAAGCAGCTGGCTTCGCAGCTCAGGTGATTATCCTGAACCGCCCAGGCCAAATCAGTGCTGGGTATGCGCCTGTGCTGGACTGGCACACAGCTCACATTGCTTGCAAATTTGCTGACCTGAAGGAGAAGATTGATCATCATTCTGGGGAAAAGCTGCAAGATGGCCCCAAGTTTTTGAAATCTGGTGATGCTGCCATTGTTGATATGATTTCCTGGCAAGCCTGCGTGTGTTGAGAGCTTCTCTGACTACCCTCCTCTGGGCCGTTTCCCTGTTCGTGACATGAGACAGACAGTTGCTGTGGGTGTCATCAAAGCAGGGGACAAGAAGGCAGCTGGAGCTGGCAATGTCACCAAGTCTGCCCAGGAAGCTCAGAAGGCTAAATGAATATTATTCCCAACAACTGCCACCCCAGTCAGTCTTAATCAGTGGTGGAAGAACGGTCTTAGAACTGTTTGTCTCAATTGGCCATTTAAGTGTAATAGTACAAGACTGGTTAATGATTACAATGCATTGTAAAACCTTCAGGAGGAAGGAGAACGTCTTGTGGACGATTTGGTTCTTTTGTGTCTGTGTGTGGCTATTTTTAAGTTATTAGTTTTCAAAATCAGTACTTTGTAATGGAAACAACATGACCAAAAATCTGTCACAGAATTTTGAGACCCATTACAATAACAAAGTTTAATGAGAAACCTGTGTGTTCTTTTGGTCACCACTGTAACTTTCTGTTATACTACTTAGGTAAAAGACTTCAGGATTGCCCAGGGCCTATTTCCAGTGTCATAGCTGCTGATACCTTACAATTGGATAGTTCTGTTAACGTTTTTTTCTGGGTGGGAACTTCAGGGTTTTTTGTGGGAATTTTTTCCCCCCACTGAATCATCTGTCTCTTCATGGTAAAAGCTAAGGGAAAAGGGGTCTGTTGGTGTAACACTAAATAGGTTAAAACAGGTAAGCAGAGTAACTTTGTAAGCTAGTTTGTAAAGGCCATGTGTTAACATAAAATTTTGTAGTTACATCAATATAGAGTAAATTTGTTGGTATGTCAAATTTTAGTTTTCCGGTTTTACTGAAATGTGAATTCACATTTACAAATGCTGAGGTAGTTTAAGAACCTTAAGTGAGGTTTGAATAGTACTGAGCACTGTCTTGATGCAGTTATTGAATCCAAATTCTAGGAAAAATAAATTGATGCTGGGGGAAAAAAAAAAGGTTTATCAATCACTTTTCTTCAGTGATTTTTTGGTTGCACATTATCCTGGCATGTGGATATCTCATAATTCAACTATTTTGTATTGATGGATACTTAAATCGCAATTTTTACAAATAAATGTCTTTGGACATAAATCTTTGCATCATGCATTGTTCTAAGGTTGATTCCTACAAGTGTAACTCCTGAACATTCCATTTCCAGAGAAGTTTAGTTATTCACTGGAGGCCTGGTGCATGAAATTTGTGCACAGGTAGGGTCCCTAGGACTGGCCAGTGATTGGGGACCAGTGGAGCCTTTCTTCTCCACCCCCTACCCCTTGCTACCAGCTGCCAACTCAGGCCTTCCTCCGTTCCACCCCCTAGCCTTCAGCGCACGTCATAGTGGGAGATCAAAGTCCCGGTCGGTAGAAATCCTGAGGGGACAATTTGCATAGTAGCCTTTTATTATATAGGATTTGCCCTGCCCACCAAGTGAGCCTCACCAGCAGAGCACCTCCTCTTACCCTGGGCAGCTCTGACTACTGCTGTCCTTTTAAACCGCTTTGTTAGTTTCATGGAAAAAAAAGTAGCATTTCCTTATTCACACTTGCTTAATTACAACTGAAACCGCATATTTCCCCCCTGGGTATTGGCCAACTGCAACTTCCAGAAACGATCTCCCTTTGCCCTTCCCATGAAGGAAAAGTAAAGGATGCTTGCTTGCACTCAGGACCCCATTTTCCTTTTGGAAGAACCTCCACTCTCCCTCTGGGGGGCACGCCTGCACCTTTCCCTTCCTCTACCCCCAGGTGCACTGCCTTTACAGTCCTCACTTCTAAGCTCCAAGGGCCCCTCATTTACCTCTATGACTTGTTTCCGAAGCCCATTTCTTCTATGAATTACTTCTTCTACCTCTGAGATTTTCCAAATAAATGTTCTCTTCTTTCAAAAAAAGTAAACATAAAATAAAATAAAGAACAACAACCTCATTGGTGCTTTCAACATCCTTTAACTTGTCAGTAGTGTGCCCAACATTTGCCCCATTAATAGTAGTGGTTTTTAGGCATCACGTTTAAATTTTATTTTATTCTTTGTTGATTAATTTGCCAGTTTTTTAGTAAGCTTCAAAAATTTGGGATCCTTACACATGTTCCCAGGCCAGTTTGGTAAAGATGCAGAAATAAGACAATTTTTCTGTCATGTCCTTTATGCTGTAATTTTGAAGTCAACCAGGTCATAGATTCATTGGGTGATGGGCACTCTAAGCATATGCTCAACTTTTAAAACACTGTGTAGCCCAAGCCGGTTTGGCTCAGTGGATAGGGTGTCAGCCTTAGAACTGAAGGGTTCTGGGTTTTATTCCCGTCAAGGGCACATGCCCTAGTTGCAGACTCCTTCCCGGTTCGGGTCCTGGTTCGGGGCATGAAGGAGGCTACCAATCGATGTGTCTCTCTCACATTGGTGTCTCTCTCTGTCTTTCCCTCTCCCTTCCACTCTCTCTAAAATTCAATGGAAAAAAATATCCTCGAATGAGGATTTAAAAAAACACACACACAAAGAGAATTTCAGGGAGGAAAGCATGGCCATTAATGAAATCAATTCGTAGAGCACAGAGAGGCCACAAATAGATGCGGTTAAAGTTCACAATTTTTAAAAGGTAAAGGGAGAGGAAGGCCACTAGAACCAGCAATTAGGAGGGCACTGGTGGCTTGTATAGGAGGACCATTGCTGACGTCCGAAACTGCTCTAACAGGGGACACAATCATTCGGTACTAAAAAAAAAAAAAAAAAAAGCTGAAATCTAAACTGCCTCAACTTGAAACAATAACAAACACTTTAAAAAAAAATCCTCACTAAGGATATTTTTCCATTGATTTTTAGAGGGAGGTGGAACAGAGAGAGAAAGACAGAAAGAAATACCAATGTGTGAGAAACACATTTATTGGTTGCCTCCTGCACATGCCCAGACCAGGGCCCGGGCTGGTAAGGAGCCTGCAACCGAGGTACGTGTCCTTGACAGGAATCAAACCGAGGCTCCTTGGGTCCACTGGCCAACGCTCTATCCACTGAGCCAAACCGGCTAGGGCAAAAAACACTTTTTTACGTGTAAGGAGTCACAGAATTTTAGAAATGGAAGGGTGCTTACTGACCATCTTTCTGATCCATCTCCTCATTTTATGGTTCTGGAAACTCCAGTAACAGGGTGAGTTTCCAAGAAGACCCAGAGCAGACCCACAGCCATGACGGTCCAATCCATGGAGCATGTGAAGCCCCCCCGGAAAACCCCCTGTGCTTCACGAGCAAAGATGGAAGAGCTGGTCCAGCAAGAAACACGTGACATTGAACATAGAAGCTTTATTTACATTGAGACTCAAATAGGATGTAGCCGAAGATCCTCCTCCTCCATGTCTTCTCAGCATGGGCTGTACTTCATCACCAAAACAGGAAAACATCCTTGGGCAGGGTGACTCCCTCCTCTGATGTGTCCCCTAAATCCCAAACAAGCCCTATTGCTCAGCCCTGAGCAGGGTGGCTGGGGGAACGCAGACACAGCAGCTGTGCCCCCTCCTGCAGTCCCTGGGGAGCATGTCCAGGGGCAGCTTCAGGCTTTCACCTCGCTCATGGCCTCCATGAGGCGAGCGCTGTTGGTGACTGCTGTCGTCAGGAAAATGAACCTGTACCCTGAGGAGCCAAAAGCCCCAGCCAGGTGAGTACGAGCAGATCAGTGGCCCCCAACACGGGCCACGCTACGTAGAACCCCTCCACAGCCCGGGCTGGATCCAAGAACCAGTGCACAGGCGCAGATGCGTTGGTGCCATGCTCCAGGCACAGCGACTGGCCACGCCCTGGAACTGGGCTCCTCACTCTCCAGCCCACTTAGGTGCTACCCAGAGAGCAGCAGAGAACCTTCCCGAGTGCTGCCCTTTGCTGCCCAGAGCATGTGATGGACCTGCTGTCACCCTTCTGTTCTCTCTCACCTTTCTCTCTGCCCAGAAACTGCAGGGCTGAGATCTCGGAGAAGGTGCAGCCCCCCAGGAACACCACCAGTATGGGGCGTAGGGACTCCCTGGGATCCTTGTCATCCTTGGTTCCCGCCTGTGGAGAGCAGACCAGATTTGCTCTCTTTTTTTTTCTTTTTTTTTGGTTTAATCCTCACGATATGTTCCCATTGATTTTTAGGAAGAGGGGAAGAGAGAGGGAAAGACCAAAAAAACCCCACACCAATTGGTTGTCTCCTGCACATGCCCCAACAGGGTAGGGCTCAGGGAGGAGCCTACAACCCAGGTATGTTCCCTTGACCGGAATCGAATCCGGGACCCTTTGGTCCGTAGGCCACACTCTATCCACTGAGACAAACTAGCTAGGGCCAGACTCAGCCCTTTCCTGGCACGCTGGCACCAGGGATGCATCCAGCCACCTCTGGCCCGCCCAGCCCTGCTGCCAAGACCATGCGCCTGTGAAGGCCAGCTCGCTGCAGTTGAGCAATGGCAGCACCTCGTCCAGGCCCTGCCAGCTCCTCCGCTCCAGCACCTGGGGGGTCAGGAGAGTGAGTTTCAGGTCTAAGACAGGATGGGGTTTATTATTTATTTTTAAAAATATTTTTATAGATTTCAGAGAGGAAGGGAGAGGGAGAGAGAGAGATAAACATCAATGATGAGAGAGAGTCATTGATCGGCTGCCTCCTGCACGTCCCCTCCTGGGGATTGAGCCTACAACCCGGGCATGTGCCCTTGACTGGAATCAAACCATGGGACCCTTCAATCCACAGGCTGACACTCTCTAACACTGGGCCAAACCGGCTAGGGCAGTGGTCTACAAACTGCGGCTCGCGAGCCACATGTGGCTCTTTGGCCCTTGAGTGTGGCTCTTCCACAAAATACCACGGTCTGGGCGAGTCTATTTTGAAGAAGTGGCGTTTGAAGAAGTTTAAGTTTAAAAAATTTGACTCTCAAAAGAAATTTCAATCATTGTACTGTTGATATTTGGCTCTGTTGACTAATGAGTTTGCTGACCACTGGGCTACGGCAACATGATGGGGTTTAGGAAATGAAGGTCGCAGCAGCCCAACCATCCCATTTCTTGCTAGTTAGCAGGGCAGTCAAAACTTGGGTCAGTCCAGAGACCAGGAAAAAGTAGAGAGAGTGAGACACACATGGGAGCGAGGGTCACGTGTTCTCACCTGCTCAATGACGCGGCAGCTGAGGGACACATAGTGCCACTGAAGACATACGCCATGTCACGTGGCACCTTCAGATCGTACTCGCCATCCACACGTGGGATCTAGAGGGAAAAGCAAGTGATGGCTCAGCTCTCCAGTCGTTTACAGGGTCAGAGAGAAGTGGCAGGTCCCCAAGAATGGTTCTTCCTTCAATTAAAGGGAGAAGCAGCCATGGCCTGAAAAGAAGAGTCCAAACAAAATTCCGGATGCTGGTCAGCGCCCGCCGATTTTTTTAATATATATTTTATTGATTTTTTTTACAGAGAGGAAGGGAGAGGGACAGAGTTAGAAACATCGATGAGAGAGAAACATCGATCAGCTGCCTCCTGCACACCTCCCACTGGGGATGTGCCCGCAACCAAGGTACATGCCCTTAACCGGAATCAAACCTGGGACCTTTCAGTCCACAGGCCGAAGCTCTATCCACTGAGCCAAACCAGTCAGGGCTCACAGATTTTCTTGACTGAGTTCCCAGGCTCCCTGAGAAGTGCTGGGGGAAAGGGGACCTCTAGCCCACACCTCGGTGACGAGGGACATGTCTGTCACTGAAGCAGTACTTAGCCCATCTCTGGCCTTGTCAGGCACTTGTTACACATTTCCTATCAGAATGAATCTGTGTGCCTTAATCTCGTCAGTACGTGCAGCCCAAGCTATCACACCGTAAAAGATAGAATCTTGTTTTTGAATCATCACCTGAGGATATTTTGCAATTGATTTTTAGAGAGAGTGGCATGGAGGGGGAGAGAGAGAAACATCCATGTGAGAGACACATTGATTGGTTACCTCTCACCCAACGCCTGACACGGTCCCGGGAGAAGCCTGCAACCAAGGTACGTGCCCTTAACCGGGAACAGAACCCGGGACCTTTCAGTCCGTAGGCGGACACTCTCACCATTGAACCAAACCAGCTAGGGTGGTAGGATCTTGATAGAAACAAAAGATGCAAAGGTTTTTGTGGACTCAAATCACTCCAAGCACCCCCTACTCCCGTTCATCCCTGCTCCACATACCAAATTCAGCTTCTTGCACGTGCCCTGATCAGGAATCGAACTGTGACCTCCCAGTTCATAGGTCGAAGCTCAATCATGAGTCACAGTAGCTGGGCAATTGGTTGCTTCTTCCCCCCAACCCCATTGGTTGATTCTTGTATGTGCCCTGGCCAGGGATCAAACCTGCTAACCTTGGCATTTAGGGATGATACTCTAACCAACTGAGCTACCCGGCCAGGGGTGTCTCAACTTTTTACTCCCACATGTTTCTGTAGTTCCTGACTCCTGGCCACAGGCTGGCCTGAGAGCTTACACCGCTCATAAGGGACACGTGACATCCTCGGGACCTAGGACACATGGGACCGAGTCCCTTAAAGGAGGGAGCACAGCGAGGCCTATGCCCACACCCCGTGCACTGCAGCACTTCCTGGGGGTGAGGGCTGGGGCACCAGCTTCGCAAGCTGCTGCTTTAGACTCAGTAAGTGTCAGCCATCGAGACCATCCTTGCTCTCCATTCTTGAAGTCACTGCACTGAAGGAAGACGGTTCTGGGGTGAAGGGACCAGCGGGGCCTGAGGATGCAGCCGCAGCCCCCTTCATCGCAGTGCGGCCCTTCCCAGCCTTACTGGATCTGCTCCTGGGTTCCGACGTGGTCATGGCCAGCTGGGGGTCCTGACACACCACCGTGGTGAGGAGTGAGCGCGCCAGGTGGGCAGGTTCAGGTTGGAGCAGATGCCAGTCCGCCCGCTCTCTAGCTGGTGGCTGCAGGCGGGGTGTCCCCTAAAACACCACCTTCGTACACGTTCCTAGGTGCAGAGTAGCTGCCTCAGTACGTAGAGCCCCGACCTCCCTGAAGGCCCCATGGGTCTCTCTGGAGGCTGGTGCTGGGGGCCTCTGGGCAGGCGTAGACCGTCCCGGCCTCCTGTCAACTGACGGCAGCGCCTGCCCAGTGCAGCTGTGGAGACACCTGAGCTCAGTAGCTGAGAGGTGCAGTCGGCTGGCGTGGGAAAGGCGACCGTTCTCGGGGCGGGTCCTTGACCAGCCGAGTGAGGATTGGCTGGTTAGAAAGAGCCGAGCCCGTGCTGAGGGGTGCTCTGTCCGTCCCTCGATGGACATTGTGTGGCTCAGGCTGCTGGTTGGCCAGCTGGACGACCGCCGAGTCAGGCAGCACAGTGACCGCCCCACTGTCCTTTGGGTTGCAGGGACCGGGGAGCTCTGCACCTGGGGCTGGGGTAAGTCGGGCTCTGCCACCAGGATGCTTACACCGAGGGGAGGGGAGGGGAGGGGAGGGGAGGCCGGGAGTGGAGGGCAGGGCCCGACTGAGGAGCTGTCTCTAGAACAGGGCTAGGCACTAGGCTCAGAAGCTATCTACTTCCCATCTGCCATATATATATATTAGATATATTAGAGGCCCAGTGCATGAATTAGTGCTTTTTTAGGGTGGGGGGTCCCCGCAGCCTGGCCTGTGCCCTCTTGCAGTCCAGGGCCCCTCACTCCTTACCGTCCTCCTGCTGTGGAGGCAGGAGAGGCTCCAGCCACCGCTGCTGCTCTTGCCAGCCATGAGCCTGGATTCTGGCTGAGTGGTGCTCCCCCAGTGGGAGCACACTGACCACCAGGGGGCAGCTCCTGCATTGAGCGTCTGCCCCCTGGTGGTCAGTGCACGTCATAGCGACCAGTCGTTCCACCATTATTTATTCTATTTGCATATTAGGTTTTTATTATATAGGATATAGACATTTTAACATTGATTTTTAGAGAGAATGGGAGAGAGAGGGAAAGACAGAGAAACATTGATGTGAAAGAAACATATCGATTGATTGCCTCCTGCACAAGCCCCGACCAGGGCCTGGGCCAGTGAGAAGCCTACAACCAAGGTACATGCCCTTGACCGGAATCAAACCCAGGATGCTTCAGTCTGCAGGCTCTACCCACTGAGTGACACCGGCCAGGGCCCCATCTGCCTTTCTGGAGAACTGTTTGTCTTAGGGCAGTGGTCGGCAAACTTATTAATCAAACCACGTGAGGCTCGCAAGCCGCAGTTTGCCGACCACTATCTTAGGGGATTTAGCATCATGCCCTCAAGGTTCATGTATGTTGTGTCATGTGTCAGAATTTTCTTCTATTTTAGACCCGTGTAATATTCCATTGTATGTAGAGACCACATTTTGCTCATCTGCTCATAGTCAATGGACACTTGGGTTGCTTCCATGTTGTAGCTAATGTGAAAAATGCTGCTGTGTATGTGAGTGTACAGATAGCTCTTTAAGACCCTGTTTTCAATTCCTTTGGCTGTATACCAGAAGTGGAATTGCTGGGCCATATGGTAATTTTTTAAATATATACTTTTTATTGATTTCAGAGAGGAAGGGAGAGGGAGAGAGAGACAAATATCAATGATAAGAGAGAATCATGGATTAGATGCCTCATATACACCCCACACTGGGGATCGAGCCCGCAACCTGGGCACGTGCCCTGACAGGGAACTGATCTGTGACCTCCTGGTTCACAGGCTGAACACTCAACCACTGAGCCACGTCGGCCAGGCTGGTAATTTCATTTTTAATTATTTGAGAAGCCTACATATTATTTTAAATGGTGGCTATACCATTTTACATCCCCACCAACAGTGCACAAGGGTTCAAATTTTCCTATACCTCATCAGCATTTATTTCCTGGGTATTTTTTTGTTTGTTTGCTATAATGGCCATCCTCATGGTGGGACGTGGTGTCTCATAGTCTGGGTTTGCCTTTCCCTATTGCTCAGTGATGTTGAGCATCATCTGTTTGCATGTGTGCACTCGCCATTTGTGTGTCTTCTTTGGGGAAATGTCACTCAGTCCTTTTCCCCTTGTTGAATTGGGCTGGTTGGTTGTTGAGTTTTAGGAGTTGTCTGGCTATAGACCCCTCATCAGATATGTGATTTAAACGTATTTTCCTCTGCTTTGTGGGTTGGCTTTTTACTGTTGATAGTGTCACTTGATGTAAAAAAATTTAATTTCCATGCAGTCCAGTTTGTGTACTTCTCCTCTTGGTGTCTGTACCCTTGTTGTCGTAGCCTAGAACCACTGCCAAGTCCGGTATTGAGAGGCTTCTGTGATTCCTTGTTTATTGTATGAGGTCATACATTTAGATTCCCACTTTGAGTTGTTTGTTTTCTTTGGGGGTTTTTGATGACCGAGAGGTTTATTAAAGCTGGACAGTGACAGAAGGACAGGCCTAGCATTGCAGAAGCAGCAGGAGAGCTGGGCAGGCGCCGCAGCTCACTGAGAAGCCAGAGGAGAGGGGGCCGTGGGGACGGTGCCACTGCCCATTGCTCCCCTGACTTTGAGTCTCCTGGGAACCCTCGAGTTTAGGGGATGCATGCCTATGAGGCGTCGGGGGAAGAGAAGGTGCAGTTGTGCCCTGGGAGGGAGAGCGTTCCAGTGAATTGTGGGATAAGCTTTGAGATAAGTGTCCACGCTCTTTGTTGCTGTTGGATGGCCTGTTGCCCAGCACCGTTTGTTGATGAACCTGTCCTTTCCCATTGGATGGCCTTGCACAGTCATCACCAGTGGGCAGCCCTCACCAGTTCCGCTCAGTGGTTAGGGCATCGGCCCCTGCACCAGAGGGACTTGGGTTCCATTCCAATCAAGGGCACATACCTGGGTTTCAGGTTTCATCCCCAATCTGGAGGGGTGAGTGTGGGACACAGTCAGTGTGTCTCTCTCACATCGATGTCTCACTCTCCCTCCCTCCCTCCCTTCCCCTTCCACTCTCTCCAAAACTCAGTGGAAAAATATCCAGCTGGTGTGGCTCAGTGGTTGAGCATTGACCCATATGCCAAGAGGTCCCTGGTTTGATTCCTGGTCAGGGCACATGTCCAGGTTGTGGAATCCATCCCCAGTGGAGAGCATGCAGATCAATGTTGAAGATTCTCTCTCATTGATGCTTCTATTTCTCTCTCCCTCTCTCTTCCTCTCACTCTACAATCAATAAAAATGAAATTTTAAAAAAAGAATAAAAGCCTTAAAAATATCCTTGGGTGAGGAGTAACCAAAAAGAAAAAGGAGTGGGTTTATTCCTGGGCTTTTCATTTTATTCTTTTCATCTATATGTCTGTTGTTAGGCCATTGCCCCTCTGCTTTGATTACTCTAGCTTTGTAGTAAGTTTTGAAGTCAGAAAGTGTGAATCTTCCAACTTTGCTGTGCTTTTCCAAGATTGTTTTGGCTGTTGGGACTCCTTGCAATTCCATATCAACTTGATGACCTGCTTTTACGTTTCTGAAAAAAAAAAAAAAAGAAAGAAAGAAAAGAAAAAGAAAAAGAAAACCAATGTGATGCAGATAGAGATTGTATTGAATATTTAGGTCAGTTTGGGGAGTATTAGCATCTTAACTAAATTAAGTCTTCCAATCTGTGACGATGTCTATTTATTTAGGTCTTTAATTTCTTTCAGCAATTATTTGTAGTTTTCAGTGTACAAGTCTTTTATTATCTCCTTGGTTAAATTTATTTCTAAGTGTTTACTCTTTTGGACACCATTGTAAATGGAATTATTTTCTTAATTTCATTTTAGATCATTCATTACTACTTCAGTTCTTTGGCCACAGAGGAGCACATTTTTGGGCCATAGCACACTCAAGATGTGATTGACTTGTCACATTGGACCCCAGGTCACTGTGGCCCATATACTGTGTGTTTGCCCTGTAGGTGGCATAGTAACTGTAGGAGGAGTAAGAGGGGTGGGGGGAGAGGTGATGAATGTCTGAGATCCAGGGAATTGTGGATGAACAGCTTAGAGATGTGATGGGTCTGGCTACTTGACAAGAGGCAGGCCTATCATTTCCAGAATGGAATCCTATGTGGCAGTTTCATGAATCCATTGACTTAGATGAAACCCAGCACAGATTTATTCCCCAGGAAAAATCACTGATGCCTTCAGTTCTTTGGCCAAGAGGAGCAATTTTTGGGCCATCAGCAAGACGCTGAATTTGGTATATGGAACAGGGATGAACGGGGTAGGAGGTGCCGGTTCGGTCCTTGGTGGAGTACTTTGAGTCCACAAAAACCTTTGCATCTTTTGTTTCTATCAAGATCCTACCACCCTAGCTGGTTTGGTTCAGTGGTGAGAGTGTTGGACTGCGGACCGAAGGGTCACGGGTTCTACTCCCGGTTAAGGGCACGTACCTTGGTTGCAGGCTTCTCCTGGGCCCGTGCCAGGCATTGTGTGGGAGGCAACCAATCAATGTGTCTCTCACATGGATGTTTCTCTCTCTCCCCCTCCATGCCACTCTCTCTAAAAATCAATTGCAAAATATCCTCGGGTGAGGATTCAAAAACAAAATTCTATCTTTTATGGTGTGATACCATGGGCTGTACGAACTGATGAGATTAAGGCACACAGATTCATTCTGATAGGAAATGTGTAACAAGTGCCTGACAAGGCCAGAGATGGGCTAAGTACTGCTTCAGTGACAGACATGTCCCGCATCACCAAGGTGTGGGCTAGAGGTCCCCTTTCCCCCAGCACTTCTCAGGGAGCCTGGGAACTCAGTCAAGAAAATCTGTGAGCCCTGACTGGTTTGGCTCGGTGGACAGAGCGTCGGCCTGTGGACTGAAAGGTCCCAGGTTTGATTTTGATCAAGGGCATGTACCTTGGTTATGGCACATGCCCAGTGGGAGGTGTGCAAGATGCAGCTGATCAATGTTTCTCCTTCATCAATGTTTCTAACTCTGTCCCTCTCCCTTCCTCTTTGTAAAAAAATCAATAAAATATATATTTTTTAAAAATCGGCAGGTGCTGACCAGCATCCGGAATCTTGTTTGGACTCTTCTTTTCAGGCCACGGCTGCTTCTCCCTTTAATTGAAGGAAGAACCATTCTTGGGGACCTGCCACTTCTCTCTGACCCTGTAAATGACTGGAGAGCTGAGCTGTCAATTGCTTTTCCCTCTAGATCCCGTGTGTGGATGGCGAGTATGATCTGAAGGTGCCACGTGACATGGCATATGTCTTCAGTGGCGCTTATGTGTCCCTCAGCTGCCGCGTCATTGAGCAGGTGAGAACACGTAACCCTCGCTCCCATGCGTGTCTCACTCTTTCTACTTTCTCCTGGGCCCTGGACTGACCCAAGTTTTGACTGCCCTGCTAACTAGCAAGAAATGGGATGGTTGGGCCACCGTAACCTTCCTTTCTGAAACCCCATCCTGTTGCCCTTTGGCCCAGTGTAGAGAGCATAGGCCTTTGGACTGAAGGGTCCCAGGTTCCATTCCTGTCAAGGGCAAGCACCTGAGTTGTAGGCTCCTCCCTGGGCCA